>LR738711.1:867772813-867952454 GCA_902687465.1 Secale cereale | reverse complement strand
CGGCCCATCTGGCCTCCTGGCCCGGCCACCCCGTAACCCTAAGCCCGACCGACCGCTCGCCAGGTCTCTCCCCTCGCTCTCCCTCCGCGCCGCCAGCATCTCATCTTCCTCGATCCCGTCCCCTCGTCCATCTCCCGCAGCGCCCCGCTCCCTCCTCCTTGTAGCTCGCGCAGCGCCCCATCTCCCGATCCCTCGATCTCCCCTCGCGCCCCTCACCTCCCTTCGCCGTGCGCCGTGGCCTTCGCGCCCGTGCCTCGTCTCCCTCGTACACCCCGTCGCCCAGCCTCGCCTCCGACCACCACAGCGGAGCTTCCAGCCTCCGTTAGCCGCTGCTGCAGGTCCGGCAGCCCGGCCGGCTAGGAGCCGCCGCCGTCGCCGCCTAGGCCTCGTCTCCAGCGCGCCCCAGACCCCTGCCTCGTCTCCGCATCGGCCACTTCCTCGCCGTGGCCGTTCCTCTTCCGTCCCGCGCGGCCTGCGCCTCCCCGTCATCGCTGCACTGCTCTGCCCGGCCAGATCGACCACGCCGCCCCCTTCCTCTGCGTCGTCGCTGCCTCTCCGCCGCACCGCCATGGACGCCCACCGGTCGCCTCTTCCCGACAGCCCCGGCGCCGCCCCGAGCACCTCCAGCGCCTCCGCGCCTCTCCTCCTCGCCATGGCCTTGTCGCCCCCGTGCTGCCGCCCCTTTGTTTGCTCTTTTGTGTTGCTGCGTTTGGAACCTCAAGACCGGCAAGTTCAACTACGACTCGAGAACCGAGTCCGGCAAGTCCGAAGACCCCAAGTACCTGAACCGACGACTTGAACGACTATGAACGGAACGACTACCTTCGGTGAAGAAATGAGTACCACTACGCTCGGCGATGCGACAAGTACCCCTACCGATGATCGTGAACCACTACTTCCACTACCGTCGCTGAGGACCCGTGTAATGCAAGCGTTAAGTTCGACTACCGTCGCCGTGTACCACTACTTCCTCGACGAACATGAACGACTACTTCCTTTTGGCAACGTGAATGACAACTTCGACAACGACCGCCTCGAGAACGTCTACTTCCACTACTTCCACTACGTCCCTCGACAAGTCGAACCGCTTCGAGAACGAATGCTTCGAAGGTATAACCCCGAGACGATGACCCGTGGATGCTTGTGGTTGTATGAGATGCTTCCCTTGTGTGCACCGTGCCCGTTTTGTCTTTTGTCATGCTCCTCGGTTGTGTCGTCGCCAACTCGTGGGAACCCGGTGACGGGATCACCCCACCTTTCATTTTGTTCCGCTCGCTCACTCCACCTTTGCTTTTGCACCGATCTCTCAACGAGTTACCGGAACTGAGATGTTGCCGTTGCAGCATTTTCGGATCATTGCCATGGCACCCTTTCTTTCCACCACGGTGACAAATACTTCATATCTCTTCATGTTCCCTTTTAATAAAAAATTGCATAAACTTGATCATGTCATCCGCATCATGTTAACAACATTATATGTGTGAATTGTTGTTTGCTTAAAATTACTAAACATGCATATGGGGATTTTCCCGGAATTGTTGTTTGTCATTCCGGCCTCATTTAAACTTGCCTAAATAGGTAGTTTGCTCTTGCTTCACCTCTTGCCATGTTAACAAACATTAAATCTTGTCTTGTAAATAAACGAGAGTCGATTAAATAAATAAATGTGGTGTTTCGTCAATATGCAACTCGTTGCATATTGAGCTCCACTTAACTTGTAGTACTTGTTTGTGCACTTTGCCATGCCATGCATATTTAAACCGGACATGCATCATACTTGGATGTGCATCGTATGCCATGTTTATGCTTGTGTGTTTACCGTGTTGCTTGTTTCTTTCCGGTTTGCTTCTCTTGTTAGCTTCGGTTTCGTTACGGAGTTGTGAGGATTCGCTCGACTATGTTGCTCCGTCTACTTCATGGACTTGTTCTTCTCCCTTGCGGAATCCCAGGCAAGATGACCATACCCTTGGATACCTTTACTATCATTGCCATGCTTAGTGTCTCGATGCTATCGTTACATGTCGCGCTACCCATCATTATTTGTCAGCCTCTCCTTGTTGCCATGAAACCTCTAACCTTTGAAACCTTCCTAGCAAAAACCACTGTTTGGCTATGTTACCCGCTTGCTCAGCCCCTCTTATAGCATTGTTAGTTGCAGGTGAAGATGAAGTTCGTTCCAGGAGGGAACTTGTTGTTGGAATATCATAATATCTATAATTATTATTAACACACCTATATACTGGGCATGGGTGGAAGGCTTGGCCTTTTGCCCGGTGTTTTGTTCCACTCATGCCACCTTAGGCGTCGATAAACCGGCATTATGTTCCTTGATTTTGCGTTCCTTACACAATGGGTGGATGGGGACCCCTTGACAGTTCGATTTTGAATAAAACTCCTCCAGCAAGGCCCAACATTGGTTTTAATTTGCTCATAATAACAACTTAATTAATTAATTAAATTTGCATAGGGGGTCGCACCCTCGGGTACTCTTTTCTACATAGCAGGGGGGCCAGTGCTGATGGTGTTGGTCCCAAACGGGGAGACTGCGGGGCCACCACGGGGAAACCAAGGATTGGCTCTCGTAGGATCACCTATCCAGTTCTGGCCTGAGACGAGATACGCGCGGCTACTATCAGGGTGTCGGCATGCCGGGAGGTCTTGTTGGACTTGTTTTACCATTGTCGAAATGTCTTGTGCGCCAGGATGCCGAGCCTGATCGGGTTTCCCTAAGATAAGGGGTGATGATATTATATTTATCCCTTCAGCTAATCGTGAGAGCTTGTGATGGGCTAAGTTGGGACACCCCTGCAGGGTTATGATCTTTCGAAAGCCGTGCCCGCGGATATGTGGCAGATTGGAATTTGTTAATGTCCGGTTGTAGAAAACTTGACAGAGGATCCGAGATAAAACACACAACTGTGTGAGTAACCGTGACTGTCTCTTTTCACTTTGAGAAGAGAACATGGTGGGGTTATGTTTGATTCGTATGTAGTTCAGGATCTTTAGCGGTCACTACTAGTTGCGACCGTTGCGTAGATGCTCATCTTATTCTTGTACTCGTAAGTTAGCCACCATATTATGCTTAGTCGCTGCTGCAACCTCACCACTTTACCTCTTCCTACCCACAAAGCTTTGCTAGTCTTGATACCCATGGTTATGGGATTGCTGAGTCCTCGTGGCTCACAGATACTACAACACCAGATGCAGGTTCATCCAAGATTGATGCAGGAGATGGATCATAACTTCCGGGAGTTCCATGAAGAGAGTGGCCATATGCTTGTGACGTTTTCGACGATCAGTAGTGGTTTCTACTAGGGGCGTTTCGGACCTGTGGCTTTATGTTGTTTTGGTATCTTTCTTTTGGATCTTCGCCCGTAGTCGGGTTGTGATGTTTTGAATGATGATTTGCTTATGTAATGTATTGTGTGACGTGGCGAGTGTAAGCCAACTATCTCCTTTTGCAATTTAATCCCTATTTTTACATGAGTCGTGCAAAGATACCAAACTTGAGATCATTCCAGAATGGGCTTATACCTTTAAGTCGTGCCTCGACACGTAGGAGGTATAGTCCCATCCTGGGCATTACTGATGACCCACAACCGTAAGGGATCTATTGCAGCGTTTTCGATAAGTAAGAGTGTCGAACCCAACGAGGAGCAGAAGGTATTGATAAGCGATTCTGAGCAAGAAATTACTGCAAGCACTGAAAGATAACTTTTTAGGGGTTTTCTCGATATAAGCAACGGGAAAGTAAAAGCAAGCAATGTAAAAGGCACTGAGAGTAACAAGTGGCCCAATCCTTTCTTAGCAAAGGAGAGGCCTAGCAACTGAACTTATAAAGGCTAAAGCGTTCCTGAGGACACACGGGAGAGTAGTCATGTGCTTTCGCTATATTCCGTATCGATACTATGTTATGTGTTGATAAGTGTTGAGTGGGTGGATCTATGCTAGTACACTCTCTAGACTAAGATGAGTGCACTCTTATGATTAAACACCTTGCAAGCATCCGCAAATACAATATAGAATTTAAGGCAAAAGCCTAACCATAGCAATACGATCGAGTATCCATTATTCCCTTATGCAAAAGCGTGCGAACTGGGGTTCAGGTTTCTGTCACTCCGGCAACCCACCGTAAGCATTCTTTGTACACAATGTATTCTCCTAGGTCCTTAATAAGGCGAAGTGTTGAGTGTTCGACTCACACAACACCACTAGTAGAATGACAACGCAACTTAAGTATCAAACAACACATATTACTTCAACAGCATATGACTACTAACAACAAGACTTTCCCCATGTCCTCAAGAACTAAGGTAACTACTCACAAGACATAAAAGAGATCATGATCAGTGGAGATAAATGGGTGATAAACAATCTGGACATAATAATATTTCTCCAACAAAACTCAATAGCATTCACCACAAAGTAGTAATCAACACCGATGGAGTAGAGAGGATAGGTAGTACGAGTTACAGCACAAGTTGCAATTGTGAGATGAGATTTGGATGAAGATGGAGATGGTGCTGGTGTTGGGGATGATGTTGATGATGATCTCGATGATGCCCGTGACGATGGTGATGATGATGGCGACGATCTCCCCTACCGGGAGGTGATCTCCCCGGCGGAATCTGCCCACCGGAGATGGCTTTTTCTTCTCTGTAGGTTTCCGCCACGGAGCGGCGGCGGAACTCCGTAATAACTCTCGTTTTTAGGGTTTTCAGATAACGGAGAGTATATAGGCAAAAGGGGGCAGCCGGAGGTGGGCCAGGGGCTCCAGGCCCCCCCCCCCCCCCGGCGCGGCCAGGGGGGCGCGCCCCCAGGGCGCCTTGGCACCCTATGGCCCCCCTCTGGTTGCCCTTTCGCATGTCTTCGTGATTCATCCGGAAAATATCCTCCGTCGATTTTCAGTTAATTTGGAGGTATTCTTCTTCAGCAACTTAGCGTCCACTTTTTATCGCTGAATCCTGCGTCTGCTGCTTCGGCACCGGAAAGTTGCAAACTGTGTAAAATAGGCCAAAACAACATAAGAACATCATCGTAATGTGAAATATATCAATGAATAAGGATAAATTATGATACAAAATAGTGATGCATTTTGGACGTATCAACACCCCCAAGCTTAGACCTCGCTTGTCCCCAAGCGAATACTCAGCTCGGTAAACCTGTCCACAAGTTTAGAGAGTGAAGTGTCGATAAATAGAATACGGACAAGAAGCATCACAGTTTCTTCACCAACTCAAATATCCTCAACAGCAATCTTCAACTCATAAGGCCCTTATAAAAGAGTGGTAACACTTATATTCGGAAGTAGGGCTAAGGAAACTCATTGAATCATGGCAAACATGTCCTTTGGTCAAAGAACAACTAATAACTTTTAATTTTGCTCTTTCTTTATGTTTTGATGAGATTAATTGAAGCTTTTGAAAGAACATGTTTATCAGGCAAGAAGTGAAAGTGTTAACACAAAGGAAGATATTTGCCTTAGCTGGGCTTGACAAACAACTTACTTATCAAATGATAATGTCAACAAGGATATGATATGACAAATCTTAATGCAACTTTATATGAATGAATCCTTATCAACATGAAATGTTTGCTCTCTTTGAGAAATAGAAAGGAGTAGGAATAACTGACTCAATCTAAAATTAAAAGATAGGCCCTGCTCTAGGGTAGTAGGGAAAACTCATGTACTATCCTTAAATCAAACAGAATGAAAACAAGTTTTGAAAGGTGCATGGTTTGTCAATGAATGCTAATAGATAACTCAATTGCTTCTTGAGCTGGACAAGTTTCGAGGAATGGCTCCCGCACGAGGACGATCACATCCTCTTATTCTCCTTTGTTTATCACTGCCAAAGTTTTCTGATTTCTCATGAACAGAGCGTGAAGGAGGGTTTGTTTGTTATATTATTTTTGAGCCGGGCGCACTCTTTGCCAGTTCCTTCTCGTATTATGGGTTTGCACATTTGACATGCAATCCCGGGGTGAAGCTTGCCCAACTCAAAAAGACCATGAATTAACTATTACTTCCTCATGAGCTAAAACAGAGGCACAAAATAAAAGATTTTTGAACATTTAAGGATAACACATAAATTCTGTACTTTAGGAGGTGGTAGTGGAATACCACGAGTAGGAAGGTATGGTGGACTCATATGGAAGGTATTGGTTTAAAGGGTATGGATGCACAAGCAGAATTCCGCTTAGTACAGAGTTAGGCTAGCAAAGGTTTTGAAAGAACAGACAATTGATGATGACTAAGATGCAAAACAATATAAAGCATAAACATTGAAATAAGCATAACACATCAAGTTGTCTTCCTTGTCAACATAACACTTCAAGCATAATAACATAAAGGTTTTGGCTATGTCGATACTTTTAGGAAAATCATGCTTGTTGTTATGACCAAAGCTATGTTTGCCAAGATTTAATAAAGTTTTCACAGCCATACCTGATATAAGGTCAATACTCCCCATAAGAGTCATCATATAAGGTCGATTGCGTGAAGAGAATACCGAGTGCAGCAAAAGGAACCAATAGACTTCTCATTAATATTCCATCATAGACGACTCCACACTCACGGATACAATCTCCCTACCGAAGGAGTGATAGACCTCAATGCATACACCTATTTCATATAATAACCTCCCTAAACATGATTGACTCTACTTGACTCTAAAAGACAAAAGATAAAGATAAAGATACCGGGCACTCCCCCAAGCTTAGAACAAGCCAAGGGAATGCCGTTACCTAAGGAGATTTCACTCCTCATCCTTGTTGGCGTTGATCGCGTAGTCTCCGGCAAAACGCTTCCATGGAAGGGGTTCTCCAGTCGCATATGAGAAGTTTGTCTCCTGAATCCTGCATTCAGCACCCATACCCATGCGCATAAACCTTAGTTCATACTCACAGGTCTGGTTATGTAGATCATAAATTTGCCCTTGGAGCTCTTCAATTCTTTCTTTAGACGCGGTGATGCTTTTCCACATCTCCTTCATCTCCTTCAGGAAGTAGGTCTTCAGCTCGTTGATGATGTCAAAGTTAGCTTCAACACCACGCTCGATCATCTTCTTGTACTTGAAGACTTCTTGCTCCACTTCTTCCAGCCTGGCCTGGATGCTCCCCTCCTTGATAGGTCCCTTCAGATCTTCTTGATGAAGGACACCGTCCTCCATCCGAACAACCTGAGGGTGCTTCTTCACCTCAACGAGGTAAGGGTTGATGACGTTGACGACGAACTTGTCATTGGGGGAACTTGGAGAAGCCATGGCACCTAGATTCAGCTGAAAGATTCCCTGGCAGAAACAGATCGAAAAGAAAACACACGAAATCGCAAGATACATTGCCGGAACAATCCGCGCAAATATATAGCAAAAATTTATGCATAGAAAGGAAGGTAACAGGCTAAAGCGGGGTCGGAGACGGACTCCCGGGTGTCCAGGCGCCCTGGCAGCGCGGCCGGGAGGTAGGGCGCGCCAGGGGGGCGCCTGGACCCCCTGGAGCTCGTCTCCGGCTCCACATGGGCTCAGAATTTTACTAATTTTGCAAAAACTCGTAATACGGAACTTTTATGGCGGTTCGCGATGTTTCGTTACCGTACTACATACCTTTTCTTTATTCTGCTTCTGCTGGCGTCTGAAACAGGGCTGCAACATGTTCTTCATGAGATGTTGTGTATATTATATTCACATCAACATTGACAGGGTCTCCTGCTATGTAATGTTTAAGTCTTTGCCCGTTCACAACTTGAGGTTTGGTGCCTTCAAAATTGTTAATCTTAATTGCACCAGACCGATAGACTTCTTCAATATGAAATGGCCCTTCCCACCTGGAAAGTAGTTTGCCTGGAGAAAACCTGAAACGGGATCTAAACAACAAAACTTTATCACCAACATTAAATTCGCGTTTCAGAATCTTCCTATCATGCCACTTTTTTATCTTTTCCTTGAACATTTTAGCGCTCTCGTAAGCTTCACTTCTCCATTCATCTAGAGAAGTCAAGTTCATCAGACGCTTCTCACCAGCTAATTTTGGGTCAGCATTAAGCTCTCTAACAGGCCAGAAAGCTTTAAGCTCTAACTCTAATGGCAAATGGCAAGCCTTGCCATACAACATCTTATAGGGGGACATGCCCATGGGGTTTTTGTAAGCAGTTCTATACGCCCACAAAGCATCTCCTAACTTGTTTGACCAGTCCTTTCTATTTCTGTTTACTGTCTTCTGCAATATCAACTTAATCTCTCTATTGGTGAGCTCAACTTGCCCACTAGTTTGAGGGTGATACGGTGAAGCAATTCTATGGTTGACATCGTATTTTGCTAAAGCTTTTCTAAAAGCTCCGTGTGTGAAGTGTGATCCTCCATCAGTCATGAGATACCTTGGTACACCAAACCTAGGAAAAATTACATCTTTAAGCATTTTCAAAGATGTCTTGTGATCAGCACTTTCAGTGGGGATTGCTTCAACCCACTTGGTCACATAATCAACAGCTACTAAAATGTGCGTGTACTTGTGCGAAGAAGGAAAAGGACCCATAAAATCAAAACCCCAACAATCAAAAGGTTCAATCACTAGTGAGTAATTCATAGGCATCTCATTCCTTCTACTAATGCTACCAACTCTCTGACATTTATCACAGGCTAAAACATAATTTCTAGCATCCTTAAAGAGAGTAGGACAATAAAAACCTGATTGAAGAACCTTATGTGCAGTCCTCTCACCAGCGTGATGTCCTCCATAGGGACTATCATGACACCGTCTGAGGATGTCCTTCTGCTCATGTTCCGGTATGCATCTTCTCACGATCCCGTCGGGACCTTCTTTGAAAAGATGTGGGTCATCCCAAAAGTAGTGCCTCAAATCATGAAAGAACTTCTTCCTTTGCTGAAATGTTAAACTTTTACAACGGCAAGTTGCTTGTCTGGAAAACTATCGTTGACCGGGATGGGGTCGTGCGGTATATCTTCCATCCTTGAAAGATTGTCCGCCACCGGATTGTCTTCCCCTTTCCTATCAACAATCTGCAAATCAAAATCTTGAAGAAGGAGTACCCATCTGATAAGCCTTGGCTTGGCATCCTTCTTTGTCATAAGGTACTTAATGGCAGCATGATCAGTATGAATAATAACTTTGGAATCAACAATATACTGCCTAAACTTATCACAAGCAAATACTACAGCTAAGAATTCCTTCTCAGTAGTAGCATAATTCTTTTGAGCACTATCAAGGGTTTTGCTAGCATAATGTATAACATTCAATTTTTTATCAACTCTTTGTCCTAAAACAGCTCCAACAGCAAAATCACTAGCATCACACATAATCTCAAAAGGTAAATTCCAGTCAGGTGGTTGTACTATAGGAGCGGTTTTTAAAGATTTCTTAAGAACTTCAAAAGCTTCCTTACAATCCTCATTAAATACAAAAGGAACGTCCTTCTGGAGAAGATTAGTGAGGGGCCTCGAGGTCTTAGAAAAGTCTTTAATAAATCTTCTATAGAAACCAGCATGACCAAGAAAACTACGAATACCTTTGATGTCCCTTGGATAGGGCATCCTCTCAATAGCTTCGATCTTGGCTTTGTCCACTTCAATTCCCCTTTCGGAAATCTTGTGACCAAGAACAATTCCTTCGTTAACCATGAAGTGGCACTTCTCCCAGTTGAGTACCAAATTTGTCTCCTCGCATCTCTGCAAAACTTTATTAAGATTGTGAAGACAATGGTCAAAGGAGGTTCCATAGACGGAGAATTCGTCCATGAAGACTTCCATAATATCCCCACAGAAACCATGAAAGATAGCAGACATACACCTTTGAAAAGTAGCAGGGGCATTACATAAACCAAAAGGCATACGCCTGTAAGCATAAGTACCAAAGGGACAAGTAAAAGTGGTCTTCTCTTGATCAGCGGTGTTAACATGAATTTGAGAGAAGCCAGAATAACCATCGAGATAACAAAAGTGGGTATTTTTGGATAACCTTTCAAGCATTTGGTCGATGAACGGCAACGGGTAGTGATCCTTCCTGGTTGCCTTGTTCAACTTCCTGTAATCAATACACATTCTATATCCAATAATAATTCTCTGAGGTATTAGTTCATTTTTATCATTAGGAACCACAGTTGTACCTCCTTTCTTAGGAACACAATGTACCGGGCTTACCCACTTACTATCAGCTATAGGGTAGATAATACCTGTGGCTAGAAGCTTGAGAATCTCAGTTCTCACAACATCAATCATCTTCGGGTTCAACCGTCGTTGATGATCAACAACTGGTTTAGCATCAGGCTCGAGGTTGATAGTATGTTGACATATAGATGGACTAATCCCCCTAAGGTCATCAAGGGTATAGCCAATTGCGCCTCGGTGTTTACGGAGTACTTCCAATAGTCACTCTTCTTCATATCCTGAAAGGTTAGAATTGATAATAACAGGATATACTTTCTTTTCATCTAAATAAGCATACTTGAGCGTATCGGGAAGAGGTTTAAGATCGAACACCGGGTCTTCTTTCGGTTTTGATAAAATTCCCAAAGGTTCAACCGGAAGGTTGTGCTTCAGGATAGCAGGCTGCCTCAAGAATATTTCATCTAGTTCATTTCTTTCCTGCATATGCAAATCATTCTCGTGGTCCTCCATATATTGCTGCAAAGGATCATTAGGGGGAATAGCAATAGAAGCAATACTTTCAATAAGTTTATCATCACTAGGTAAATTGGTACCACGAGGCTGCTTAGAGAACTTAGAAAAATTAAATTCATATGGCTCACCATTGAATTCAACAGAAACTTTACCTTTCTTGCAATCTATTATAGCTCCACAAGTTCTAAGAAAAGGTCTACCAAAAATAATTGGACAAAAATTGTCCCTCTCTGAACCAAGTACTAGAAAGTCGGTAGGGTATTTTACCTTTCCACATAGGACTTCAACGTCCCTCACAATTCCGGTAGGAGAGATAGTTGTTCTGTTTGCAAGATGAATAGTAACATCAACTTCTTCAAGTTCACAAGGGGAAATCTCACCGATGATCTCTTCATAAAGTGAATAGGGGATAGCACTTGCACTCGATCCCAAATCGCATAGCCCATAATAATTGTGATCTCCTATTTTAACAGATACCACTGGAGTACCTGAAATTGGGCCTTTATTTTTGGCTGTGACAAGGTTAGTGGAAACAACACAAAAATTTATATTGGAATCCAAAACATCATTAGTGACAAGGTCTTTAATCAATGCAACTTGAGGATCGACCCTTATCTGGTCCTCAGGCTCATCAACTCTTCTCTCACTTTTATTTATTATGCCTGTCACAAGAGAGTGCTCCCTTATCCTTGCGGGAAAAGGAGGCTGTTCATATATAACTGCAGGCAAAATAGGGTCAGCAACATGAATATCAATAGGTGGCTCTTTAAAAGGTTCATGATGCTGGTCTCTCTTCTTTTTAAAAGAATCAACGTGAGAGGCAAAATTCTTACATAAATCAATCATTAGATGGGATTCAAGACCAATCTTAGAGCAAAAAGTATTGAAGTAATCAGTTTTCACATAGCTCTCAATATAATCATGTTCATAATTTATAGCGGGTTCAATACCTTTATCAATTTCCCAATCTTCGGTATTCCTCTGGATCCTTTCAATGAGATCCCACCTTTCTTCAACACTCTTCTTCTGAAATACCCCACTAGAGGAGGCATCCAGCATCTCCTTATCCTGACGAGAAAGCCTGCATAAAAATTTGTAAGTATAGTTTCCTTGGGAAGCTTATGAATAGGGCATTTGAGCATTAGGGACTTCAATCTCCCCCAAGCTTGAGCAATGCTTTCTCCTTCACGAGACCTAAAGTTATAGATATAGTTCATGTCTCGATGAATTTCATGAAGAGGATAAAACTTAGTATAAAAGAGAGACATAAGCTCCTGCCAGTCAAGCAAGTGTGAGTTATCGAGAAGCCTATACCAATCTAAAGCTTTATCTATAAGTGATACAGCAAACAATTTCCTCATGACAAACTCCCTCGATACACCTGCAAGCTTAAATAATGAACATAGTTGTGACAAATATAGCAAGTGTTCACCGGGATGTCTGTCTCCTGCATAACGATTAGCCAAAACATAATCGATAATACCAGCTGGTATTTTATAAGGCACAATTTCAGTAGGGGGAGGATCAACCACCACAGGTGTGGGGCGCCTTCCCGTAAGCAACGATCCAATAACAAGGTTGTCCATAAGGACAAAGAGCAGAAATAGCAAAAATAAAAACAGAATTATAAAAACTTCCTTACCAGTTTCACTTTACCAATAGCGCTACCCTCCCCGGCAACGGCGCCAGAAAACGGTACTTGATGACCCACAACCGTAAGGGATCTATTGCAGCGTTTTCGATAAGTAAGAGTGTCGAACCCAACGAGGAGCAGAAGGTATTGATAAGCGACTCTGAGCAAGAAATTACTGCAAGCACTGAGAGATAACTTTTTAGGGGTTTTCTCGATATAAGCAACGGGAAAGTAAAAGCAAGCAATGTAAAAGGCACTGAGAGTAACAAGTGGCCCAATCCTTTCTTAGCAAAGGAGAGGCCTAGCAACTGAACTTATAAAGGCTAAAGCGTTCCTGAGGACACACGGGAGAGTAGTCATGTGCTTTCGCTATATTCCGTATCGATACTATGTTATGTGTTGATAAGTGTTGAGTGGGTGGATCTATGCTAGTACACTCTCTAGACTAAGATGAGTGCACTCTTATGATTAAACACCTTGCAAGCATCCGCAAATACAAGATAGAATTTAAGGCAAAAGCCTAACCATAGCAATACGATCGAGGATCCATTATTCCCTTATGCAAAAGCGTGCGAACTGGGGTTCAGGTTTCTGTCACTCCGGCAACCCACCGTAAGCATTCTTTGTACACAATGTATTCTCCTAGGTCCTTAATAAGGCGAAGTGTTGAGTGTTCGACTCACACAACACCACTAGTAGAATGACAACGCAACTTAAGTATCAAACAACACATATTACTTCAACAGCATATGACTACTAACAACAAGACTTTCGCCATGTCCTCAAGAACTAAGGTAACTACTCACGAGACATAAAAGAGATCATGATCAGTGGAGATAAATGGGTGATAAACAATCTGGACATAATAATATTTCTCCAACAAAACTCAATAGCATTCACCACAAAGTAGTAATCAACACCGATGGAGTAGAGAGGATAGGTAGTACGAGTTACAGCACAAGTTGCAATTGTGAGATGAGATTTGGATGAAGATGGAGATGGTGCTGGTGTTGGGGATGATGTTGATGATGATCTCGATGATGCCCGTGACGATGGTGATGATGATGGCGACGATCTCCCCTACCGGGAGGTGATCTCCCCGGCGGAATCTGCCCGCCGGAGATGGCTTTTTCTTCTCTGTAGGTTTCCGCCACGGAGCGGCGGCGGAACTCCGTAATAACTCTCGTTTTTAGGGTTTTCAGATAACGGAGAGTATATAGGCAAAAGGGGGCAGCCGGAGGTGGGCCAGGGGCTCCAGGCGCCCCCCGGCGCGACCAGGGGGGCGCGCCCCCAGGGCGCCTGGGCACCCTGTGGCCCCCCTCTGGTTGCCCTTTCGCATGTCTTCGTGATTCTTCCGGAAAATATCCTCCGGCGATTTTCTGGTAATTTGGAGGTATTCTTCTTCAGCAACTCAGCGTCCACTTTTTATCACTGAATCCTGCGTCTGCTGCTTCGGCACCGGAAAGTTGCAAACTGTGTAAAATAGGCCAAAACAACATAAGAACATCATCGTAATGTGAAATATATCAATGAATAAGGATAAATTATGATACAAAATAGTGATGCATTTTGGACGTATCAATTACACACCCGTAGCTCGCCTAGGCGCTCCTTTTGCCCTTCTCGACTCCTTGACCTGCCTCCTGAGGAGAGGGACAAGAAAGGGATTACGGGCCTCTTATCTCTTTTTAGTTTGTAAGCCTTCGGGCGTTTGTTAAATTTAAAACTTGTAATCCCATTGTTCATGTTTTACATTCCCTATGGACTGTACCTGAGTGGGATGTTTTTAATGAAAAAGGGATGTTTGCCGGGTCATTCGTTTGTGGGTGAAACCCACGACAAGGAATAAATCCTTGATATCTTTAAGATAAACACTTCCTCGCCCGGCAACAGGCCTTGCCGTCTCCCCACTTCGCTCTACCTTTCTCACACCTTTGGCGGAGGCAGGGATGAGGCGGGTTCAGGCTCCTTGTTTCATCCTTTCGCTGTCGCGACTACGACCAAACTTGGTCCCAGGAACGAGCCCTAGGGCCTAGAGTTATGGGAGCACGGTAGTTTAAGGAAAAAAACGAGGTTTCACATATCCCAGTCCATAACGGAATGCATGATAAGGGATGAAGAACTTATATGAAGCTGCAGCCCCCGGCAACCCTGGTTTGCCGTGGGTGAATCTTTGCTCTTGCAGCCCCCTGCAATACTGGCTTGCCGGGGCCTAGATGCTGGTATGTTCCTTTTTCTTCTCCCCAAGTGGTTTCGGCAAGGATATCTGTGTGTCCTGTGAACCAAAGAAGATAAAAGAAAGACAAAGAGATACAAACTCGACGTCTAAGCTAGGGGTCAGCCGCCGCTAAGCACTATCAACCCTAACCAAGGACGAGACTCGACCTAGCATGCATGCTATAACTTAGGGCGCCAGCGCTTCATTTATTTATGCTCAGGGTCTGCGCCTGGCTTTGTACAAAGGGTTACATGCCTTGTCGGCAAGGCTTGTACAAAAGGTGGCTTACCGGGGGGCCCGACAAGCCGCGCCTCACGGGTAAAACTTGTGAAGATGCTCAATGTTCCAGGAGTTACTCACCGGAACGGCATTTTCGGTCTCCAGGCGGACTGCGCCAGGCCTGGTGACTCGTATTACCCGATAAGGGCCTTCCCACTTCGGCGTCAACTTGTTGGTATTCTTGGCCGATTGAACGCGCCGAAGAACAAGGTCGCCTTCCTCAAAGCTTCGGGCACGGACCTTGCGGCTATGGTAGCGGCGCAAGGCTTGCTGGTAGCGTGCTGCTCTCACAGCCGCCCGAAGACGATCTTCCTCAAGGAGCGTTGCGTCATCTTGCCGCAGTCGCTCTTGCTCAAGCTCATCATAAGCGAGCACTCGAGGTGACCCGTATATGAGTTCAGTGGGGAGAACTGCTTCTGCCCCGTATACTAGGGCAAAGGGCGTCTGGCCGGTGGATCGATTTGGCGTCGTTCTGATCGACCAAAGAACCGTCGACAACTCATCAATCCAGCGCCTTCCACTCTTGCGCAGCCTGTCAAAGGTCTTTGTCCTTAAGCCTCGCAGTACTTCAATGTTTGCCCTCTCAGCTTGACCATTCCTTCGTGGGTGAGCAACGGAAGCGAAACAGACTTTGCTGTCGAGGCCTTGGGTATATTGCATGAAGGTGCGGCTTGTGAACTATGTGCCGTTGTTGGTGATGACCCTGTTGGGTACACCAAAACGGCACACTAATCCCTTGAAGAATTTGACGGCTGACAGAGCTGTGACCTTCCTCACTGCCTCCACCTCTGGCCACTTTGTGAACTTGTCGATCGCGACGTACAAGTACTCAAAGCCCCCGACAGCGTGGGGGAAAGGGCCCAGTATGTTGAGCCCCCAGACCGAGAAGGGCCAGGAGAGAGGAATGGTTTGAAGGGCTTGAGCCGGCTGATGAAGTTTTTTTTAATGGAACTGGCACGCTTCACACCTGGTGACCAGTGTCGTCGCATCCTGGAGGGCAGTGGGCCAGAAGAAGCCTTGCTGAAATGCCTTGCCGGGAAGGGCTCTTGACCCTATGTGGGATCCACATATGCCTCCATGTATCTCTGCTAACAGCCCTAGTCCTTCCTCTCGAGGGATACACTTCAATTTCATGACATTCAGTCTCTTTCTCTACAGGACGTCATCGACGAACCGGTACATAGCAGATCGACGGGCTACTTTTTCCGCTTCTTCCTGCTCCTCAGGAAGTTCCCTAGTTTGGAGGAATCGGACGGTATGTTGTGCCCACGCTGGAGCCTGGGGCTCGACGGCGAGGACTAAAGGCATTTCCTCCGCTATAGGAGCGGCTGTCTCGACGGCAAGAGCTTGATGCTCCGCCGGAGCTAGCCGTCCCGTGGCGGGCTCAGTGTCCCCAGCAACATCCTTGCCGGCGGCTCCGGGGAGCTCGGCGGGAAAGTACTTGTCGGGCCCTGATTTCCTCCTCTTGTTTTGCTCTGTTGATGGATCAATGGATGGTTGAGAAAGCTGAAGCACAAAGGTACCTGGTTCCACAGGTAACTTGAGGGCAACGCGCTTTGACAGGTAATCGGCGATGTCGTTCTCTGCTCGGGGAACATGCTCCGCCTGTATACCATCAAAGCGCTCTTCTAGCTTTCTCACTTCATCGACGTAGGCCTTCATCAACGGGCTCTGGTAATCTTTGTTGACTTGTTTGACGACAAGCTGCGAATCGCCCCTGATAATGAGTTTCTTGATTCCGAGGTCTGCCGCGATCCTAAGACCAGCAAGCAGCCCCTCATATTCGGCAGTATTGTTCGTTGATACCTCCCTGGGGAAGTGCATCTGGACCACGTACTTGAGGTGCTCTTCGGTGGGCGCGACAAGCAGTACGCCAGCCCCGGCGCCCTGTAAGGAGAAAGCTTCATCAAAGTACATGATCCAGTCGCAACTCGCCTCTTTGCCGGGGAGAGCAGTTTCCTGGGCTTCTTCATCAGGCGTCGTGGTCCATTCTGCAACGAACTCCGCCAGGACTCAGCTTTGAATCGTCAAGGTACTTTCAAACTTGAGGCCAAAGCTGGACAGCTCCAGTGCCCACTCTACAATTCTTCCCGTTGCATCCGGATTGTGCAATATCCGTTGCAGAGGGAGGCGAGTGACGACAGTGATCTCGTGTGCCTGGAAGTAGTGACGCAGCTTCCTCGAGGCCATAAGAAGGCCGAAGAGCAATTTCTGCACACCGAAGTACCTTGATCTAGCCCCCTGCAAGAGGGAGCTAACAAAGTAGACCGGGTGTTGCATCATTTTCTTCCTTGGCGGCACTTCAACCGGCCGTGTCCTCTCTGCACCAACGGCATCAGGCTCTGTCGCTGCTATCACCTCGTCATCAATTTCTCTCGGTTCCACTAGTGCGGCGCTGACCACCTAGTTCGTTGCCGCCAAGTATAGCAGCAACGGTTCTTGTGGCCTAGGCGCAACTAGTAATGGCGTGGAGGAAAGATACCTCTTCAAATCTAGCAATGCTACTTCGGTTTCTAGCGTCCAATCCATTGGGCCCGCCTTTTTCAAAATTTTGAAAAAGGGGAGGGCGCGCTCGGCAGACTTGGAAATGAATCTGCTCATGGCGGCAACGCAGCCAGCAAGCCGACGCATATCCTTGATCCGTTTGGGTGCTTCAATCTGTTCTATAGCTCTGACCTTGTTCGGATTGGCCTCTATCCCACGATGTGACACAAAGAACCGGAGAAGCTTGCCGGACGGGACGCCGAAGACGCACTTCTCAGGGTTCAGCTTGAGATTGATCTTGCGTAGGTTTGCAAATGTTTCTTGTAAATCCGGTATAAGGGTTGCCCTGTTTTTGGTTTTGACCACTATATCATCCATATAAGCCTCCATATTTCTATGGAACTGGGGTTCAAAACCAATCTGGACTACCCTTGCAAATGTTGAGCTAGCATTCTTCAACCCGGAAGGCATTCGTATGAAACAATACGTACCACATGGGGTGATGAATGTTGTCTTCTCTTCGTCTTCTCTTGTCATGAAGATCTGATGGTAGCCGGAGTAGGCATCAAGGAATGACAACAGTTCACACCCAGCCGTGGAGTCAACAATCTGGTCGATGCGCGGCAATGGGAAGGGGTCTTTGGGACAAGCCTTATTGATATCTGTGTAATCAATACACAGCCTCCACTTCCCATTCGCCTTGCGCACTACCACTGGATTGGCCAACTGATACGTCCAAAACGTATCTATAATTTCTGCTTGCTCCATGCCTCTTTTGGGTGATATTGCTATGATATTTATACACTTCCATACACTTTTGATCATATTTGGACTAACCTATTAACTTAGTGCACCCCAGTGCCAGTTTCTGTTTTCTGCTGTTTTTGTATTTCAGGTTTTCCCATTACGAGAACTGCCAGAAAAATCCCGGAAAAATTATATAAAAAATCAGCGTTCCAGAAGCTTCCCAGCAGCCAAAGTACAGCCGGAGGGAGGCCACCAGGGCTCCAGGCGCCCTGGTGGCGCCCCCCCCCCTAGCTGCGCCAGGGGGGCGCCTGGGCCCCCCGAGCCTCCGCTGATGCCCCCCTTTGGCATATATTTATATCGTGTCCCGAAACCCTCGAGACGGGAACCCTTTTTCGCGATCTCATCTCTGTTCCGCCGCCGCCGCCGCTTCCAAGATCGGGAGCACCAGGATAACTCTTCCCGGCACCCTGCCGGAGGGGAGGATCACCACCGGGAGCTTCTCCACCACCATGGACGCCTCCCGGATGAGTTGTGAGTAGTCTCCCTTGGACCATGGGTCCATGACCAGTAGCTATGTGATGTTCTCCTCCCGTTCTTGTGCTTCACTAATTAGTCCTCGTGAGCTGCCCTACATGATCGAGGCACATATGTAATCCTTATGCTGTTGCTATGATGAGTTTGTTGGGATCCGATGGATTGTGAGATTATGTTCAGATTGTGTTTGAGTAATATATTTGATCTACCTCTTTTATATTTATGTTCGTAAGTAATTCTTGCATGTTCTCCATTGTTATTTATTGCTTTGGCCAAGTAGTAGGTAGTGACTCCAAGAGGGAACGTTATGCTTGATTGTGGGTTCATGCCCCTCGATGACTAGCTTGAGTGACAGAAACATGAGTCTAGGGGATGTGCTATTGCCACAAGGGGGAAAACAACGGTGCTTGTGCCCGCGGGTGCAAGGATTGTTTACTTTACGCAAAGTTCTTTTAATGCAGTTGTCTGTTGCTTTGAGTTTACACTATGGGTGGGACTCGCAACTTAATACCAGCGAGATGTTCTGGATAGATATCTCAAGGTGGATGATTAGTAGTAGATGCAGATGGATTTCGGTCTACTTGCCTTGGCGTACCGCCCATGCTTTGAACCTCTACCTTTCTTGTAACATAGTTAGCATTGGTTTGCGCACATAATCCTGTCAATTGCCCAGCTGTAATTCGTTTACCTCACATAGCTATTTTATCGTCTTTTGGGAGAGAGACATCACTAGTGAACATCATGGGACCCCGGTCCATATTACCATCATTGATCACACCCGCTATTTACTTTCCGCTTTTATTTACTATTGCAGCACTACCTATCACTACTATCACTTGCGTTTGATCCTTTGTAAACTACAAGGCCGGAGGGATTGACAACCTCTCTGTACTCGTTGGGAGCAAAGTTATTTGTATCTGTGTGCAGGTCCACGTTGATTGCTAATATCTGGCGCCGTTAGCAGTTGACACCTTCTTGTTGAAACTGGGAGTCTCAGGGAAATCGATCCTTGGTATCTTTGCCAAGGGAAAATTTCCGCTACACTGCATCTCAAACCCTCCACTTGGGGTAACCAATGAGGGGCGAGAAGCCATCAAGCAAAGTTTTCTGGCGCCGTTGCCGGGGACTCCACTCTTCAGGATAGGGGAGTTGCATGCTATCTTTTACCTTTTCTTTTAGTCTTGTTAGTTTACCTTTCAGTTTTTTGCTTTACTATCTTTTATCAAAAATCACAAAAATAGTTATCTCATTCTTTAGTTGTCATTATGTCGGGTCCTTTTGTCTTTGGCGAGGCAGAAGTTCTCACCTTTAAACAAAGAGGTGGGTAAAGTCTAAAAGATGCTTGGTATAGAATTAATGATTCTCAAAAAAGAGACACCAAGAAGCAATCTACTACTATCCTGCTTAGAAATTTTTATGTTGGAATTACTTCTTGGAATAGGTTTATTCTAGATACTGCTATCAATGGAAATTTCCTAGAGGCCCCATTTTGGGAGTCTCTTAGTATTATTGAAAATCTTGTTGGGAATCCCCCTGTTGTTAGCATTCAAGAGGACATCACCCTAGCTCACATTATGAAAAAACTTGAAAACATAGAGCTAGAGATGCCAAGCATTAATAAGATAAATGAGTTGGCTCGTAAGATCCAAGGGAATTTGAATAGGCTTGATAGCTCCATGCATAAAATTTTCAAAACTTTGGAGACCATCAAATCCCATGATTTGGACTCTTCTAGGATAGACAAGATTGAGGACATCTTTGATACTCTAGGAACTACTTTCTCCTCAATCAAAACCAAAAAGGTAGAAACTCCGGCAAAGAGGGAGCCTAAGTTCGTTCACGTTCCAAAGGCTCCCCGTTCTAAAAGTAATCCATCTATTGCCAAAGGAGTTGAAACTGTAAAGACATTGGAAGAAACACCTCTCTTTGATGAATTTATAAATGAATCTTCCCTTGACTTTTATCCTTTTGGTCTTCTCCCTAGAAGTATCTCTATGAGGCCTTTGTTTGAAAGTCCTCTTAAGACTAGTTGTATTATTGAAGAGCTTTTTGATGATCTTGATGATGGTTCAATTGATACAACTTGATCTCTTTGCACTATGCCTAGCTTAAAGGCATAAAAGAAAGCGCTTTTGGGAGGCAACCCACATGAATAAATTTTTATTTTGCTTTTGTTGTGTCTTGATGTTGTTACTACAGTAGCATCATCATTGTATCTTTGCTTTTCAATTTTGTGCCAAGTGTAGCCTCTGATTGCAAGAGAGTTCAAAAGTTGTGACGTGCTGTCCAGAAAACAGATTCTGTCCTTGGATAGAAAAATTCGTATAAAATCACCAGATCATCTTTTTGGTCTGAATTTTTTCGCCAGCATGCTCTATATAATTGTCTTTCGTGCGTCTGTTCTGAGTTTTTTTATTAGAGTTGCAGAAGTGCCCCGAAAAAATCATTTACTACCTGTTGTTCTGTTTTTCACAGATTCTGTCCTGTTTTGACTTTCCTTCATTTTGCAAACCTAGAGCTTGCTTTTTCTTTGCAAAAACCTTTTGGCAATCTTGAGAAACAGTAGATCTTCAAGAATATCCTTATTTACAGCAAGGAACAATTATTTTATTAAGGGTACTAACCTCGCTAATCAGATTATGATGAGTTATGTATGAAGGGAGTTTTCAAGTGTGCGAGGGAAGATGATAAAAAGATTCAGGAGTGTCAAACGCTCAAGCTTGGGGATGCCCCCATGCACCTCCAAGAAATATTCAAGGAGACTCAAGCGTCTAAGCTTGGGGATGCCCCCGTGCATCCCCTTCTCCATCAACATTATCAGTTCGTCTTTCGTTCCACTATATTTTTATCACTTCATGTGTTATGTGCTATGCTTGGAGCGTCTTGCTTTTAGTTTTCCTTTTTAGTTTTCTTTAGCTTTTCATAACGAGTCGAAACTCAGCTTTCTTTATGTGGGAGAGAAACACGCTCCACTTCTACCTAGAACATGACATAGAATTTTCATGTCTATCTTTGCTGTGTGTGTTCTTTGTCTTTCAATAGCTACTATCATGTTTAGCTTTTAGTTTTCATGCTTATCTGTTTAAAGAGCTTTTGTTTAGTTGGTTGCTTGAACTCTCTTTATTTATCATGATTATCTTATTAAGAGAGTTTTCTTCCGTTGCATTGGTTGGTATGTCTATGATAAAGATGCTACGTGCATAATGGTGCTTAGTAGTTCATGTTTTCTTATGGTTAGTCTCAAATAGCTGGGGGGTTTCCAATGTGTTATTGGAGTACCAACATGATTTGTTTGCCTATGATGTGGTATGGTTTAGTAATATCTTCCTTCAAGAATTTATTTTGATTGACTTGGCGTATGCTCACGCATATTTAAGACTGTAAAGAAAGTCTGTCAAGCCTTGATGATCTTTTGTTTCTGAGTAGCGATATAACTACCATGCCTGATTCAATGTTGCTTTGTCGCTCTGCATGATTATGACCGTCATTGCTCTCTTAGTTGGTCGCTCCCAGTCTTTTGCTAACCTTCGCCTGTACTAAGCGGACTGACTGCTTGTGCATCCAAATTCCTTTAAACCAGTTATGCCATATGAGTCCACCATACCTTCCTACATGGTATTTACCTGCCATTCCTAACGGAGACTTTCATGTACCATCTCGAAATTATTCAAAAAGAAAAGAAAAAATGCATTCCCATTTTGTGCCTCTGTTTTAAGTCCATGAGGAAGTAGTAGTTAATTCATGATCTTTTTAAGTTGGACAAGCTTCACCCCGGGATTGCATGTATAATGTGCAAACCCATAACACGAGAAGGAACTGGCATTGAGTGCGCCCGGCTCAAAATTAATATAACAAACAAACCCTCCTTCACGCTTTGTTCATGAGAAATCAGAAAACTTTGGCAGTGATAAACAAAGGAGATTAAGAGGATGTGATCGTCCTCATTCGGGAGCCGTTCCTTGAAACTTGTCCATCTCAAGAAGTGATTGAGTTATCTGCTAGCATTCGTTGACGAAACATGCATGATCTAAGAAAAAAATTATTACCTCTCCTTTTAAAACCAAGAGCTCTGGTACATGCTTTGTCTTTGTTTCCGACTACGGGTTTTCAACCTTGCCAACAAAAGCCACGGTTCGAGAGTCTCCACCTTCTTTTAAAGCACCAACTACTGAGAGCATGATTGTCATTCTGAGTGTAATGTGCATTGTCCCAAAGTAGCATTGTCTTTTGCATGATTGTGATATCGTTTATTTTGAAATCATTGTATCTAGTCATCACTTAAACCTTGGAGGTGCCCCTGCATTTATGTTTTGCTTCACTAAAGGGGGCAAGCGAGATATCACTTTATCATATTTGCACACCATGCTCATTACAAATCTATTTGATGTTTCAATACCATATTGTAAAACTTTCAGTTCTTTGTGATTTTCTCATGAGGCAACTTAATTACTACAGATTCATTGTCTCAGTAAGCTTTTGTCATATGACTATGAAAAGTCCTATATGGTTAATAGCATGTCACCACAGAAATTATTTTTGTTATCATTTACCTACTCGAGGACGAGCAGGAATTAAGCTTGGGGATGTTGATACGTCCAAAACGTATCTATAATTTCTGCTTGCTCCATGCCTCTTTTGGGTGATATTGCTATGATATTTATACACTTCCATACACTTTTGATCATATTTGGACTAACCTATTAACTTAGTGCACCCCAGTGCCAGTTTCTGTTTTCTGCTGTTTTTGTATTTCAGGTTTTCCCATTACGAGAACTGCCAGAAAAATCCCGGAAAAATTATATAAAAAATCAACGTTCCAGAAGCTTCCCAGCAGCCAAAGTACAGCCGGAGGGTGGCCACCAGGGCTCCAGGCGCCCTGGTGGCGCGGCCCCCCCTGGCCGCGCCGGGGGGGCGCCTGGGCCCCCGAGCCTCCGCTGATGCCCCCCTTTGGCATATATTTATATCGTGGCCCAAAACCCTCGAGACGGGAACCCTTTTTCGCGATCTCATCTCTGTTCCGCCGTCGCCGCCGCTTCCAAGATCGGGAGCACCAGGAGAACTCTTCCCGGCACCCTGCCGGAGGGAGGATCACCATCGGGAGATTCTCCACCACCATGGACGCCTCCCGGATGAGTTGTGAGTAGTCTCCCTTGGACCATGGGTCCATGACCAGTAGCTATGTGATGTTCTCCTCCCGTTCTTGTGCTTCACTAATTAGTCCTCGTGAGCTGCCCTACATGATCGAGGCACATATGTAATCCTTATGCTGTTGCTATGATGAGTTTGCTGGGATCCGATGGATTGTGAGATTATGTTCAGATTGTGTTTGAGTAATATATTTGATCTACCTCTTTTATATTTATGTTCGTAAGTAATTCTTGCATGTTCTCCGTTGTTATTTATTGCTTTGGCCAAGTAGTAGGTAGTGACTCCAAGAGGGAACGTTATGCTTGATTGTGGGTTCATGCCCCTCGATGACTAGCTTGAGTGACAGAAACATGAGTCTAGGGGATGTGTTGTTGCCACAAGGGGGAAAACAACGGTGCTTGTGCTCGCGGGTGCAAGGATTGTTTACTTTACGCAAAGTTCTTTTAATGCAGTTGTCTGTTGCTTTGAGTTTACACTATGGGTGGGACTCGCAACTTAATACCAGCGAGATGTTCTGGATAGATATCTCAAGGTGGATGATTAGTAGTAGATGCAGATGGATTTCGGTCTACTTGCCTTGGCGTACCGCCCATGCTTTGAACCTCTACCTTTCTTGTAACATAGTTAGCATTGGTTTGCGCACATAATCCTGTCAATTGCCCAGCTGTAATTCGTTTACCTCACATAGTTGTTTTATCGTCTTTTGGGAGAGAGACATCACTAGTGAACATCATGGGATCCCGGTCCATATTACCATCATTGATCACACCCGCTATTTACTTTCCGCTTTTATTTACTATTGCAGCATTACCTATCACTACTATCACTTGCGTTTGATCCTTTGTAAACTACAAGGCCGGAGGGATTGACAACCTCTCTGTACTCGTTGGGAGCAAAGTTATTTGTATCTGTGTGCAGGTCCACGTTGATTGCTAATATCTGGCGCCGTTAGCAGTTGACACCTTCTTGTTGAAACTGGGAGTCTCAGGGAAATCGATCCTTGGTATCTTTGCCAAGGGAAAACTTCCGCTACACTGCATCTCAAACCTTCCACTTGGGGTAACCAACGAGGGGCGAGAAGCTATCACCAACCACGTTAAATGGAGCACTCCTCTTACCAAACCCGCTGCTTCCAGTTTCCAGATCTCCTCTGTGACGAACTCTTGTCATTCCAAAGCTTGCTTCCTGACCTTCTGCTTGACGGGCCGCGCATGAGGACAGATAGCAAGGTGGTGCTCAATCACCTCCCTGGGAACGCCGGGATGTCGGATGCTTGACATGCAAACACATCGACATTTGCCCACAGGAAGGTGACGAGCGCGTCTTCCTATTTGTCGTCAAGGGTGGAGCTTATGGTGAAAGCCCGTCCTGTGCCGTCCTCCTTGACAGAAACCTTCTTGATTCCCGGCGGCGTGGCCCTGGACTTCTTGTTTCTGCCGGTGGAGCTCTTTGGCACGTCCTCGACAGGAGCACTACACTCCAAAGAGGTGCGCTTGCCGGAGTGGGTGCCTGAGGTCTCACCGGTCCTCTTCTTCCTGCCTGGGGCTCCAGTGGCAGGAGCAAGTGCCCTAGTGGCGGCAGCTGCTGCAACTACTTGTTGGTATAGTTGGTCAGCGCAAATCAACGCATCTTTCTTATCGGAGGGGATGGTGATGATCGTCACAGGTCCTGGCATCTTCAGGATGTTGTAGGCGTAGTGTGACGCCACCATGAACTTGGCCAGCGCTGGGCGGCCGAGGATCCCGTTGTAGGGCAAGGGGATCTTGGCGACATCGAAGACGATCCTTTCTGTCCTGTAGTTTGGGTCACTTCCAAAAGTCACGGGCAGCGTGACCTTCCCCTTCAGTTGACTTCTCCCCGGGTTGACCCCCTGAAACGTGCCCATCTCTTCGAGGTCTTCGTCAGGAATCTGCAGATTCTCGATCACGGTAGGCGTGATTAAGTTCAGACCGGCCCCGCCATCGACTAGCATCTTTGTCACCTTGAGGTTGTGTATTGTCGGTGAAACCAACGATGGCAAGCACCCGACCGCAGTAGTGCGATCAGGGTGATCCTCAATGTCAAAAATGATAGGCGTGCCGGACCATTTCAGCGGCTTTTGGGCACCAGACGACGGCTCCGCCGCTGTAATCTCATGCGCCCACTATTTAAGCTGGCGGTGAGAAGTATGCAGCGAGGCGCCGCCATCGACGCACATGGCCTCCGTGGCTTTCTGAAACTCTTGGTCACCGGACTCGTCGTCCACCTCGTGATCGTCGTCTTCTGGCTTTCTGTCACGGCCCCGGGCGGGCCTCTCTTGCTGTTTATCCTTGCCGCGACGGCCTGTTTGGCCGTCACGCTTCTTGCCGGACCCCCCAGCACCGTCCTGGCCCTTCTCCTTGTCCCGCCTCTCATATTCAGCCCTCTGCTTCTCAGCAAGGAGCTCAACCTGTCGGCAGTTCTGGAGATCGTGGCCTTTGGTGCGATGGATCTTGCAGTATTGCTTGTCAGAGTTTCCTGGCTTCTCGGCAGCCGCCAAGGCCCGGCAGGCGACACACCCGGCAATTTCCTTGCCGGGGTCATCCGCCTTGGTTTTCTTGGCGGAGCCAGCGTCATCAGATCCCTCGACGGCAAGCACGGCTTTACCTTTGCGCTTCCTGTTGCGGCGCCGGCCTTTCTTCGCCGGGGCGGCAGTGTCCTCATCTGAAGAGTCGGTTTCCATGCCGACATCTTCGCCGGGGTACTTCCTTCCCTCCTCGGCCTGGGCACATCTGTCAGCAAGAACATAGAGTTCCGCCACATCTTTCACCTTGTTCATTGCCAGTTCTTCACGCATCTTGTGATTACGCACGTTCTGATGAAACGTGCTGATGATGGCGGCAGGGTGAACATAAGGGATATTGTACTGTATCCGGCTGAACCTCTGTATATACTTGCGCAGAATCTCGCCTCACTTCTGGGGAATGACGTGCAGGTCACTTGCTTGGCCATGGGCTTGGTGACCTCCAGTAAAGGCGCCAACAAACTCATGGCACAAATCCGACCAGGAGGAAATAGAGTCTACTGGCAAGTGCATCAACCATGACATGGCATTGGGTTTAAGAGCCAATGGGAAGTAATTCGCAAGCACCTTATCGTCGCGGGCTCCGGCAGGTTGCATCGCGATGGTGTAGATGCTGAGGAACTCTGACGGGTGGGTCTTGCCGTTGTACTTCTCGCCAACGTCGGGCTTGAACGTGCGGTGAGTGGGCCACTGGAACTGCCGTAGCTCACGGGTAAAAGCCGGACAGCCTACCTCATAAGGTAGACCTCCAGGGCTCTCCGGTGCTGGGCGGTTCACAGCAGGCCCTGCTCGCCTGTCTGACTGGTGGCGCGCTCCGCGCGGGTGCTCGATGGTGGTTCGAGCATCTTCATGGGCTCGCTCCTGAAGAACTTGACGCTGGTCGCCGTGGGTCCGCGGGTCGGACGACGCTATGGAGATGTCGTCACCCGCGGCGTCACGACGAGTCGACACACGCGGTACCGGGCGAGGAGGAGGCGAATGCACCGTGGCCACGGTGCTGCCGGTCCTCCCGCCACCGGTGCGTGGGACCCCATCAGAGCGTCGACCCGGGGGCCTCGCTGGACTTGGTTCATCCTTGTTGGCGACCGCGACAAGGCTTCGGATGGTGGCTCTCCATTCGTCGAGTTTCCCCGTAATGGGAGGAAAGTCGAGGAGCAACTGCGCGCGCGCCAGGGCTTCTGCTGGGGTTAGCGGTAGCGAAACCTGCACGGACCGCGACGCGCTTCGACTCCTGACCATGTCAGGAGGAGCTCCATCACGATCCCGCGGTCGCATGCCGTTTTTACCAGCGCTTCGGCGGGCGGGCAGGTCTTCTACGTCTCGGGAGTGGCGCTCGGGGCTCTTCCCGCGGCGACGCCCGGGATCTTCGGCGTGATGGCGCTGTTCGTCGCACGCTGCTTGGGAGGAGCGCGCCGTTGGCGCCGGCGTGGGAGTCCTGGAGACCCTTGCATCGCCTTCGAGTGATGCGGCAGCGATCCTGGAGGGCCCCGCGCCGCCCGCGGAGGGCCTGGCTTCGTCTTTGGATTTGTCTATGTGTGGCCCGTTACCAGGCGCACAAACATCGCCACCTCCCAAACTCCAGCTGCTGGGACGGTGTTGGTGTTTGTGAGCAGCGCCCCGGGTCCTTTCCGCGACCAGTCCGTTGCTCGCCCGCGTCGGGACGGGCTGTCCGGCTTCCGACTGGCCAACCGCCACCGTCGTCTTCTTCTTGGGTGCCATGATGATGAAGAAGCGTCGAACTAACTGCTAAAGCTGATTCTCACAACTGTAGCCCCCTACCTGGCGCGGCAAAGATGTCGGCGTATTGGAACGACACCTATGGGATCACAAGAATCCCTACTACGGTTAGCGGGGCGCGGGGTTGAGAGAAGAGCGGATCAATTAGATAGCACACGGTTCGTTTATCCATGTTCGGCCCGCGAGGATGCGTAAAACCCTACTCCTGCTTTGGTGGATTGTATATATGTGTTCTTCAGCTAGCTATGGGGCGTGAGGAGCTCCAAAAAGCTGAATCCTCCTCCTGGTCGCCTCGGGCCTCCTTTTATAGAAAAAGGGGTTGCCACGGTGGCACACAGGAGGTGGAAAGGGTACAGTGATGCAAGGTCATCCCTCGCATTACATGACAAGGCGCATTTAATGCATCTTGCTTAGGTGTCCTTGCTTTATCGGGGATGAGGGATAGACCTGTCTTGTCCATCGCTGCTCCTTCTCGTGTCGACACGCGCCCTGGCCAGCGATGCCTGAGATGCCATGTAGGTAGGTAGGCAGCTGAGGTGGCGCAATGGTGGGTCTTCACGAAGATCTGCATGCCTCCACGCAGGTGCCTGCCCAGCTGGTTGGGTCGGCAGCTGCATAAGGCGGTGGAAGTTTAGTCAGCGTGGGCCTGATGGTGGCCCCGTGGATGTCCTCGGCAAGGGTCTTGCCGGGGCCCCGGCAAGGGTCTTGCCGCGGCGCCTGCTGCCATCCCCGGCAAGGTGCTTGCCGGAGGTCTCGTGGTGTTCCTTGGCTGGGATCCCGCCAAGGGTCGTCGTCTTCTTAGTGCGTATCTGATCTTGAATGTCTTCACAAAGATCTGCATGCCACTACGGGGATGTCTCCCGGATCCTTGCCGCATGGGGGCAGTGGACTCAAGGGTGATTTGCTCCGTAGGCGTGGGGCGAGTTGCTGCGGCAAGGGTCTTGCCGGGGCTGCTAAAGCCGGCCCCGGCAAGGATCTTGCCGGGGCTACTAAAACTGGCTCCTGGCAAGGATCTTGCCGGGGGAACCCGCTTCGTCCCTCTGCTCTTTGTGGTCTTGGTCTTGGTGTTGCTCTAGTTCCATCGAGCTTCGGTCTCACCCTGGCTCACCTCCCTTGCCTTGCTTGGTGCAACGGTGCTCGTGGCTCAGACTGCCCGTGCACAGTCATAGGGGTACAAAAAAGTGTACCCCCTTTTTGTACACCGACAGGGACCCACCGGACGGGCCACCGTATTTCACGAAAAAAACGTTCCCCCCGCTGTCAGCTCGGACCCACCGGAAGTGCCGCCTTATTACGCACAAAAAAGTGAATACTCCCCCTGCTAGTTGGGACCCACCTTGGTGGGTGGCTAACTTGTGGGCCTACTAAGTTGACGGGGATGGAGTGCTTTGTCAACTTAGTCAATATGAACGATTCTAGCTCCAGTGACCGTACGATGTCCATCCAACGGTCGTAGTGCTTCTTCAACCTCTGGTCTTCTTGCTCCAGCCGCCCAAAGCAGCGCCGGTCGTGCCGCATGCTCCTGCCTCCCGTAGCCGTCTGTGCTGCCAAGGAGGCCTCACCGCCCCCTACTATTTCCACCGCTGGCCAAGCCCTGCAGCGGCGGTAGCCTCACACCGCAGCCGAACCA
The DNA here is from genome assembly GCA_902687465.1 of Secale cereale. Lineage (NCBI taxonomy): Eukaryota > Viridiplantae > Streptophyta > Magnoliopsida > Poales > Poaceae > Secale > Secale cereale. The sequence continues at coordinate 867,922,868 of LR738711.1, read as the reverse complement.
GTGAACCCTCGTACTCCTCTCCGCGAGGGCTTCCACTGCCGCATCTTCCCCGGCTCCGCGTCGTCCCCTTCCTAGGCCTCGCCAGCGTCTACCGCCCTGGTGCTCTCGGCGTGGCGTCGTCAACGTGGTCAAGGAACGACTTCCATCGGAAGAGTATTGTACATGGAGAGGCTGACAGCTGGGTCCACAGTCGCAGCAAGGAAGTGCCTCCTTATTACGCGCAAAATAATTATTCCTCCACCTGACAGCGGGGACCCACCGGACGGGCCACCATATTTTGCGAAAAAAACGTTTCCCCTGACTGCTGGGACCCACCAGCTACATCTTCGCACGCAAGGAAGTGCGTCCAAGCAAAAAAAATGATTCGCCCCCCTGACTGCTGGGACCCACCAGCTACATCTTCGCACGCAAGGAAGTGCCTAACAGCCGGGACCCACCTGGTCGAAGCGTATGTAGCGTTGTCATTCTGGTCGCGAACGTGTACGTACATACTGGTCGATGTAGAGGCGCGCACGTGTCGTAGCAGAGGCACGCATGTACCATGTACACGTACGTACAGCGGCCAGGGTGCAAGAAAGTAAATACGGCCACGTACGTACATACGGGCGGGGTCTCGAACGCCTACTCGCGCGTACATACGACCATGGCTCGTGTACATGGATGGGTCGGAACGGAGAAACTGCGTCGTCGTCGTGTTCATGGGGAGCCAACCGGCTGGGTCGAAACGGAATCCGTCGTCGTGTTCATCGGGAGGGCTTGGACGGAACAACCGATGGAAACGAGGCCTGGCATACCGCAGAACGGAGGAAACGGCCTTGTGTTCGATCGGCCACGTTCGAAACGGGATCCTGTTCATCGGGAGGGGTCTGGCGTACCGCAAAACGGAGGAAACGGACCTCCTACGGTCGAAACGGGGGTCCTGTTGATCGGGAGGGGTGTGGCGTACCGCAAAACGGAGGAAACAGACTTGTGTTGGAGCGCTATGGTCGAAACAGGGGTCCTGTTCATCGGGAGGGGTGTGGCGTACCGCAAAATGGGACTCCACGGGATACTGCTCATCTCCACCGTCGACCCGCTCCAGCCTCCATGGGCTACTATTCATCCACCGTCGACCTCCTCCAGTTTCCAAATGCGACTGTTCATCCACGGGCTCCTATTCATCCAGCCTCCACCGCACGCTACTCCACCGGCTACTCTTCAACCAGCCCTCTCCACGGGCTCCTGTTCAACCACCCCTCCACGGGCTACTGTTCATCCAGCCCTCCACCGTCTACTGTTCATCCTGCCCTCCACGGGTGGTACTGTTCATCCTACCCTCCACGGGGTCCTGTTCATCCAGCCCCAACCGGCTCAATCGATTGGGGTCCTGTTCATCCAGAGGCAACATCACGGGGTCCTGTTCATCCACCCCACCGGGAACTGTTCATCCAAACCCCCCAGCAACGCTCACTGTTCATCCAGAGGCAGCATCGATCGGCTTCATTTAGTAGCAGCAGCAAAGGAATCGCTCGATCGGGTTCAGTTAACGACCATCGATCGATCGCTCGGGTTTAGTAACGCGTAGCCTGCAGTGCAATCGCTCGGGTTCAGTTAGAGCCCAATGCCTCTCTCGGGTTCAGTTAGAGCCTAACGCCTCGCACCCACGCGTGTGCGTGTACGAGAGAAACGCGCATCGCTCGGCCCTGACCACCCACCGTAACCGGGAACACCCCGATATTTTTCTCGCCCTCGCTTCTACCACGATTTTTTCCGTCATGGACGATCCAAAGAATGTCATGCAGCTGCATATCCGACCCGCCTAGGACGAAAAGCCCATTTTCTGTCATGATTTTTTGTCATAGAATTAGGACCCCACCACATCTATGATGATACCGGGTTTTGTCACAATTATCGTCATAGAAGTGTCATAAGTATGACAGAAAAAAATTCGTTCGGCCCAAAATGTCACGGATGTGTCTTTTTTTGTAGTGATTGATCCAGTGCCCAGTGCCAGTTCCTGTTTGTTGCATGTTTTTTGTTTCACAGAATATCCATATCCAACGGAGTCCAAACGAGATAAAAACGGACGGATATTTTTTTGGAATATTTATGAATTTTAGGAGAACAATCAACGTGAGACGATGCCCGAGGGGGCCACGAGGCAGGGGGCACGCCCTGGGCCCTCGTGGCCACCCCGTAAGGCAGTTGGTGCCCTTATTTCACCGTAAGAAAGTTAATATCCGGATAAAAATCGTGTCAAAAATTCAGCCCAAGCGGAGTTACGGATCTTCGGGAATATAAGAAACGGTGAAAGGCCAGAATCTGGGAACGTAGAAACAGAGAGAGACAGAGAGACAGATCCAATCTCGGAGGGGCTCTCGCCCCTCCCATGCCATGGAGGCCATGGACCAGACGGGAAACCCTTCTCCCATCTAGGGAGAAGGTCAAGGAAGAAGAAGAAGGGGGGGCTCTCTCCCCCTCGCTTCCGGTGGCGCCGGATTGCCACCGGGGCCATCATCGTGCGATGACGATCCACACCAACACCTCCGTCATCTTCACCAACATCTTCATCATCTTCCCCCATCTATCTACAGCGGTCCACTCTCCCGCAACTCGCTGTACCCTCTACTTGAACATGGTGCTTTATGCTTCATATTATTATCCAATGATGTGTTGCCATCCTATGATGTCAGAGTAGATTATCGTTGTCCTATCGGTAATTGGTGAATTGCTATGATTGATTGATACGTCTCCAACGTGTCTACTTTTCCAAACCCTTTTGCCCTTGTTTTGGACTCTAACTTGCATGATATGAATGGAACTAACCCGGACTGACGCTGTTTTCAGCAGAACTGCCATGGTGTTGTCTTTGTGCAGAAATAAAAAGTTCTCGGAATCGCCTGAAAATCAACAGAGAATTATTTCAGAAAATATAAAAAATATCTGCAAGAAGATCTGCACCGAGGGGCCCACACCCTGTCCTCGAGGGTGGGGGGTGCGCCCCCTGCCTCGAGGACCCCCCGATGCTCCACCGACGTATCCTCGGGTCCTATATATTCCGTTTCGTGGAGAAAAAAATCAAAGAGAAGGAATTATCACGTTTCACGAGATGGAGCCGCCGCCAAGCCCTAATCACTCTCGGGAGGGCTGATCTGGAGTCTGTTCGGGGATCCGGAGAGTGGAGATCATCGCCATCGCCATCGCCATCATCAACCTTCCTCCATCACCAATTCCATGATGCTCACCGCCGTGTATGAGTAATTCCATCGTAGGCTTGCTGGACGGTGATGGGTTGGATGGGATCTATGATGTAATCGAGTTAGTTTTGTTAGGGTTTGATCCCTAGTATCCACTATGTTCTGAGATTGATGTTGCTATGACTTTGCTATGCTTAATGCTTGTCACTAGGGCCCAAGTGCCATGATTTCAGGTCTGAACCTATTATGTTTCCATGAATATATGTGTGTTCTTGATCCTATCTTGCAAGTCTATAGTCACCTACTATGTGTTATGATCCGGCAACCCCGAAGTGACAATAATCGGGACCACTCTCGGTGATGACCATAGTTTGAGGAGTTCATGTATTCACTATGTGTTAATGCTTTGGTCCAATACTCTACTAAAAGGAGGCCTTAATATCCCTTAGTTTCCAATAGGACCCCGCTGCCACGGGAGGGTAGGACAAAAGATGTCATGCAAGTTCTTTTCCATAAGCATGTATGACTATATTCGGAATACATGCCTACATTGCATTGATGAACTGGAGCTAGTTCTATGTCACCCTAGGTTATAACTTCTACATGATGAATTGCATCCGACGTAATTTCCCATCACCGATCCAATGCCTACGAGCTTTACCTATATTTCTAGTCGCTTATTTACTTTTCCGTTGCTATTATCACAAAAACTACAAAACACTATCTCTACTTTTATTGTTGCTACCGCCACTATCATATTACTTTGCTACTAAACTATCTTGCTGCAGATACTAAGTTTCCAGGTGTGGTTGAATTGACAACTCAGCTGCTAATACTTAAGAGTATTCTTTGGCTCCCCTTGTGTCGAATCAACAAGTTTGGGTTTAATACTTCACCCTCGAAAACTGTTGCGATCCCCTACACTTGTGGGTTATCAAGACTATTTTCTGGCACCGTTGCCGGGGAGCATAGCTCTATTCTTTAAGTCACTTGGGATTTATATCTGCTTATCACTATGAAGAATTTGAAGGACTCAAAAACCAAGATCTTACCCTCAACTACGAGGGGAGGTAAGGAACTGCCATCTAGCTCTGCACTTGATTCTCCTTCTGTTATGAGTAAACTCGCGACACCTACTCCTGCTATTGAATCTGATATGTCGTATGTACTTGATGATGCTACGTCTGCTATGTATGATGAAACTATCTCTATGCCTGATACTGTGCCACTAGGAGAATTTCTAGATGAACAAATTGCTAAGGTTAGGGAGAGTGCAAATGTTGATGATATTTATGAAAGTGATGATGAAACTACTCCCAATAGATATGAATTGCCCATTGTGCCTGAGGGTTATGTTATGGATGAAGAAACTGCTAGAGACTTTTTTGCTTGCAATGATAGATATGATCTTAAGAAGTTATTAGCTAAGCTGAAAGAAAAGTCCTTGAATGCTAGAATGAAACATGACCCTACTTTTGCTACTTCACATATTTGCGTCACTGATAAGGATTATGAATTCTCTGTTGATCCTGAGTTAATTACTTTGGTTGAATCTGATCCTTTCCATGTCTATGAGTCTGAACTACTATCATATGATGATGAATCATGAATTTGCGATCCATACATACATTGCATGATCGATAAAAAAAGATACATACATTGCATAAACAATCAACCAAGAAATCTCGTCAATGCCGGTTCTTGCATCGAGAAAGAAATTGAACACGATATGACACGATAGTTGTGCTGGTTGTGTTTTCAGGGAAAGAACAGTTGAACAAGCTGAATTACTATTGAATAATATGCTAGCCAATGAAAATAATTGGACACTTCCTGAACCAGCCCCTAAGCCAACTCCGAAGAAAAGAGGTGTTCTATTTCTCAGCCCTGAAGACATGCAAGAGGCAAAGAAATCCATGAAGAAAAAGGTATTAAAGCTGAAGATGTTAAGAATTTACCGCCTATTGAAGAAATACATGGTCTTGACAACCCGACACGGGTAGTAAAGGTAAATTCTCTTTATAGATTTGATGAAAGTGATATTCCTCGTTATAAGTCTGCTAGCCAATGCTTAGATGAGTTTGACAATTTTATTGTGAAACAAGAAAACTCCAATGCTTATGTTGGTAGACAATTACAACACCATGCTTATATTATTGAACGCTTGAGTGATTATCTGTCTAGTGCTAAGAGTGAACTGAAACTCATTAGTTAACATGCTTCCATGGTCACCACTCAAGTAGAACAAGTACTTAAGGCTCAGAATGATTTGCTCAATGAATTAAATAGTAAGAATAATGATAATGCCATTAGAGTTTTGACTAGAGGTGGTAAAATAACTCAGGAACCTCTGTATCCTGAAGGCCACCCTAAGAGAATTGAGCAAGATTCTCAAAGAGCTAATTTAGATGCACCTAGTTCTTCTAAGAAGAAGAAAGAGAAAAATGATAAGACTTTGCATGCCTCTAGTGAACCTGTAGCTCACCCACCTGAGAATCCCAATGATATATCTGTTTCTAATGCTGAGACACAATCTGGTAATGAACATGAACCTAGTGATAATGTTACTGATGATGTTCATGATGGTGCTCAACCTAGCAATGATAATGATGTAGAGAATGAACCTGCTGTTGTTCTTGATAACCCACAATCAAAGAATCAACGTTATGATAAGAGAGACTTTGTTGCTAGGAAGCACGGTAAGGAAAGAGAACCATGGGTTCAGAAACCCATGCCTTTTCCTCCGAAACCATCCAAGAAAAAGGATGATGAGGATTTTGAGCCCTTCGCTAAAATGATTAGACCTATCTTTTTGCGTATGCGTTTGACTGATGTGCTTAAAACAAATCCTTATGCTAAGTATATGAAAGATATTATTACCAACAAAAGAAAGATACCTGAAGTAGAAATCTCCACCATGCTTGCCAATTTCTCTTTTGAGGGTGGAATGCCTAAGAAATTAGGAGATCCAGGAGTACCTACTATACCTTGCTCCATTAAGAGAAACTATGTTAAAACTGCTTTGTGTGATCTTGGAGCAGGTGTTAGTGTTATGCCTCTCTCCTTATATCGTAGACTTGACTTGAGTAAGTTGACACCTACTGACATATCTTTGCAAATGGTCGATAAATCAACTGCTATACCTGTCGGTATTTGTGAGGATGTGCCTGTTGTAGTTGCAAATGTGACTATTCTAACGGACTTTGTTATACTTGATATTCCTGAGGATGATAGTATGTCTATTATTCTTGGAAGACCTTTTTTGAATACTGCAGGGGCTGTTATTGATTGCAACAAAGGCAATGTCACTTTTCATGTCAATGGTAATGAGCATACGGTACACTTCCCGAGGAAACAACCTTAGGTTCATAGTATCAATTATATTGGAAAAACTTCGACTATTACTATTGGAGGTTTTGAGTTTCCCATTCCTACTATCAAGAAGGCATATGACATACTTATTGTTGGGGACATACATATCCCCATTGAGGTAACATAGTGTTATTCCAAAATTCTCCGGTTTCATGTTACTCGGAAAGAGTTTATTAACAAGACCTGATCAACCTTGTTAATGGATTCCTTTTGATGAACATGGGATAGGTGAATCTAGATAGCACAAACCTTCTGTACCCTCTTTTTACTTTCTGTTAATTAGGATAAATAAAGAAAAAATAGCATTGTCTGTCTGTTTCCAGACTTATCCGTGCAATAAAAAAATATCCCGAAAATAAAAGTTCTCCAAATGCCATGAAAATGAAATATGATTTTTTCTAGAATATTTAAGAAAATATGGCACTGAACACACAGCGAGGGGAGCCAGCACGTGGCCTCGAGGGCATAGGGCGCGCCCCCCTTCACAGGGCACGCCCCCTGCCTCGAGGGCCCCACGTGGCCCCTCTCCACTTATCCTTTCACCCATACTCTTCTTCTTCCTCCCAAAAAAATCCCCAACCAGCTCAAACCCGAGTTCTAGCTCATTTTGCTGCCATTTTCGATCTCCTTGCTCAAAGCACCATTCACCAAACTGTTTGGGAAGATTGTTCCTTGGTATGTGACTCCTCCATTGGTCCAATTAGTTTTTGTTCTAGTGCTTTATTTGTTGCAAATTTGTGTTGCTGTGGTGACCTTATTCTTGAGCTTGCATGTCAAATTTTCTTGGTCCCAAGTAGTTCTAATGCATGATATAGCTTCTAGGCACTTATAGGAGTTGTTGTTATTAATCTTGTTGAGTTTGGTTAACTTTTATTGTGAGTTACTAAAAATTTCAGAAAATTTCAGAAAAATGTCTAGGAGAAACTTCCAAGGTGGTCCTTCAAGGAAGCAAGAACCGAGGCTCGCGTTCCGTGAGCCGGAGGATGAACCACCAAGGGATGCTGATGTACGGCCTTGTGAATGGTCGTCAGATGAATTTATGAGTCAAGCGGGCATCAAAGATGAATTTTACGCATATGTGCGTAATGCTGATCTCGAGGACTTCATGCAAGATAAGTGCCTCCAATACCGTGGCTTAACTGATAGCTTTGTGAGAAGGTTTAAATTTTCATCTTCACATAATTCTCACACTGTCCTGTTTGATCTTTATGATAAATCTTATACCATGGACTTAGAGGATTTTAATGTAGCCTGTAAGCTCCCACAGTGGGGCAGTATGAGTGATCCTCGTAAATCTGAATTTAGAAAATTCCTTGCTAGTATTACAGTGGGAGAATCCAGGGACATCACACAAGCCACCACGGGGAGCATACATTTTCCTGCCATTCATTACTTTGCTATCTTTATTGGTAGATGCATAAATGGTAAAGATGAAGCCTGTCACATGTGTGTCCCTGATCTTAGCATTCTCAGGTGTGTTGTACTAGGTGATAGGCAATATAATTTAGGAGCGATTGTTGCACATAGACTACACCATAATGGTTTGTGTGGAGATTTATCTGGTGGGATCTATGCTACTCGCATAGCCCGCTATCTTGGTGTGTCTGTGCACCCTTATGATGAACCTTTACCTGCTGCTTATTTAGACTGTAATGCTATGGCTAGTCACCGGTTTATAGAGTGGGACAATCAAACTCTCAAATATCGACTAATCTTTAACCGGCAGCATGCCATCCCTATTGTTCTTCCTGCCCCTACTTTGTTTAGCTTTCAGGAAAAGGGAAGACACACTATAACTATGGAGGAGGCAAATACCCATTATAACATGACAGAGGCAGCCCGCCTTTGAGCTGCAGCTCAGTAGGCAGCATCTGCTGCATCTCAGTACGACCCCAATTACAACTTTGGATATCCATCTGGCCAGTACTGGCCATAGACCAACTTAGGCCAAAAGCCTAAGCTTGGGGGAGTACGTGTTTTTCACCGACTTACTTTCATGTTCACACCTATTCTAGTTGTCGGTGCTCACACTCTTTCACTTTACCATCCATGCTTAGTTTCAATTTCTTTTTCTTAGTCTTTTTCTTGTGTGCTAGAAAAACCCAGAAAAACAAAAAATATTAGTTGTAGCTTCTAGCTAGTTTACTTTCTTTGCTTGTAGTAGTAACTAAAAATGAAAACCCAAAAAGATTTCCCGTTCTTCTTTTGCTTGTTGGGAGCTTTCCCGTGTAAATAGTTTCTTTTCTTTTCTTTAGGGGTTAAGAGTAGAAGACCATGATTGAAAATGCTTAGTGGCTCTCATTTGCTTTGTTGTTGATTTAACCTTGAGCCATATTACTCTGTCTTCTCTCTTGTATTAAATGCCTGCAGATTCCAGCTTAGTCCAATGCACGTGCACTATTATTATTTTCCACTCCGTTCGGTCGTGCGAGTGAAAGGCAATGAGGATGATATATGATGAACTAATTGAGATGAGAAAAGCTGGTATGAACTCGACCTCTCTTGTTTTTGTAAATATGATTGCTCGTCGTTCTTGATTCAGCTTGTTATGAATGAAACATGCTTGCAATGACAACTAGAGATCATAGATGCTTATGCCATGTTTAATTAGCTGAGAGCTTATAATGGTCTATCTTGCATGCCAACATGATATTAAAATGGTTGTGACGTGGTATGATGGGTGGTATCCTCCTTTGAATGATTTAAGTGACTTGACTTGGCACATGTTCACGCATGTAGTTGAAACAAATCAACATAGCCTTCACGATATTTATGTTCATGGTGATTTATATCCTACTCATGCTTACATTCATTGTTGATTAATTTCAATGCATGTTCATGACCGTTGTTGCTCTCTAGCTGGTCGCTTTCCAATCTCCTTCTAGCCTTCACCTGTACCAAGCGGGAATACTGCTTGTGCATCCACTTCCATAAACCCCAAAGTTGTTTCATATGAGTCCACCATACCTTCCTATATGTGGTATTTACCTACCGTTCCAAGTAAATTTGTATGTGCCAAACTCTAAACCTTCAAATGAAATTCTATTTTGTATACTCGAACAGCTCATGTATCAACTAGGGTTGTATATATCTTCCATGCTAGGTGGGTTATTCTCACGATGAGTGGACTCCGCTCATCATTCACGAGAAAATGGCTGGTAACTGGGATGCCCAGTCCCATGCTTAAAATCATAATAATTAAACAAAACTCCCCCAGGGTTGTTGCTTGTTTGGACGGTACCCCGTGGATTCGGCTGGCCGTGCAGTGTGCTTGTTGGTGGTTGGGGGAGTATAAACTTTACCATTCTGTTTGGGAACCGCCTATAATGTGCGTAGCATGGGAGATATCGAGATTCTTGATTGTTATGTTGACAATGAAAGTATATCGCTCAAACTGTTATTCACCTCTATTAAAAATCGAGCTCTGGCACCTCTACAAATCCCTGCTTCCCTCTACGAAGGGCCTATCTATTTACTTTTATGCAGAGTCATCATTCTCTTATCAAAGAGCACCAGTAGGAGAGCACCTTTGTCGTTGCATGTATTACTATTAATTTGCATTGAGTATGATCATGACTGGATCTCTTTTACCATGAATTACAATGTCTAGTCAGTCATTGATCCTTAAAGGTGCTCTGCATTTATGTTTTGCGGTCTCAGAAAGGGCTAGCAAGATACCATCCTGTTATATCATATCATGATTGTTTTGAGAAGTGTTGTCATCCGAGGTTTATTATTATTGCTCGCTAGCTGATTATGCCATTGATGTGAGTAGTCTTGAGACCTGAAAGTTATTGTGAATGTGGTTAGTTCATGATCTTGTTGAAAACCTGAATACTAGCTTACATATTTACAACAACAAGAGCAAACAGAGTTTGTCAAAGTTTTTCTTTATCACTTTAAGTTTATCAACTGAATTGCTTGAGGACAAGCAAAGGTTTAAGCTTGGGGGAGTTGATACGTCTCCAACGTATCTACTTTTCCAAACCCTTTTGCCCTTGTTTTGGACTCTAACTTGCATGATTTGAATGGAACTAACCCGGACTGACGCTGTTTTCAGCAGAACTGCCATGGTGTTGTTTTTGTGCAGAAATAAGAAGTTCTCGGAATCGCCTGAAAATCAACGGAGAATTATTTCAGAAAATATAAAAAATATCTGCAAGAAGATCTACACTGGGGGGCCTACACCCTGTCCTTGAGGGTGGGGGCGTGCCCCCCTTCCCAGGGCGTGCCCCCCTGCCTCGAGGGCCTCCCGATGCTCCACCGACGTATCCCCAGGTCCTATATATTCCGTTTCGTGGAGAAAAAAATCAGAGAGAAGGAATTATCGCGTTTCACGAGACGGAGCCACCACCAAGCCCTAATCTTTCTCGGGAGGGCTGATCTGGAGTCCGTTCGGGGCTCCGGAGAGTGGAGATCGTCGCCATCGTCATCATCAACCTTCCTCCATCACCAATTCCATGATGCTCACCGCCGTGTGTGAGTAATTTCATCGTAGGCTTGCTGGAAGGTGATGGGTTGGATGGGATCTATCATGTAATCGAGTTAGTTTTGTTAGGGTTTGATCCCTAGTATCCACTATGTTCTGAGATTGATGTTGCTATGACTTTGCTATGCTTAATGCTTGTCACTAGGGCCCGTGTGCCATGATTTCAGATCTGAACCTATTATGTTTCCATTAATATATGTGTGTTGTTGATCCTATCTTGCAAGTCTATAGTCACCTACTATGTGTTATGATCCGGCAACCCCGAAGTGACAATAATCGGGACCACTCCCGGTGATGACCATAGTTTGAGGAGTTCATGTATTCACTATGTGTTAATGCTTTGGTCCGGTACTCTATTAAAAGGAGGCCTTAATATCCCTTAGTTTCCAATAGGACCCCGCTGTCGCGGGAGGGTAGGACAAAAGATGTCATGCAAGTTCTTTTCCATAAGCATGTATGACTATATTCGGAATACATGCCTACATTGCATTGATGAACTGGAGCTAGTTATATGTCACCCTAGGTTATAACTTCTACATGATGAATTGCATCCGACGTAATTTCCCATCACCGATCCAATGCCTGCGAGCTTTACCTATATTGCTAGTCGCTTATTTACTTTTCCGTTGCTATTATCACAAAAACTACAAAAACACTATATATACTTTTATTGCTGCTACCGCCACTATCATATTACTTTGCTCCTAAACTATCTTGCTGCAGATACTAAGTTTCCATGTGTGGTTGAATTGACAACTCAGCTGCTAATACTTAAGAGTATTCTTTGGCTCCCCTTGTGTCGAATCAACAAATTTGGGTGTAATACTTCACCCTCGAAAACTGTTGCGATCCCCTACACTTGTGGGTTATCATTGATTTAATTTGCTTGTGATTATGTTGCTGTCCTTTGGTGCCCATCATATGAGCGCGCGCGTGGATCACACCATAGGGTTAGTTGTATGTTAATAGGACTATGTATTGGAGGGCAAGAGTGACAGAAGCTTCAACCTAGCATAGAAATTGATGCATACGGGATTGAAGGGGGGCCAATATATCTTAATGCTATGGTTGGGTTTTACCTTAATGAACGTTAGTAGTTGCAGATGCTTTCTAATAGTTCCAATCATAAGTGCATAGAATTCCAAGGAAGGGATGACATGCTAGCAGTGGCCTCTCCCACATAAAACTTGCTATCGGTCTAGTAACGTAGTCAATTGCTTAGGGACAATTTCGCAACTCCTACCACCACTTTTCCACACTCGTTATACTAACTTTATTTCTTATTTATCTAATCAGCCCCTAGTTTTATTTACGTGCTCTTTATATTCTTACAAACCTATCCCACAACACCTACAAAGTACTTCTAGTTTTATACTTGTTCTAGGTAAAGCGAACGTCAAGCGTGCGTAGAGTTGTATCGGTGGTCGATAGAACTTGAGGGAATAATTTTTCTACCTTTAGCTCCTCATTGGGTTCGACACTCTTACTTATCGAAAAAGGCTACAATTGATACCCTATACTTGTGGGCTATCAAGACCTTTTCTTGGCACCGTTGCCGGGGAGCAATAGCATGGGGTGAATATTCTCGTGTGTGCTTGTTTGCTTTATCACTAAGTAGAGTTTATTTGTTGTTCTAAGTTGTTCTCTGTCTTTAGTTATGGATATAGAACACGAAATGCCAAAAAAATTAGGTGCACTTGCTACTCATGGAGATGGGGAACCTCCTAAAACCCTCGATGCTCATTATGTGAGAGATGTTATGTACTACTTTGATAATCTTGAGAAAACCCCATTCAACTATATAATGGGAGTAACGTTGGATCAACGTGAATACTTTAGGGATTATCGCTTGACACAAAAAGGGAAACTATTATGGGATCAAATTTATATGTTGCATTGATATGCTCGGCAACTATGCTTAAGATATGATTATACTTGTTGCACTAGGATGAAGGCTCCACACCTTCCCTTTTCATGCGAATTTAATGACAATGAAACCTTAGCTTCTTATGCTAATGGTATATATGATTATTATGATGTGGAACAAATACAAGAATTCGTTGCTTTTAAGGGTGCTTATGAAATTGAATCTCTGTTTAAAAAGTATGATGCTTTTGATGATGATGTTTATAGGCCTGAAAAACTTGCTATATTGAAATATTGCTATTTGAATTATGAATATAACTCCAATATTGATGCGTTTATTGAGAAAGTCTCTGATGTCCAAGAAGATACTAATATTTTGGAGGAAACTATGGAAGAAGAAATTGATGACACCGTGAGCTCATTAGATGAAAAAGATGAGGAGGAGAGCGAAGAACAAAAGGAGGAAGAGCGGATTGATCACCCGTGCCCACCTTCCGATGAGAGTAACTCTTTATCCCATACATTGTTTAATTTCCCTTCGTGCTTACCGAAGGATGAATGTTATGATGATTGCTATGATCCCTTGGATTCATTTGAAATATCCCTTTTCGATGAAATTGATGCTTGCTATGCTTGTGTCCAAGATTCCAATATGAATTATGCTTATGGATATGAACTTTCTATAGTTCCTTATGATAAACATGAGATAGTTGCTATTGCACCCACACATGATAGTCCTATTATCTTTTTGAATTCTCCAAACTACACTATATCGGAGAAGTTTGCACTTATTAAGGATTATATTGATGGGTTGCCTTTTTCCATTGCACATGATGTTTCTGATGAATATAATATGCATGTGCTTGCTGCTCCTTCTTGCAATTATTATGAGAGAGGAACTACATCTCCGCCTCTCTATGTTTCCAACACGATAAAATTGCAAGAAACTGATTATACTATGCATTGACCTTTACTTGATGTGCATGAATTGTTCTTGTATGACATGCCTATGCATAGGAAGAGACTTAGACTTTGTTTTTGCATGACACATATCACTTTGTGCTCACTACTAAATGCCAAATCATTGCTAATTAAAATTGGCTTTGATATACCTTGGGATCCGGGTAGATCCATTACTTGAGCACCATATGCCTAGCTTAATGGATTTAAAGAAAGCGATGCCAGGGAGACAACCCGAAAGTTTTAGAGAGTCATTTATTTTTGTTGTGTGCTTTTATAAAGTTTAAAAACAAAAAAAATATAGAGGGGAACCTAAAATTTTTCAGAAAGAAAAGTGAAAGTAAGAAGGACGAGCACCGTTGAAATGGGGGAGCTCCTTGAACTTTATTCATGCCCATGGAAACTTTGCAAATCTTGAATTACATAAACTTTTCAACAAAAATAATTATCCCCTTGTACAATTCCATTGTCTTATAAAAATAATGTGCCAAGAGTTTCCTTTAGGATGATTAAACTGCTTGTTGGTTTGTGCGGTGCAAAAACAGAAACTATGGCTGTAGTGCGCGATTTTTCATTTTTTACTGGAACGTCTAAAGGATCTGATTTTTTTTCAAAGTCTTGCTATACAAATTGTTGATTTTTCCTAATTTTTCCAGAATTTGTAGAGTTACATAAGTATGGTTAATGTTCAGATTACTACAGACTGTCCTGTTTTCATAGATTGCTGTTATAGCTTCATTATTTGCATATGTTTGAATTCTTGTTGAAGCCTCCTTGACTTGGGGCCATAGAATTGTGATAGCATACAGTGGATAATGTTTGTTCATAATTATACAATAATGTTAGAGCAGTACATGACGAGATTTCATTGATCATATGCACTAACCCTGGCACTAAAAGTTCGGCTAAGTTTTGTGTGGAGGAAGTGTTCGAAGATCAAGGAGGTCTCGATATGAGAAGAAGGAGGAGAGGCAAGAGCTCAAGCTTGGGGATGCCCAAGGTACCCCAAGTAAATATTCAAGGAGACTCAAGCGTCTAAGCTTGGGGATGCCCCGGAAGGCATCCCATCTTTCTTCAACAAGTATCGGTATGTTTTCAGATTTGTTTCGTTCACATGTTATGCGTAAACTCTTGGAGCGTCATGTGCTTTTTATTTTTCCTTTTAATAAATGCACCATGCTGGTACGAGATAATCCTTGGTTGATTTATAGAATGCTCTTTGCACTTCACTTATATTTTTTGAGTATGGCTTTATAGAATGCTTCATGTGCTTCACTTATATCATTTGAAGTTTGGATTGCTTGTTTCTCCTCACATAGAAAACCGCCATTTGTAGAATGCTCTTTTACTTCACTTATAGTTGTTAGAGCGTGGGCATATATTTTGTAGAAAGAATTAAACTCTCTTGCTTCACTTATATCTATTTAGAGAGTTGACAGGAATTGGTCATTCACATGGTTAGTCATAAAATCCTACATAAACTTGTAGATCGCTGAATATGATATGTTTGATTCGTTGTAATAGTTTTGCGATATAGAGATGCTAATATGTGGGAGGTACTAGTGAATGCTTGTGGTTTAGTAAAAATATTGGTGTTAAGGTTTGTGATACCCGAAGCATGCACGTATGGTCTCCTAACTATGTAAACAAATTGGCGCGCATTGTATTTTGATTGTTTATCTTTGCGTGAAGGTCGGGGGCGCGCGATGGTTAACTCCTACCAACCTCCCCCCTAGGAGCATGCGTTGTAGTATTTTGCTTCGAGGGCTAATAGATTTTTTGCAATAAGTATGTGAGTTCTTTACGACTAATGTTGAGTCCATGGATTATACGCACTCTCACCCTTCCACCTTGCTAGCCACTCTAGTACCGCGCAATTTTGGCCGGTGCATCAAACCACATTATACCCTTCCTCAAAACAGCCACCATACCTACCTATTATGGCATTTCCATGGCCATTCCGAGATATATTGCCATGTGACTCCATCGTTCTGTTTATTATGACACGCACCATCATTGTCATATTGCCTTGCATGATCGTAAGATAGCTAGCATGATGTTTTCATGGCTTGTCCATTTTTTTGACGTCATTGCTAGGCTAGATCATTGCACATCCTGGTACACCGCCAGAGGCATTCATATAGAGTCATATTTTTGTTCTAGTATCGAGTTGTAAGTAAATAAAAGTGTGACGATCATCATTATTAGAACATTGTCCCATGTGAGGTTATAAAAAATAAAAGAGGCCAATGAAGCCCAAATAAAAAAGAGAGGCCAAAGATGCCCACCAAAAAAGAGAGGCCAAAGAGCCCAAAATAAAAAATAAAATAAAAAAGGAAAATAAAAAATGAGAGAAAAGATAGAAGGGACAATGTTACTATCTTTTTTCCACACTTGTGCTTCATCATAGCACCATGTTTTTCATGATAGAGAGTCTCCTATGTTGTCACTTCCATATGCTAGTGGGAATTTTCATTATAGAACTTGGCTTGTATATTCCAACGACGGGCTTCCTCAAATGCCCTAGGTCTTCATGAGCAAGCAAGTGGATGCACACCCACTAGTTTTCCTTTGAGCTTTCATACACTTATAGCTCTAGTGCATTCGTTACATGGCAATCCCTACTCACTCACATTGATATCAATTGATGGACATCTCCATAGTCCATTGATTTGCCTAGTCGATGTGAGACTTTCTCCCTACTTTTGTCTACTACCACCTTCTATTCCACCCATAGTGCTATGTCCATGGCTCACGCTCATGTATTGCGTGAAGAGTTTAAAAGGTTCAAAAAGTAAAGTATGAAAACAATTGCTTGGCTGACACCGGGATGGGCATGAGGGGTACCTTGTGTTAAGAAAAGGGAGCATAAAAGACTATATGATTTTGTAGGGATAACGTTCTTTAGCATTGATATTTTGAAAGACTTGATTGTTTGTTGGGATGCCCGAGTATAAAAAAAATATGTCAAATGATAGACTATTGCTTTGAATCACCCGTGTCTTAATATTCATGCTATGATTAGATTGCACGATCAAGATTATGCTACGTAGCATTCCACATAAGAAATTGTCTTTTTTATCATTTACCTACTCGAGGACGAGTAGGAATTAAGCTTGGGGATGCTGATACATCTCCGTCGTATCTATAATTTTTTATTGTTCCATGCCAATATTATACAACTTTCATATACTTTTGGCAACTTTTTATACTATTTTTGGGACTAACATATTGATCCAGTGCCCAGTGCCAGTTCCTGTTTGTTGCATGTTTTTTGTTTCGCAGAATATCCATATCAAACGGAGTCCAAACGGGATAAAAACGGACTGAGATTTTTTTTGGAATATTTATGATTTTTGGGAAGAAGAATCAACGTGAGACGATGCCTGAGGGGGCCACGAGGCAGGGGGCGCGCCCTGGGCCCTCATGGCCACCACGTAAGGCGGTTGGTGCCCTTCTTCCGCCGCAAAAAAAGCTAATATCCGGATAAAAATCGTGTCAAAAATTCAGCCCAATCGGAGTTAAGAATCTCCGGGAATATAAGAAACGATGAAACGCCGGAATCTGGGAATGCAGAAACAGAGAGAGAGACAGAGAGACAGATCCAATCTCGGAGGGGCTCTCGCCCCTCCCATGCCATGGAGGCCATGGACCAGAGGGGAAACCCTTCTCCCATCTAGGGAGAAGGTCAAGGAAGAAGAAGTCCCCCTCGCTTCCGGTGGCGCCGGAGTGCCACCGGGGCCATCATCGTGCGACGGCGATCTACACCAACACCTCCGTCATCTTCACCAACATCTTCATCACCTTCCCCCATCTATCTACATCGGTCCACTCTCCCGCAACCTGCTGTACCCTCTACTTGAACATGGTGCTTTATGCTTCATATTGTTATCCAATGATGTGTTGCCATCCTATGATGTCAGAGTAGATTATCGTTGTCCTATCGGTAATTGGTGAATTGCTATGATTTATTTAATTTGCTTGTGGTTATGTTGCTGTCCTCTGGTGCCCATCATATGAGCACGCGCGTGGATCACACCATATGGTTAGTTGTATGTTGATAGGACTATGTATTGGAGGGCAATAGTGACAGAAGCTTCAACCTAGCATAGAAATTGATGCATACAGGATTGAAGGGGGGCCAATATATCTTAAAGCTATGGTTGGGTTTTACCTTAATGAACGTTAGTAGTTGCGGATGCTTGCTAATAGTTCAAATCATAAGTGCATATAATTCCAAGGAAGGGATGACATGCTAGCAGTGGCCTCTCCCACATAAAACTTGCTATCGGTCTAGTAACGTAGTCAATTGCTTAGGGACAATTTCGCAACTCCTACCACCACTTTTCCACACTCGTTATACTAACTTTATTGATTCTTTATCTAATCAGCTCCTAGTTTTATTTACGTGCTCTTTATATTCTTGCAAAAATCTATCCCACAACACCTACAAAGTACTTCTAGTTTTATACTTATTCTAGGTAAAGCGAACGTCAATCGTGCGTAGAGTTGTACCGGTGGTCGATAGAACTTGAGGGCATATTTGTTCTACCTTTAGCTCCTCGTTGGGTTCGACACTCTTACTTATCGAAAGAGACTACAATTGATCCCCTATACTTGTGGGTTATCAGTCAGCTCTGATACCAACTTGTAACGCCCCGAACACACCCGCCGGTGGTCGTTACTCCTGGCGGGATCTAGACTGGCCCTACAGACCAATACTAGTATTTCCTGCGCACTTTGTTCTCATTCGTGCGCACACGGGACCAACTTCCCGGTCGGTCACCCATCATGAAACTACTCCAAGCTTAGCACGCTTAACTTTGGAGTTATGTCCGAATGGGCTTCTGGAAAAGAAGGAATTCCTTATTGATATGAGTAGTCTATCATTCCTAATAAGCGAGGCTATCACACCTTATGAAAGATATTTTGTATTCAGGTAAAAATTTGGAGGCCAAGCATTATCTGGAGATATGCTTCCCCAGGGTCTCGTAGCTTATCGATATGAGTGTATGTACACAAGCCTCCAGGAAGAATTTTTCTGGTAATTATTCATTAGTATCTTGAATCAACAGGCCCTTGTAGTGAAGCAGTTTCACACTCCCTAGTAGACATAATTACATATGGCTGGTACAAATGCGACCAAGCTTTTCTCGACATAAGTAAACGAATATGTTTTTTCATATACATTATTAGATTAGCAAGCCCCAAGAATACGTACACACAACGAAAGGCTATGTTGGGGATTCACACTTGCCTATTTGTTACCCTTCACTCCTTCAGGCATACATCACCTGAAGCCAAAAACACCCAAGGTTCTTCAGAAGATCTCAATCTGCACGCCAGGATAGTCTTTAGGAGGAAAAAAGGCCAAGGCACATGCCCCGCCTTTTCCTATGTTATGCTCAACCCCGCCCAGTGTCGAAAGACACGATCATATGTCGTCACCCTCGGTTCTATGGACATCCTCCTCAGAGCCACTACGTTGTCAAAAATCAGCCTGGAACATCACCAAAGTTGCCGAGGGAGCTGCCCCGTGTTGGGGAACGCAGTATTTTAAAATTTTCCTACGATCACGCAAGATCTATCTACCAGATGCATAGCAACGAGAGGGAAGAGTGTGTCTACGTACCCTCGTAGACCGGGAGCGGAAGCGTCAAGTGACGCGGTTGATGTTGTCGAACTTCTTCGCGATCCAACCGATCAAGCACCGAACGTACGGCACCTCCGCGTTCAGCACACGTTCAGCTTGATGACGTCCCACGAGCTCTTGATCCAGTTGAGCTTCATGGGAGAGTTTCATCAGCACGACGGCGTGGTGACGGATATGATGTGTTCACCGGCGCAGGGCTTCGCCTAAGCTCCGCGACGGTATGACCGAGGTGTGATTCTGTGGAGGGGGGCACCGCACACGGCTAAAACAATTCAACTTGTGTGTCTTTGGGTGCCCCCCTGCCCCCGTATATAAAGGAGCAAGGGAGGGAGGCCGGCCGGCCCTTCCTAGTGCGGCTAGGGAAGGAGTCCTACTAGGAATAGGATTGCAATCCTATTCCTAGTAGGATTCACCAAAAGGAAGAAGGGGGAAAGGAATAGGAGAGGTGGCGCCCCCCCCCCCAATCCTAGTCCAACTAGGAACCCTAGGTGGGGGCGCCGGCCAGCCCTATGGGCTGCCTCTCTCTTTCCCTTTAGGCCCACTATGGACCATCCCCTCTCGTAGGGGGTTCCGGTAACCCCCTCCGGCATTCCCGATAAATCCGAAACTTTTCCGGTATACTTCCGGTGTCCGAATATAGCCGTCCAATATATCAATCTTTATGTCTCGGACATTCCGAGACTCCTCGTCATGTCCGTGATCTCATCCGGGACTCCGAACTACCTTCGGTACATCAATACTCATAAACTCATAATACCGATCGTCATCAAACGTTAAGCGTGCGGACCCTACGGGTTCGAGAACTATGTAGACATGACTGAGACTCATCTTCGGTCAATAACCAATAGCGGAACCTGGATGTTCATATTGGCTCCTACATATTCTACGAAGATCTTTTATCTGTCAGAACCGCATAACAACATACGTTGTTCCTTTTGTCAAACGGTATGTTACTTGCCCGAGATTCGATCGTCGGTATCTCTATACCTAGTTCAATCTCGTTACCGGCAAGTCTCTTTACTCGTTCCGTAACACATCATCTCGTGACTAACTCATTAGTCTTTTGCTTGCAAGGCTTATTGTGATGTGTGTTACCGAGAGGGCCCAGAGATACCTCTCCGACACTCGGAGTGACAAATCCTATTCTTGATCTATGCCAACACCACGAATACTTTCGGAGACATATGTAGAGCATCTTTATGATCACCCAGTTACGTTGTGACGTTTGATAGCACACAAGGTGTTCCTACGGTATTCGGGAGTTGCATAATCTCATAGTCATAGGAACATGTATAAGTCATGAAGAAAGCAATAGCAGAAAAACTAAACGATCATAGTGCTATGCTAACGGATGGGTCTTGTCCATCACATCATTCTCCTAATGATGTGATCCCGTTGATCAAATGACAACTCATGTCTATGGCTAGGAAACATAACCATCTTTGATCAATGAGCTAGTCTAGTAGAGGCATACTAGGGACATACTGTTTTGTCTATGTATCCACACATGTACTAAGTTTCCGGTTAATACAATTCTAGCATGAATAAAAGACATTTATCATGATATAAGGAAATACAAATAACATCTTTATTATTGCCTCTAGGGCATATTTCCTTCAGTCTCCCACTTGAACTAGAGTCAATAATCTAGATTACAAAGTGATGATCCTCACACCCATGGAGTCTTGGTGCTGATCATGTTTTGCCCGTGGAAGAGGCTTAGTCAATGGGTCTGCAACATTCAGATCCGTATGTATTTTGCAAATCTCTATGTCTCCCTCCTTGACTAGATCGCGGATGAAATTGAAGCGTCTTTTGATGTGCTTTGTTCTCTTGTGAAACCTGGATTCCTTCGCCAAGGCTATGGCTCCAGTGTTGTCACAAAAGATTTTCATTGGACCCGATGCACTAGGTACTACACCTAGATCGGATATGAACTCCTTCATCCAGACTCCTTCATTTGCTGCTTCTGAAGCAGCTATGTATTCCGCTTCACACGTAGATCCCGCCACGACGCTCTGCTTGGAACTGCACCAGCTGACAGCTCCACCGTTCAATAAAAATACATATCCGGTTTGTGACTTTGAGTCATCCGGATCAGTGTCAAAGCTAGAATCGACGTAACCGTTTACGACGAGCTCTTTGTCACCTCCATATACGAGAAACATATCCTTTGTTCTTTTCAGATACTTTAGGATGTTTTTGACCGCTGTCCAGTGATCCACTCCTGGATTACTTTGGTACCTCCCTGCTAGACTTATAGCAAGGCACACATCAGGTCTGGTACACAGCATTGCATACATGATAGATCCTATGGCTGATGCATAGGGAATGACTTTCATTTTCTCTCTATCTTCTGCAGTGGTCGGGCATTGAGTCTTACTCAACTTCATACCTTGTAAAACAGGCAAGAACCCTTTCTTTGACTGATCCATTTTGAACTTCTTCAAAATCTTATCAAGGTATGTGCTTTGTGAAAGTCCAATTAAGCGTCTTGATCTATCTCTATAGATCTTGATACCTAATATATAAGCAGCTTCACCGAGGTCTTTCATTGAAAAACTCTTATTCAAGTATCCTTTTATGCTATCCAGAAATTCTATATCATTTCCAATCAACAATATGTCATCTACATATAATATTAGAAATGCTACAGA
The DNA here is from genome assembly GCA_902687465.1 of Secale cereale. Taxonomy (NCBI): domain Eukaryota; kingdom Viridiplantae; phylum Streptophyta; class Magnoliopsida; order Poales; family Poaceae; genus Secale; species Secale cereale. Next base: position 867,900,695 of record LR738711.1, on the reverse strand, counting down.
GCTCCCACTCACTTTCTTGTAAATACAGGCTTCTCCAAAAGTCTGTATAAAACCATATGCTTTGATCACCTCATCAAAGCGTATATTCCAACTCCGAGATGCTTGTACCAGTCAATAGATGGATCGCTGGAGTTTGCATACTTTGTTAGCACCTTTTGGATCGACAAAACCTTCTGGTTGCATCATATACAACTCTTCTTTGAGATATCCATTTAGGAATGCAGTTTTGACATCCATTTGCCAGATTTCATAATCATAAAATGCGGCAATTGCTAACATGATTCGGACAGACTTAAGCATCGCTACAGGTGAGAAAGTCTCATCGTAGTCAACTCCTTGAACTTGTCGAAAACCTTTCGCAACAAGTCGAGCTTTGTAAACAGTAATATTACCGTCTGCGTCGGTCTTCCTCTTGAAGATCCATTTATTTTCGATGGCTTGCCGATCATCGGGCAAGTCAACCAAAGTCCACACTTTGTTCTCATACATGGATCCCATCTCAGATTTCATGGCTTCAAGCCATTTTGCGGAATCTGGGCTCATCATCGCTTCCTCATAGTTCGTAGGTTCATCATGGTCTAGTAACATGATTTCCAGAACTGGGTTGCCGTACCACTCTGGTGCGGAACGTACTCTGGTTGATCTACGACGTTTAGCAGAAACTTGATCTGAAGTTTCATGATCATTATCATTAACTTCTTCACTTATTGGTGTAGGAATCACTGGAACAATTTCCTGTGATGTATTACTTTCCAATCCGGGAGAAGGTACAATTACCTCATCAAGTTCTACTTTCCTCCCACTCACTTCTTTCGAGAGAAACTCTTTTTCTAGAAAGGATCCATTCTTAGCAACGAATATTTTGCTTTCGGATCTGTGATAGAAGGTGTACCCAACAGTCTCTTTTGGGTATCCTATGAAGACACATTTTTCCGACTTGGGTTCGAGCTTATCAGGTTGAAGTGTTTTCACATAAGCATCGCAGCCCCAAACTTTAAGAAACGACAACTTTGGTTTCTTGCCAAACCATAGTTCATAAGGCGTCGTATCAACGGATTTAGATGGTGCCCTATTTAACGTGAATGCAGCTGTCTCTAAAGCATAACCCCAAAACGATAGTGGTAAATCGGTAAGAGACATCATAGATCGCACCATATCTAATAAAGTACGGTTACGACGTTCGGACACACCATTACGCTGTGGTGTTCCAGGTGGCGTGAGTTGTGAAACTATTCCACATTGTTTCAAATGAAGACCAAACTCGTAACTCAAATATTCTCCTCCACGATCAGATCGTAGAAACTTTATTTTCTTGTTACGATGATTTTCTACTTCACTCTGAAATTCTTTGAACTTTTCAAATGTTTCAGACTTGTGCTTCATTAAGTAGATATACCCATATCTGCTCAAATCATCAGTGAAGGTCAGAAAATAACGATACCCGCCGCGAGCATCAACACTCATTGGTCCACATACATCAGTATGTATGATTTCCAACAAATCTGTTGCTCGCTCCATAGTTTCGGAGAACGGAGTTTTAGTCATCTTGCCCATGAGGCATGGTTCGCAAGCACCAAGTGATTCATAATCAAGTGATTCCAAAAGTCCATCATTATGGAGTTTCTTCATGCGTTTTACACCAATATGACCTAAACGGCAGTGCCACAAATAAGTTGCACTATCATTATTAACCTTGCATCTTTTGGTTTCAATATTATGAATATGTGTATCACTACAATCGAGATCCAATAAGAATAGACCACTCTTTAAGGGTGCATGACCATAAAAGATATTATTCATTAAAATAGAACAACCATTATTCTCTGATTTAAATGAATAACCGTCTCACAATAAACAAGATCCAGATATAATGTTCATGCTCAACGCTGGCACCAAATAACAATTATTTAACTAATCCCGAAGGTAGATGTAGAGGTAGCGTGCCGACGGCGATCACATCGACTTTGGAACCATTTCCCACGCGCATCGTCACCTCATCCTTAGCCAATCTTCGTTTAATCCGTAGTCCCTGTTTCGAGTTACAAATATTAGCAACCGAACCGGTATCAAATACCCAGGTACTACTACGAGCATTAGTAAGGTACACATCAATAACATGTATATCACATATACCTTTGTTCATCTTGCCATCCTTCTTATCCGCCAAATACTTGGGGCAGTTCCGCTTCCAGTGTTCAGTCCCCTTGCAGTAGAAGCACTCAGTTTCAGGCTTGGCTCCAGATTTGGGTTTCTTCGTGGAAGTAGCAACTGACTTGCTATTCTTTTTGAAGTTCCCTTTCTTTCCTTTGCCCTTTTTCTTGAAACTAGTGGTCTTGCTAACCATCAACACTTGATGCTCCTTTTTGATTTCTACCTCCGCAGCTTTGAGCATAGCGAAGAGCTCGGGAATTGTCTTTTGCATCCCTTGCATGTTATAGTTCATCACGAAGCCTTTATAGCTTGGTGGCAGTGATTGAAGAACTCTATCAATAACACTATCCTCGTCAACTTTGCAACCAAGTTGAGTCATATGATTGTAGTACCCAGACATTCTGAGCAAGTGTTCACTGATAGAACTATTCTCCTCCATCTTGCAGCTGTAGAACTTATTGGAAATCTCATATTTCTCAATTCGGGCATTTGCTTGAAATATTAACTTCAACTCCTGGAACATCTCATATGGTCCATGACGTTCAAAACGTCGTTGAAGTCCCGGTTCTAAGCCGTAAAGCATGGCACACTGAACTATCGTGTAGTCATCAGACCGCGACTGTCAGACGTTCAAAGCGTCTACATTAGCGGGAGGGGGCTTGTCACCTAGCGGTGCTTCAAGGACATAATTCTTCTGTGCAGCAATGAGGATAATCCTCAGGTTACGGACCCAGTCCGTGTAATTGCTACCATCATCTTTCAACTTAGCTTTCTCTAGGAATGCATTAAAATTCAAAGGAACGGTAGCACGGGCCATTGATCTACAACGACATAGATATGCAAAAACTATCAGGACTAAGTTCATGATAAATTAAAGTTCGATTTAATCATATTAAATTAAAGAACTCCCACTTAGATAGACATCCCTCTGGTCATCTAAATGATCACGTGATCCAAATCAACTAAACCATGTCCGATCATCACGTGAGATGGAGTAGTTTCAATGGTGAACATCTTATGTTGATCATATCTACTATATGATTCACGCTCGACCTTTCGGTCTCCAGTGTTCCGAGGCCATATCTGCATATGCTAGGCTCGTCAAGTTTAACCCGAGTATTCTTCGTGTGCAAAACTGGCTTACACCCGTTGTATTTGAACGTAGAGCTTATCACACCCGATCATCACGTGGTGTCTCGGCACGACGAACTTTCGCAACGGTGCATACTCAGGGAGAACACTTATACCTTGAAATTTAGTAAGGGATCATCTTATAATGCTACCGTCGTTCTAAGCAAAATAAGAATCATAATAAGATAAACATCACATGTAATCAAAATATGTGACATGATATGGCCATCATCATCTTGTGCTTTTGATCTCCATCTTCAAAGCACCGTCATGATCACCTTTCGTCACCGGCTTTGACACCTTGATCTTCATCGTAGCATCGTTGTCGTCTCGCCAACTATTGCTTCTACGACTATCGCTACCGCTTAGTGATAAAGTAAAGCAATTACATGGCGATTGCATTTCATACAATAAAGCGACAACCATATGGCTCCTGCCAGTTGCCGATAACTTTACAAAACATGATCATCTCATACAAAACCGTATAACTCATCATGTCTTGACCATATCACATCACAACATGCCCTGCAAAAACAAGTTAGACGTCCTCTACTTTGTTTGTTGCAAGTTTTACGTGGCTGCTACGGGCTTAGCAAGAACCGTTCTTACCTACGCATACAAAACCACAACGATGTTTCGTCAAGTATGTGCTGTTTTAACCTTCGCAAGGACCGGGCGTAGCCACACTTGATTCAGCTAAAGTGAGAGAGACAGACACCCGCCAGTCACCTTTAAGCAACGAGTGCTCGTAACGGTGAAACCAGTCTCGCGTAAGCGTACGCGTAATGTCGGTCCGGGCCGCTTCATCTCACAATACCGCCGAAGCAAAGTATGACATGCTGGTAAGCAGTATGACTAGTATCGCCCACAACTCATTGTGTTCTACTCGTGCATATCATCTACGCATAGACCTGGCTCATGATGCCACTGTTGGGGAACGCAGTATTTTAAAATTTTCCTACGATCACGCAAGATCTATCTACCAGATGCATAGCAACGAGAGGTAAGAGTGTGTCTACGTACCCTCGTAGACCGGGAGCGGAAGCGTCAAGTGACGCGGTTGATGTTGTCGAACTTCTTCGCGATCCAACCGATCAAGCACCGAACGTACGGCACCTCCGCGTTCAGCACACGTTCAGCTTGATGACGTCCCACGAGCTCTTGATCCAGTTGAGCTTCACGGGAGAGTTTCGTCAGCACGACGGCGTGGTGACGGATATGATGTGTTCACCGGCGCAGGGCTTCGCCTAAGCTCCGCGACGGTATGACCGAGGTGTGATTCTGTGGAGGGGGGCACCGCACACGGCTAAAACAATTCAACTTGTGTGTCTTTGGGTGCCCCCCTGCCCCCGTATATAAAGGAGCAAGGGAGGGAGGCCGGCCGGCCCTTCCTAGTGCGGCTAGGAAAGGAGTCCTACTAGGAATATGATTGCAATCCTATTCCTAGTAGGATTCACCAAAAGGAAGAAGGGGAAAAGGAATAGGAGAGGTGGCGCCCCCCCAATCCTAGTCCAACTAGGAACCCTAGGTGGGGGCGCCGGCCAGCCCTATGGGCTGCCTCTCTCTTTCCCTTTAGGCCCACTATGGACCATCCCCTCTCGTAGGGGGTTCCGGTAACCCCCTCCGGCATTCCCGATAAATCCGAAACTTTTCCGGTATACTTCCGGTGTCCGAATATAGCCGTCCAATATATCAATCTTTATGTCTCGGACATTCCGAGACTCCTCGTCATGTCCGTGATCTCATCCGGGACTCCGAACTACCTTCGGTACATCAATACTCATAAACTCATAATACCGATCGTCATCAAACGTTAAGCGTGCGGACCCTACGGGTTCGAGAACTATGTAGACATGACTGAGACTCATCTCCGGTCAATAACCAATAGCGGAACCTGGATGTTCATATTGGCTCCTACATATTCTACGAAGATCTTTTATCGGTCAGAACCGCATAACTACATACGTTGTTCCTTTTGTCAAACGGTATGTTACTTGCCCGAGATTCGATCGTCGGCATCTCTATACCTAGTTCAATCTCGTTACCGGCAAGTCTCTTTACTCGTTCCGTAACACATCATCTCGTGACTAACTCATTAGTCTTTTGCTTGCAAGGCTTATTGTGATGTGTGTTACCGAGAGGGCCCAGAGATACCTCTCCGACACTCGGAGTGACAAATCCTAATCTTGATCTATGCCAACACCACGAATACTTTCGGAGACACCTGTAGAGCATCTTTATGATCACCCAGTTACGTTGTGACGTTTTATAGCACACAAGGTGTTCCTACGGTATTCGGGAGTTGCATAATCTCATAGTCATAGGAACATGTATAAGTCATGAAGAAAGCAATAGCAGTTAAACTAAACGATCATAGTGCTATGCTAACGGATGGGTCTTGTCCATCACATCATTCTCCTAATGATGTGATCCCGTTGGTCAAATGACAACTCATGTCTATGGCTAGGAAACATAACCATCTTTGATCAATGAGCTAGTCTAGTAGAGGCATACTAGGGACATACTGTTTTGTCTATGTATCCACACATGTACTAAGTTTCCGGTTAGTACAATTCTAGCATGAATAAAAGACATTTATCATGATATAAGGAAATACAAATAACATCTTTATTATTGCCTCTAGGGCATATTTCCTTCAGTCTCCCACTTGAACTAGAGTCAATAATCTAGATTACAAAGTGATGATCCTCACACCCATGGAGTCTTGGTGCTGATCATGTTTTGCCCGTGGAAGAGGCTTAGTCAACGGGTCTGCAACATTCAGATCCGTATGTATTTTGCAAATCTCTATGTCTCCCTCCTTGACTAGATCGCGGATGGAATTGAAGCGTCTTTTGATGTGCTTTGTTCTCTTGTGAAACCTGGATTCCTTCGCCAAGGCTATGGCTCCAGTGTTGTCACAAAAGATTTTCATTAGACCCGATGCACTAGGTACTACACCTAGATCGGATATGAACTCCTTCATCCAGACTCCTTCATTTGCTGCTTCCGAAGCAGCTATGTATTCCGCTTCACACGTAGATCCCGCCACGACGCTCTGCTTGGAACTGCACCAACTGACAGCTCCACCGTTCAATAAAAATACATATCCGGTTTGTGACTTTGAGTCATCCGGATCAGTGTCAAAGCTAGAATCGACGTAACCGTTTACGACGAGCTCTTTGTCACCTCCATATACGAGAAACATATCCTTTGTTCTTTTCAGATACTTTAGGATGTTTTTGACCGATGTCCAGTGATCCACTCCTGGATTACTTTGGTACCTCCCTGCTAGACTTATAGCAAGGCACACATCAGGTCTGGTACACAGCATTGCATACATGATAGATCCTATGGCTGAGGCATAGGGAATGACTTTCATTTTCTCTCTATCTTCTGCAGTGGTCGTGTTGGGGAACGTAGTATTTTAAAATTTTCCTACGATCACGCAAGATCTATCTACCAGATGCATAGCAACGAGAGGGGAGAGTGTGTCTACGTACCCTCGTAGACCGGGAGCGGAAGCGTCAAGTGACGCGGTTGATGTTGTCGAACTTCTTCGCGATCCAACCGATCAAGCACCGAACGTACGGCACCTCCGCGTTCAGCACACGTTCAGCTTGATGACGTCCCACGAGCTCTTGATCCAGTTGAGCTTCACGGGAGAGTTTCGTCAGCACGACGGCGTGGTGACAGATATGATGTGTTCACCGGCGCAGGGCTTCGCCTAAGCTCCGCGACGGTACGACCGAGGTGTGATTCTGTGGAGGGGGGCACCGCACACGGCTAAAACAATTCAACTTGTGTGTCTTTGGGTGCCCCCCTGCCCCCGTATATAAAGGAGCAAGGGAGGAGGGGCCGGCCAACCTCTATGGTGCGGCTAGGGAGGGGACTCCTACTAGGAATAGGATTGCAATCCTATTCCTAGTAGGATTCACCGAAAGGAAGAAGGGGGAAAGGATTAGGGGAGGTGGCGCCCCCCCCCCCCAATCCTAGTCCAACTAGGATTCCTAGGTGGGGGCGCCGGCCAGCCCTATGGGCTGCCTCTCTCTCACCCTTTAGGCCCACTATGGACCATCCCCTCTCGTAGGGGGTTCCGGTAACCCCCTCCGGCATTCCCGATAAATCCGAAACTTTTCCGGTATACTTCCGGTGTCCGAATATAGCCGTCCAATATATCAATCTTTATGTCTCGGACATTCCGAGCCTCCTCGTCATGTCCGTGATCTCATCCGGGACTCCGAACTACCTTCGGTACATCAATACTCATAAACTCATAATACCGATCGTCATCAAACGTTAAGCGTGCGGACCCTACGGGTTCGAGAACTATGTAGACATGACTGAGACTCATCTCCGGTCAATAACCAATAGCGGAACCTGGATGTTCATATTGGCTCCTACATATTCTACGAAGATCTTTTATCGGTCAGAACCGCATAACAACATACGTTGTTCCTTTTGTCAAACGGTATGTTACTTGCCCGAGATTCGATCGTCGGTATCTCTATACCTAGTTCAATCTCGTTACCGGCAAGTCTCTTTACTCGTTCCGTAACACATCATCTCGTGACTAACTCATTAGTCTTTTGCTTGCAAGGCTTATTGTGATGTGTGTTACCGAGAGGGCCCAGAGATACCTCTCCGACACTCGGAGTGACAAATCCTATTCTTGATCTATGCCAACACCACGAATACTTTCGGAGACATCTGTAGAGCATCTTTATGATCACCCAGTTACGTTGTGACGTTTGATAGCACACAAGGTGTTCCTACGGTATTCGGGAGTTGCATAATCTCATAGTCATAGGAACATGTATAAGTCATGAAGAAAGCAATAGCAGAAAAACTAAACGATCATAGTGCTATGCTAACGGATGGGTCTTGTCCATCACATCATTCTCCTAATGATGTGATCCCGTTGATCAAATGACAACTCATGTCTATGGCTAGGAAACATAACCATCTTTGATCAATGAGCTAGTCTAGTAGAGGCATACTAGGGACATACTGTTTTGTCTATGTATCCACACATGTACTAAGTTTCCGGTTAATACAATTCTAGCATGAATAAAAGACATTTATCATGATATAAGGAAATACAAATAACATCTTTATTATTGCCTCTAGGGCATATTTCCTTCACCCCGGGGGAAGGGGGACACCTCGTGATGGTGGACCGTCATGAAAAATGATTTTTGCGACGTTCCATGTTTTTCACCAGGGTTTTTGTCACTGAATAGAGCAAATTTTGTAGTGGTCTCTTGCTAGCAAGTATTTATTCAGAACACAAAGAGATTTCTCTCATCTCACATAGGATTTGGGTCTAGCATCATAGAACCATAAGCTTTGAACACTATGTCCTCTTAATGGTACTATGACTCAAGAAAGAGAAAGATGAACTATATAACAAGTACCACATCTTCGCTTCGTCTTCAAGTTTCTCGGTTGCGGTCAACTTCCTTGGACAGGCACTGAACCAATTGCTTCACGCCAACAATTTTGGGGGGTCACTTTCGACAAGCATAATCTTCGGTGATAATCTTCGCTGCCTAGCGGGATATTATCTTTAGAGTTTTTACCAAACTCCATATGACTTCAGGGACTTGTCACTCTGTGTGCACTAGCAAACACATTAGTCCCTCACTGTTTGTGACAACAATCTCCAAAACACAAGGATGCAAATTATTGCACCAACAGACTCCACGACCAAACACACCGCTATCCTTATCTCTTCCTATTGTTTCCTTTTTCCCTTTGTCTCCATGGGGACGACAGCCTAGGGAGTTGGCCGGCAACGAAAGGTACACCGCACGATGTATGTTTGATTCCCTCCCCCCTTTCTTCACTCTCCTGCCTCTCATCCCCTCTCCACCTTTGTCCCTCGTCATGCGGCTGGTGAACGCATCGACAAACTGCGCGAGTTGAGGCTGTAACCCCATCGGAGATGTGCTTGCTGCAACTAGCAACATTTTTTGCTGCGACCATGGTGACCGCAGGCTGGAACCAACAATGTTTTTTGCTGCGATCGTGATGATCGTGATCTAGAAGCCGGGCCGGCGTGATGTTGCAATACGGTGACCACGAGCTGGAAAAGACCGACTAGAATGCAAGGAATCATGGCAGGAAAATGCTCGAACCAACATCCGCTAACTCCAAGAGCCACTTTTTTTGCTGGAACCAGCAATCATTTTTGTTGGAAGCACCGATTTTCGAGAGGTGTGAGTATAGAAGTGTTTTCTTTTGATGCGACTGACAAGAAATTTTGCTTCAACCAGCCACCATTTTTGCTGGAACCAGCGATTCCAGGGCAAAGATTTTTTACCAGCGTGCTACAACCTTGATTTGTTTTTGCTCCAACCTCGTCGTGGTGTGCTGCAACGACCACCGACGAACTGCCCGGCTTGTTGGGAGCGAGGGCGGCGATCTGGCGAGCAGCGGCGATCCGACGAGCGCCAATTGTCTCGTTCTCGTCCCACCTCGTGTGTGTGTGATATGAGGGCAAAGAAAGAAAATACGGCGTTTGAGGACGAAGCAGTGCGTGATCTGACGGCTACGACGCAACGCATAGAACGTGCACGGTGCGACCGGCCCAAATTTGGGCCGGCCGACCGGCGCGTAGTAGTGGCCAATCTGAATGCCATCCTGAACCGAACTGCTTTTCTCGCCGTACTCGCGGCCGCCTGCCTTTCCCTTTCTCGCCGAAATCCCCAGTGAGCCTTTGTCGCCGCGATTCCCAAATCGTGGAGTTCTCCCGCCGCCCCCATCCCCGCCCTCACCCTCCCCTTTCGCCGCCCCCATCCCCAGGCCCCCCTTCACCGCCCTCACCCTCCCCTTTCGCCGCCCCCGAACTCCCGCGCGATCACCATGGAGGGCATCGCGGAGGAGCTGGGGGTGCCGGTTGAGGTTTTGCTGCAGGGTCTCCCGCCGCATCTCCGGCACGCCGCCGACGGCGTCATCCTGCGCCGTTTCGCGCGCCTCGGCTGCCACGCAGATTTCCTTCGCGTCCGAGACCCGCTGACCCCGGATGTGATGCGGCCAGCGGAGACCTTTGCCCGTGTTCGAGGTCACCTCATGCCGTACATGACCCTAGAGGACGCGGCGGCCATCTACCGGGCCCTCCGGGAGGAGGAGGGGCCCGCGACGTCTCACCACCGCGAGGTGGTCATCACAAACCGCGAAGTCCTACTGGCCAAGTACGACTCATACCGCACCATCGTGGACCAAGCCGACTTGCTGGACAGGGTAAGCGTTCATGTGGAGGAGGCGTTGACACTTCGTCTCCGGGCGCAGTTTGAGACTTCTGTTGCAGATCTTGGGACGGCCCTGACAAATCTTAGGGAGCACGCATGGCGGCTGGTGTTCCTCTACCTGCGCGAAGGTATGCACTCAAGATCTCCGGGCGCAGTTTTCCTATAACAATTAATCTGAGGGTAATGCCATAACAAGACTTGATTTGTTTCAATGCTTACTTTATTACTTTGAAAGGGGTGCTTAGTGTCTCGGTGCTAGCCGGCCCTTTTGTTCCAGGTGTCAGCCAACAAGTGGATAACCACATGCTCATTGCGATTCTGTCAATTTTTTGGTTATCCATTGATCGTTTTGATGTTATATCTGTGTTAATACTTAATGCAGTTTCTTGCTTATAATAAGTGTTCAATCCATTAAGTCAAGACATTAGCATGCTTACAATAAACTGTCAGTTCATTAGATTGCTTACAATAAACTTATAATTAATTCAAGTGTGCTGGTGGATTAATAATCTGATTCAGATGTGTGCATCAAAGTTTATCTAGATTGCAGATTTCAATCTATTTATTGTTGGCACAGCTATCGTAGTTCCTGGTAGTGGCAGTACAATGATTGCTAGCGTAGAGCATAATGCTGCCCGTTTGTTTGTCCTGCTGATCCTTCTAGTGCATTAGTAAATCCTTCTAATGGAGATCATTGCTCAGGTTTAGAAAGATCTTTCAATTGGTCCTTCTACTTGTAGCGAGCAAGTTTGATTGGTACTGTTTAGTCTTTACAGGTGCTGTTTGATTGAAAATGAAGTTGGTTTGGCTTAATTTTTCTACATGTCTCTCTAGTTCCGACTGCTAATTGTACTTCAAATATTTGGTTGCAAAGAGCTCCTGGCATGGCTAGCAAATTGTTTAGACTCCGAGAAACGTGCCCTAGGATATGTCATATGCTTATATCCTAATGGAAGATGTTCTGTATTCAGGTGACATTTTGGAGGCGAAGCATTATCTTGATACATGCTTTCCAAGGGTAGCCCAAATTATTGATAACAACCCATCTATAGCCTTCCAAGCTTATGGGCATCTGTTGACAACACTCGAGGCTGATTTTGATGGTAATTGTTTATTTGTACTACTTTCTGACATTTGTACTACTTTCTGATCAAACTAATCGAGTGTACCAAATTTAATGATTATTACCCCGTTTATGTGCTATAGGCGAGGAACTGGATCCGACATTTCACATGCACAATTTCTTGGCTTGCTTGGCATGTTATAGATTGATGTACATCAAGGGAACAAACCTAGCATTCATCATCGCTTTGGTTGAGTGCTTTGTGGCAGATATGGTAAAGAAGAGGGATTATCTGATGGGTCGACTCGCAGTGCGGACATTGATCGGCGCGGCATCCGCAAATTAAGGTAAATTTTACTAATTTCATGGCCTTCACAGCTTTCTTCTCTGAGTTGTTCAAGTTATTCCACTGATACCTTTGTGCAAAAATCAACAAACAAAATCAGTTTGTTGAACACATAATTACATATCAAAGAAGGAAAAATTAGTGCAAGACATGCACTAGTACTCTGTCCGGCTGTTTAACACATCTGTCGTTGCAAGAGATGTGCATCTGCTCTGTAGAATTCTCATATGATTTCGTTGCCACATAATCTGCATTTAAATTTCGCAGTCACACTGCTGTATTTATCCAAGCAAATGTATTACTCCTTCCATTCCATACCAGTGTGTTAGTTTTTTTCGTCCAAAATTCCATATTAGAATGTGTACTTCTTATTCCTCTTTTCCAATTCTTCCACTTCACAGATTAGCACAGTTTCCTCCTCCCTTAAGTACTTCTACCCTTTTGCCGTAGTAATTACTGTTCATACCAGTGCATGCAGCCTAACCATATCATGTTGGCAAGAGAGGGATTTTGCGGGCGCATGTGCACGGATTGGGCCTTGTCTAGCGTGTGGCGCATGCATGTTGGAGAGAAAACGAGATTTACTGGTCTCAGTTGTTTCGAGGAGTCCGGGTGTCACGCGAAAGTGCATTAACAAAGTAAATTGTGTGAGTAATTAGGGGCTAAACTGGAAGCAAACCCCTCCTTAGCAAGTTCTCTAAAATGCACTCTACAATATTATGAAATGGAAGGTTTAAGTTCCAAACAGGTCTAGTAGGACCGTGCGTTTGCAAACTACTTTGTTCGACACACACTAGTGCCCCTCCTCGGTATAAGGAAGGACTAACCTTGGGACACACACTAGTACCATGTCCGTTTGTTCAACACATCATCAATCCAAGTGCTGCAGAAGAGATGTGCAACTGCTTTGGTAGGAATCATGATGGCTTTAAGGCGATTGGATCGAGCATATAGCTTCACCATTTCACTAGATGCTATATCTACTTCAGAACAATACGCCAAAATCAGAACATATATGCTATATCTACTTCAGAACAATACGCCAAAATCAGAACATACTCGAGAAGTAGGAAGTGAGAGCTACCTGCCTTGCTGGAGCTTTGGCGCCTCACCAGAATGTTGCCGCCTCGCCTGGCTTGCGTGAGAGGGAAATGGGGTGGCTGTATGGGGGAGGGAGGCGACCATTTGAAATTTGATTCAAATCTGTAAGATGGCCATTGATGTGTGTTATATATCGTTTGCAGTTTCCTTTGATGGAAGTCCAAGTTCAGTTGATGTTAACATATTTGAAATTGAACTCAGATAGCCTTTCTCAGTTGTAGTTGTCACATGTTACTGTTGTATTCTGATACTCTGTTCTGTTTTGTACATTCATGTCACACAGGAATGAAGACTTCTAGCAGCAGGATATTAGGAGAATATTGATTGACAAGATGAGAAGCGATTACAGGTAGAAGATGGAGGAGATGCCAAGTAAACCTTTGCAAGTTACTGTTACAGGACAAGTGATAAAGGCACATTTGGTCAACTGTACATGAGCTCGGAGTCTTCTTTTATTGCTACTGTTGTTGCTTCATTTAGTTCGTAGGGATGAGAAGTGAAAAATTTGCACGATCTGCCCTTATTCCTAGAGTGAGGGATGGGCATACATGGTCAAACTGCGGCGCGGCATGTTAAAACACGAGTGCTATGGTTGGAGTAGTCGCAGTAGCACTTTGTTGAAACGAAGGGGGTATTGCTTGCACGTCCTGCAGGATTAATCTCTGGGGTTTTCTCTGAAATTTTGAACCGACTGGTTGCATGTTTCGTATGACCCAATGGTGCCCTATTTTTGTCTTTACTGTTTTTTATTTCCTGCTGTATTTAGTACTCCCTCTGTTCGAAAATACTTGTCATCAAAGTGAACAAAAAGAGATGTATATAGAACTAAAATACATCTAGATACATCCCCTTTTATTCATTTTGATAACAAGTATTTCCGGACGGAGGGAGTAGCTTCCACGGGGGTACGGTGTTCTTTCAATGCCACTCTTGCTTTCGAAAAAAACAAACGCCAGTTCTTGATAGTTAATACTCCCTCTGTAAACTAATACTCCCTCCGTCTCAAAATAAGTGTCTTGAGCTTAGTACAAATTTGTACTAGAGCTAGTACAAATTTGAGATACTTATTTTGGGACGGAGGGAGTATAAGAGCTTTTAGATAACTAAAGTAGTGATCTAAACACTTTTATACTCCCTCCGTTCGGAAATACTTGTCGGAGGAATGGATGTATCTAGATGTATTTTAGTTTTGGATACATCTATTCTCCAAAAAGTATTTCCGGACGGAGGGAGTATTAGTTTACGGAGGGAGCACAAAGTTACCAATAGAAATAAGTTGATACAGTGTCCCGTCACATTTAAGGGTCATAGGGTCATGTTTTTGTCGCTGCGCAGCGCAAGGTACACACCCAAAAATGCAAGCACTGGCAGTTGAACTAGGCAGGCGGGTATCAGCACCTGCTGGCCATTCAGGTAGACCCATGGCTCACCCTCGACTTAAGATGGTGATGAACATACCTCCCTTTGTTCCAAATATAGTGAAGTTCTAGGATTTTCATAAGTCCAACTTTTTGAACTTTGACCAATTCATGATATTCAGATATACTCCCTCTGCTCGGAATTACTTGTCGCAGAAATAGATGAAAATGGATGCATCTAGAACTAAAATATGTCTAGATACATCCATTTCTCGGACATGTATTTGCGGACGGAGGGTGATAAGAAAATATATTTCATAGTGAATTTAATGAAATAATTTTGGTTTTGTAGATGTTGGCATGTTTTATATAGAATTGGTAGCACTTTATGAAGTTTGACTTGGGAAAATCCTAGAACTTCAATTATTTTGAAACGAAGGGAGCAGTCCTTACGATGGTTTGGATGAATGTAGTTTGCTTGCCTCATGCTCTCTTACAAAAATCAAGAAAACACATATTAATAAAGTAATTGCTGGTCAAATGCCAGTCCTAACGATACCTAATATGCAAAGTAAAAGAAATGAACAGAGTATCTTGAATCAGCATGCCCTTGCAGTGAAGCAGTTTCACACTCCTTAGTAGATAATATTACATATGGCTGCACAAATTCGACCAAGCTTTTCTCGACATAAGTAAATGAATATGTTTTTTCTTACACATTATTAGATCAGCAAGCCCCCAGAATATGTACACACAAACGAAAGACTGTGCTGGGGCTCACACTTGCCTATTTGTTGCCCTTCACTCTTCAGGCATACAACAGCTGAAGCCCAAAACACCCAAGGTCCTTCAGAAGATCTCAATCTGCACGCCGGGATAGTCTTCAGGAGAAAAAAAGGCCAAGGCACATGCTCTGCCTTTTCCTATATTATGCTCAAACCCCGTCCAGTGTCCAAAGACACGATCATATGCCGTCACCCTCGGTTCTATGGACATCCGCCTCAGAGCCACTGCGTTGTCAAGGATGCACAATACCACCTCAAGCTGACCTCTTAGACCGATAAACCCTGAAACCTCAAACTGCTCAAGATGACGGTGGGCGCATGGCTGAAAATGCCAGTATGCTTCAGGCTCATTGGATACCCCAACCGACACATGTGGAAGCATCTGAAAATATAAGGTTTGTCGAAAGTTAGATAACAGTACAAGCAGCATTGGAGACTGAAACTTAAGAGTTATCCTCCATTTAAATCAAATTTAAGAATCCGAATTACAGTTCCATGTAGTCTAATCTAGTATAAGCAGTTGCAATTGCAGTGCAAACTAGGGCGAATTAAATGCAGCAAGCAAATGCAGCAAGCACTAAGCAGACATGGTTTGTCTCAAAAGATAAACAAGAGACATGCATCACAGGAAGAGGGGCACTTACATTTAACTCGAGCCTTTGCAGAAGAGGGGCCACCTCTAAAAGACTCACTAAACGAAGAATCCCATTTCTGATTCTCGAGTCCCCGAGAATACTTACAGTCACCTCCAGTTTTATCAGATGAGTAAACTTCATCGGGCAATTTGAAAATCCAACCACCTACAGGGTCAACAAAACGATATTTACATGGCATACCCTTTTTACATAGATGGAAATGAACCGCTGGTCGGCACAGTACCTCGGTGTTTATGCAAGTGTTCACAGATAGTGTCTCCACGCGAGACAGGGTCTTTGGAAGTTCGGTGAAGACATGTTCAAGAGTGTCATCATATCCCAAGAGCGTCACAGTAGCTTCTGTTGGCTTCATGGATTCACTGAGTGTAATGGGTATGGCCTGACCCGAATACTCAAATTTTGCTAGATTCGGAGCACTGAATTCCATAACCTGCAGCTGACATCCCCGGACAGATAAATTACGCAGCCGACATAGTGGTTTCTGCACTTTCAGATTAAGCAGTGGGTAACAACGACCGAGGCGCAAACACTCCAATGCACTGCACTTGGACAACAGCAGCTCGAGATCTCCTTCCGACACATGAACAGTCTGGAGATCCAGCACTCTAAGGTTCAAAGGGCCATCGAAATCGCCGGGCAGCTTCAACGATGCAAAGGTGAGCTGGAGTGACTCGATGTAAGATGCCCCTTGACTGCTAAACATATGAAACGGCAAGGTGTATGTATCCTCCCATTCATATGACCTCACGGAATCCTTGTAGAACACAGGGTGCAAATTAATAGCAATCTCAGACGCCCTGGAATCGAGTGCGAACTTGAGCCATCGATCCAGATGTTCCGTGTGCCTTGTGTCAAGAGCAAACGTGATATCAAATCTTCTTAGCCGTGTGCCACTATGGGATTCCAGGATAGCATTGATACGCCTGATGAACCTGCGTCTTCTTCTACCCCTCCTGCTACTGCTCCTGCTAATGGTGCCATACTCGCGGTTCAGGATCATAGGACTGTCAAAGCATAAATTGGAATGGCATGCCCACAGCCGTCTCCAGTTTGTCGACACCAAACTGGCCCTGACAGCATCCTTTAGTGTCAGCCTTGATATTATGTCATGCATAATACCCTGGATCAGGACAGATAGAAAATTCAGTACCAAATTCAGTACCAGTTAGAACAATCATAATACTACCCTGGATACTCTGGATGTTAGAAAACAAAAACTAGATGAGGACACTAAAGGATATTCAGATTAATTCAGAACTTAATAATGTCCTTGGACCTACCTCCGGGAGACTATGGATCGGAGGCTCGGATTTGCTTCTTTTAGAAGTACATTTGACCGATGACAACATAGTTGATCTTCTTTTTGCAGGGCGTCTGCTACTGCTTGACAATTTTTCGCATGAGCTGCTGCAGACTAAACTGATAAATCATGTTCAGTAATAAACTAGGCATGCTGAAATTGACATTCACTACTAGTACTAGTAGAATCCCCAAATTCCCAATCACCTGTAATCTTACCTGCTGCTGAGTGGTGCCGGCCAGGTGGCGGCGGAGCCCAGCGTGAGGCTGCAGAAGAAATCGTAGCTCGGCGATTTGTTGAACCAAATCGACGCCTTCCCTGTCTTCGGAGAGGTGGAGATTATATGGTTCCCCCCGACCGACACGGACACGGCTCCGCTTCTTCTCCAGGGAGGCTAGGAAGCTAACGAGGTCGTCTCGCCGGCCGAATCGGTTTGGGAGAAAAACGCAACGCCGCCGCGCTCGGCAGAGGCTCCCCTCGCCGATTTTGCGCCGGGTGGGGATGGACAGGAAGCCAGGCCTGGTTTATGCCAGCAGAATCCCTAGAACTATTGAAGGGTTCATAACGAAATTGCTTTTGGAGCTCGGCTTTTGAAAAGTTCAAAATTCCAAAAAAGTAATATTCCATCCTGAAATTTTACACGTATACACATCACATCCTTGGACACTTGTACAATCTTTTTCATAATTTGTTGAGACTAACAAATATGAATTTTGATTTTTTTTTCCAAAAAAAATAACGGCCTCCATGGAGGACGAGCTCCAAAATGACGTTCTTGGTTCATAAACCTTAAAAAAAGTTTCTCTTAACCGTCAAAAGAAAGCTACTCTAGTAAAAACAATCTTCTTGAATGGGAAAATAGTTACTATTAAAGCGAATAATCGCGAGTGGACATGCGGCTACGCGCGGTTGATATCCACACCGCTCGCCCCCACGCGATTCGTGCAACTTCAACACGTGCTAGCCATATAATTGATTCCAACTGCCGTATCACAGTTGGTATAGGCGTGTATTTACGAACCTGACATGCATAGCACCTGGCCTGCAAGGCAGCTGTAGGCATTCAACTAAGCCTCGGGCCGCTCCCAACCCAGCTCCAACGGCTAGCTGCAGGACAGCTCCTCGTTGTATTTTCAAACAGCTGGCTGGCTTATAAATGCTCATGCCGACGAGCCGTAGACCACCAGAGAATGTGCCATGTGCACCGAGTCAATTTGTGCACCCAATGCACCGGTGGATTTTCGACCCTTAGATTAAAAACTAACAGCCGCATTTTGGTCAAAAGTTGGACTATGCCTTTTTTGCAGAGGCGACCCTGCACTTTGTATAAATTAACCTGCACTCCACAACACACACTCCCATCAGAAATCTGCATGTTTTATGTTTTGATCCAAACACAAAATGATTCATATATTTTGAACCGAATGTTCGATCTCAGATCCGTTTTGACTGTCATTTTTTTTCTTGACGAGATGTTCAAAATAAGATCAATATTGAATATGTTTCCAAAATATATTTTTTGCGTTTCTGAAACTTGATGTACCGAAAGCGGCGGATGTTTCTCACCAGCAAATTACAAAATTTATAAATGTTGCGGTCGAGTTTCGAGTTAAGTTCGAAAAGGCAAGAAATATAAAATTTCAAAGATATACCTAATATGAATCTTGATTCAAAGATCTCGTCAACACAAAGAAGGTAGTCAAAACGTTTCCAAATCAGCTATTTCTTGTAAGAATATATGATCCCTTTTTTGTTTGAAGCAAAAAATTAAGCACACCGAGTTATTTAGAGGGCAGGGAGACGTGAGGTGTGGGTTGATTTTGATAAAATAACATGACTATTCTGCAATGTTTCAACAATCCTTTTACCAGTCTGATCATATCCCCTTGATTTTTATCCAATGACTCAAATAGCAACGAAGCATCGTTTGTGAGCATGGAGCACTAAGCCCGGCTTTGATCGAGGTAGACGTAGTGAGGAGTGCGCTAATCGCGTGACCAAGTGCTAAACTAATTAAACTACGACAAGTAGCAGGGACGGCATCGATTGCACCGTAACCACCCCAACGGCAACAAGTCATTGACCAAGCAGCCGACATGCGTCACAGCAAATTAAATTCACCAGAGGTAATGAATACACCCATCTGCCCTGCAACCTGTCGTACTAACTTAAATGCCGCCCTGGGCCACAGCCGGGGTGTATAGCAAAGGTATTCACTGAGTTGGTAACTAAACTATCCGGTATTTGCGAATGGGCTATATTAATTAGCCATCGCGACGCACGCGCGGACGGGCTGGATTTCGGCAGCGCGTGGCTGCATGTCCCAAAAATCCGCGTCGCTATTAAAGTTTTAATCTTATAAAATTATAAGTATCGCTGTGCAAGCTTTGATTTACATATACTTCATGATAGGTTGACTATCACCATGTCGCAATATTTTACATAAAACCACGTTGAAACACATGGCCCCTCTTCTAATTTTATGGGCGCTTTTTTCATTTCCATGTGAGCTACAAGCACTCTGCAGCTGTCGCCTTGTAGGACATTGATGTTGTGGGAGACGAGCTGATGCATTGCAAAGCTTCTCGAGCCAGTACAAAAGATCACCAAGCCAGGCGAGGGTAACCACATCGATTATGACTTGCCACAATGCATCACCGGTTGTGTTCATATCATGGGGCATTGTATTGCTTAAACCCGGGATATGTCATACTAAAATGTTGCCCTAGCTCCACCCTGCCGGCCTTGTCAACCAAGCATTTGAGTTCAAGGCTTTACTTTTACATATACAACTCATTTACATCAATAACCGGATGAGTGAGCCAACTAGAGCCAGATCCTCTTCAAGGGGAAGAAGGCTTCAATGGATGTCCTTGCTCCTCGACGGTCACCTTCGAAGATGAACCCTAATAATGAAATGGACATTACCCCTCTCGTTACCAAGGCATCCTAAAAAAACAGAAGTGGCAAATCATCCTTTCCCTAGATATGTGAGACCGACGACTTTACTTACCGAGGTGTTGTCATTTAGTATTTCCTTCGCATTCTGTTCCCACCATTGGAGCACTAGGGCAGGATGATCGTAACTATCATGCATCAGACACAGCTCGCTTGCACCAATGTACATGAAAATTTTAAACTATACACACATTGAAAGATTGACCATGTCTGCACGGAAGGCCCCAAACCGGTCCGCAAAGACTCTAGCATCCCACATAAGCAAAAAGCCAAATTTCATGAAAGAAATTCCAAATTCAAACAGAACAAATAATCGAATCTTGCACCAAAAGACTATCATTTGGCAGTTGACACCCATTTTTTTTGGTTTTCTTACAAACAAGGACAAAATTTCGACAAGTCGTGCGAATTTTCATTAGAAATTTCGGCAGCATAATGCGTTTATTAATTCCAAAAATCATTCATGCACTCCCAAGTTAGTCAATACACTTGACGAAACATTCCATTTCATCGTCATCCTACCAAATCATTTCCCCAACAAAATTCAAACACACCTACCAAGCTAATCCAACACCAGCACAAACCAAATTAGCTCACATATGAATCTAACGGTTTCCACTACTTGTGTTGTCATTCTTCTGTTTGAATGAATGGTGACAAGTATCGACGCACCGACACAGACCTTCCTTGTGTTGAGACATTCCCATTGAAAAAAGGCCGTAGCACCAACGCCAATGTTTTGAAGCGCTTGGGTTGGCGGAGCAGCTGCAAACTTTGTGTGTCCCCTATGCTTTTGAGATCCTGGGTTGTTCCCTGCAAGGAACCTCTCTGCCAACATATAACAAAAGAGTGCATCACAAGTTAAGAAAAAAAATAGCAACAATAGCATCTTTAGAACAAGACAGCCGCCTACAACATTAGGCAGCAACGATGGTAAGAGCAGGTGACAACTAAGTGATGTAGCAGTAAAAAAAATGCCTCCGGTGAATGTATCAGCACATAAGATCAAGACCCATCATGTTTACCAAATGATGACACACGGTGACAACATGTCCAGCCTGCCACCTATGTTCGAACCTGGGGCTCAGAGGGTGTGTGTCCGAGTTGTTTCTTCTTAATAAAAATGCCACATGGGTTAGTTCCTGTTGGTCTAGTTTCTTTTTCAAATGCGGTGTTTGGAGAAGTATATCAATCTGGAGTGCATATCCAGAATATAATTTTACTTCAGATACATGTAACAACCTAATAAAGGCTAGACAGCCAACTGTTGGGAACGTAGCATAATTCAAAAAATTTCCTACGCTTCACCAAGATCAATCTAAGGAGTCATCTAGCAACGAGCATAATGGAGTGCATCTACATACCCTTTGTAGATCGCGAGCAGAAGCGTTCGAAGGAACGTGGATGAAGTAGTCATACTCTTCTCGTTCCTCGTCACCGATGATCCCAGCGCCGAACGGACGGCACCTCCGCGTTCAACACACGTACGGTACAGCGACGTCTCCTCCTTCTTGATCCATCAAGGGGGGAGGAGAGGTTGTCGAAGATCCAGCAGCACGACGGCGTGGTGGTGGATGCAACAGGAAAACCTACAGGGCTTCGCCGGCGCCCTGCGTGAGGAGTAGGAAGTGTGACGGGAGGGGGGAGAGGCGCCAAAGGCTTGGTTGCGGCTGCCCTCTCCCCCCCCACTATATATAGGGGCCAGGGGGGGCGCCGGCCCTTGGGAGATCAGATCTCCAAGGGGGGCGGCGGCCAGGGGGGTAAACTTGCCCCCCAAGGCATAGGGGGCGCCCCCCCTAGGGTTTCAACCCTAGGCGCATGGAGGGGGGGCCCATGTGGTGCGCCAGCCCACCAGGGGCTGGCCTCTTCCCCTTTGCGGCCTAGGGGACCCACCGGGATGGGTGGCCCCACCCGGTGGACCCCCGGGACCCCTCCGGTGGTCCCGGGACACTCCCGGTGACCCCCGGAGTTCACCCGATGGCCGAAACTGGACTTCCTATATATTATTCTTTACCTCCGGACCATTCCGGAACTCCTCGTGACGTCCGGGATCTCATCCGGGACTCCGAACAACATTCGGGTTTCCATGTGCATGTATCTCTACAACCCTAGCGTCGCCGAACCTTAAGTGTGTAGACCCTACGGGTTCGGGAGACACGCATACATGACCGAGACGACTCTCCGGTCAATAACCAACAGCGGGATCTGGATACCCATGTTGGTTCCCACGTGTTCCTCGATGATCTCATCAGATGAACCACTGTGTCAAGGATTCACTCAATCCCGTATGTTATTCCCTTTGTCCATCGGCACGGTACTTGCCCGAGATTCGATCGTCGGTATGCCCGATACCTTGTTCAATCTCGTCATGGCAAGTCTCTTTACTCGTTCCGTAATCCATCATCCCGTGACTAACTCCTTAGTCACTATGAGCTCATTATGATGACGTCTTACCGAGTGGGCCCAGAGGTACCTCTCCGTCATACGGAGTGACAATATCCCAGTCTCGGTTCGTGCCAACTCAACAGACACTTTCGGAGATATCCGTTGCGTACCTTTATAGTCACCCAGTTACGTTGTGACGGTTGGCACACCCAAAGTATTCCTACAGCATCTGGGACTTGCACAACCTCATGGTCTAAGGAATAAATACTTGACACTAGAAAAGCTTATGCATTACGAACTATACGATCTCGTGCTAGGCTCAGGATTGGGTCTTGTCCATCACATCATTCTCCTAATGACGTGATCCCGTTATCAATGACATCCAATGTCCATGGTCAGGAAACCGTGACCATCTGTTGATCAACGAGCTAGTAACTAGAGGCTTACCAGGGACATATTGTGGTCTATGTATTCACACATGTATCGCTGTTTCCGTACAATACAATTCAAGCATGAATATCAGACAATTATTATGAACAAGGAAATATAATAATAATACTTTTATTATTGCCTCTAGGGCATATTTCCAACAGTCTCCCACTTGCACTAGAGTCAATAATCTAGTTACATTGTGATGTATCGAACACCCATAGAGTTCTGGTGCTGATCATGGTTTGCCCGTGGAAGAGGCTTAGTCAACGGGTCTGCAACATTCAGATCCGTATGCACTTTAAAAATATCTATGTCTCCATCTTGAACATAATTCCGGATGGAGTTGAAATGACGCTTGATGTGCTTGGTCTTCTTGTGAAACCTGGGCTCCTTGGTAATGGCAATAGCTCCAGTGTTGTCACAGAAGAGAGTCATCGGGCTTGACGCGCTTGGAATGACTCCTAGGTCGGTGATGAACTCCTTCATCCAGACTCCTTCTTGTGCTGCTTCGCAAGCAGCTATGTACTCCGCTTCACATGTAGAATGCGCCACGACGCTCTGCTTGCAACTGCACCAGCTGACTGCTCCACCATTCAAAATATACACGTATCCGGTTTGTGACTTAGAGTCATCCAGATCTGTGTCGAAGCTAGCATCGACGTAACCCTTTACGACGAGCTCTTCGTCACCTCCATAAATGAGAAACATATCCTTAGTCCTCTTCAGATACTTTAGGATGTTCTTGACCGCTGTCCAGTGTTTCATACCGGGATCACTTTGGTACCTCCCTACCAAACTTATGGCAAGGTTCACATCAGGTCTGGTACACAGCATGGCATACATGATAGAACCTATGGCTGAGGCATAGGGAATGACACTCATCTTTTCTCTATCTTCTGCCGTGGTCGGGGACTGAGCCTTGCTCAATCTCATACCTTGCAAAACAGGCAAGAACCCCTTCTTGGACTGATCCATATTGAACTTCTTCAATATCTTGTCAAGGTATGTGCTTTGTGAAAGACCAATGAGGCGTCTTGATCTATCTCTATAGATTTTGATGCCTAATATGTAAGCAGCTTCTCCAAGGTCCTTCATTGAAAAACTCTTATTCAAGTAGGCATTTATACTTTCCAAGAATTCTATATCATTTCCCATCAGCAATATGTCATGCACATATAATATGAGAAATGCTACAGAGCTCCCACTCACTTTCTTGTAAATACAGGCTTCTCCCCAAGTCTGTATAAAGCCAAACGCTTTGATCACATCATTAAAGCGAATATTCTAACTCCGAGATGCTTGCACCAGCCCGTAGATCGAGCGCTGGAGCTTGCATACTTTGTTAGCATTCTCTGGATCGACAAAACCTTCTGGCTGCATCATATACAGTTCTTCCTTGAGGAAGCCATTAAAAAATGCCGTTTTGACGTCCATTTTCCATATCTCATAATCATAGAATGCGGCAATTGCTAACATGATTCGGACGGACTTTAGCATCGCTACGGGAGAGAAAGTCTTGTCGTAGTCAATCCCTTGAACTTGTCGATAACCTTTAGCGACAAGCCGAGCCTTCTAGATGGTCACATTACCATCCGCGTCTGTCTTCTTCTTAAATATCCATTTATTTTCTATGGCGTGCCTATCATCCGGCAAGTCCACCAAAGTCCATACTTTGTTTTCATACATGGATTCTATCTCGGATTTCATGGCTCCAAGCCATTTATTGGAATCTGGGCCCGCCATCGCTTCTTCATAGTTCGAAGGTTCACCGTTGTCTAACAACATGATTTCCATGACAGGGTTGCCGTACCACTCTGGTGCGGAACGTGTCCTTGTGGACCTTCGAAGTTCAGCAGTAACTTGATCCGTATCTTCATGATCATCATCATTAACTTCCTCTCTTGTCGGTGTAGGCACCTCAGGAACAATTTCCTTCGCTGCGCTACTTTCTGGTTCGGGAGGGGTGACTGTCACCTCATCAAGTTCTACTTTCCTCCCACTCACGTCTTTCGAGAGAAACTCTTTCTCCAGAAAGGATCCGTTCTTGGCAACAAAGACTTTGCCTTTGGATCTGTGGTAGAAGGTGTACCCAATCGTTTCCTTTGGGTATCCTATGAAGACGCATTTTTCTGATTTGGGTTCGAGCTTTTCAGGTTGAAGTTTCTTGACATAAGCATCGCAACCCCAAACTTTCAGAAACGACAACTTAGGTTTCTTGCCAAACCAAAGTTCATACGGTGTCGTCTCAATGGATTTCGACGGAGCCCTATTTAAAGTGAATGCGGCAGTCTCTAAAGCATAACCCCAAAAAGATAGCGGTAAGTCGGTGAGTGAAAGAACATGCGGTGCCCCCATGTTTGGTTTTGGTAATTGATGACAATCTCTATGGACTAATGGTTGCCTTGAGTTATATTTGAAGGGTTTGTCCATAGGCTTTTCTTGGAGTTCATTTGTTGGTTTCAAGGAGAGTTTGTGATGACCAAGGTGCTATTAAGGAATTATCCAAAGATTGGTCTTGTGAGTGTTGAGCTTATTGCAAGCATGTCTTGAAGAAGAAGAGTGTGTTATCATTCATGTTTACCTTCAAGACATCATCGAGTTGGAAAGATTCAAGGTTGATCAAGACTAAGTGAAGGAGTGAATCAAGTTGATCAACACACAAAGTGTAGAAGATGTACCGAGAGGGATCAAGCAATCCCATGGTATGGTAAGCATTGTCAGTCACGCTTTGTGTACTAACCCATGTTCTTCGTGAGAGTTCTTTGTGGGGTTAGGTTGCGGTGTGCAAGTTCAAGTGGAGCATCACAAATAAATCAAGTGCTTGAATCTTGCCGTCCATTGTCGTGACAATGGACTTGTGAAGATATGCCGAAGAGTGGCTCACCCATAGAGGAGTATGGGGGAGCAATCTACTAGTCTTCACCGAGACAACGCAATCAAGAAAGATGGTCCAACTTGAGGAAGTCAAGATCGTCTACATCAAGCTCAAGTGGACTTTGTGCAAAGCAAAGGTTTGCCCTTGATAGGTTTTCTATTTTACCGGTCTCGTGGTGGTAGTTGGGAGACCGGGTTATAGGATCGTTTTCCGTACTATCAAGGGGGGCTCTCAAGTTGGTAGCTTGATCGTATCGTTAGTAGAGAGCTCAAACCATTGCATCCTTGCATCATGTTTCTTGGTTCTTGTTTGGTTCTCTTTGTAGTCTTAGAGCTTATGGTCATCTTGATGAGAAGCTTGAGTTCATCGAAAACGGAGTTCACATGTGTCTTCTATGATGTTTTCGGTGTTGGAGGTTTTACCGGTCTTATCCGAGAAAGGGTTCTCACCATTTTCTTTTGGGACTTTTCTAACTTGCTTCTTATTGATATTTCTATCAAGATTGTGTTAGCCCTTGTCGCTAGCTTTCCAACAAACTTGGTTTCATCGAATTCGGAGTCCGTATGCAAAAGTTATTGTCGTTTTGGTGTACTGAAAAGGCTGCAGCGGTACTACCGCGCGTAGGAGCGGAAGTAATTTTTTACTACCGCTTTCGGGAGCGGTACTACCGCTTTCGGGAGCGGTACTACCGCTTGGAGCAGTACTACCGCGGCTACTTCCGTGGCTACTTCCGCTCGGGACCAAAAACTCGTCACAAGTCCAGCGGTGGTAGGCACGGATGTAACTTTTTAGTACCGCTCGCAAGCAGTAGTACCGCTACCCTTAGCAGTACTACCGCTACCCCTAGTGGTAGTACCGTGAGGTCAAGCGGTACTACCGCTCCGACGGTTTTTCTGGCCTTTTTGCCTCCTCGCTGTTGTTTTTCAAAGGGGTTCTACTGCCCTAGCGGTAGTACCGCTCCTGGAGCGGTAGTACCGCTCTGTGCGGGCTGTGAGCATAACGGTTGGATTTTTCCCCACCTATAAAAGGGGCTCTTCTTCCCCAATGAACCCAATCCTTTGAGCTCGTGTTCTTCCCCCATTGTTGACCTTCTTCGAGCTTGCTATCTCTCAATCCCTCCATGGATTCTTGCTAGTTTTTGGGGGAAAAGAGAGAGGAGATCTAGATCCACATTTCCACCAATCACTTTCTCCTCTAGGTGAGGGGAACCCCTTGGATCTTGATCTTGGAGTTCTTGGTGTTCTCCTTCTTGTTCTTCCTCTCATTTCCCTCCCTAGCATTAGTTGCTTCGGTGGGATTTGGGAGAGAAGGACTTGGGCACTCCGTGTGCCCTTGCCATTGCATTTGGTGCATCGGTTTGAGTTCTCCACGGTGATACGTGGAAGTGAAGTTGAGAAGCTTATTACTCTTGGGTGCTTGGTACCCTTGAGCTTGTTCCTCTTGGGTGCTTGGGCGCCCTAGACGGTTTTGGTCACTTCGGAGCCATATTCCATTGTGGTGAAGCTTCGTGGTGTCGTTGGGGAGATAGCCCCAACCTTGGTGTTCGGAGCTCAATCATTGTGTTGTAAAGCTTCGGGCAAGCGTCGGGGTCTCCAATTAGGTTGTGGAGATCGCCCCGAGCAATTTGACGGGTTCCGGTGACCGCCCCCAAGGGTTGCCAAAGTGTACGGGTTCGGTGACCGCCCCCAAGGGTTGCCATTTGTACGGGTTCGGTGACCGCCCTCAAGGGTCCCTTAGTGGAATCACGGCATCTTGCATTGTGCGAGGGCGTGAGGAGATTACGGTGGCCCTAGTGGCTTCTTGGGGAGCATTGTGCCTCCACACCGCTCCAAACGGAGATTAGCATCCGCAAGGGTGTGAACTTCGGGATACATCGTCGTCTCCGCGTGCCTCGGTTATCTCTTACCCGAGCCCTTTACTTATGCACTACACTTTGTGATAGATATATTGTTTCTTGTCATATATCTTGCTATCACCTAGTTGTTTATCTTGCTTAGCATAAGTTGTTGGTGCACATAGGTGAGCCTAGTTGTTGTAGGTTTTGTGCTTGACAAATTAACCGCTAGGTTTATTCCGCATTTGTTCAAGCCTAAACCGTAATTATTTTAAAGCGCCTATTCACCCCCCCTCTAGGCGACATCCACGATCTTTCAATTGGTATCAGAGCCTCGTCTCTCTTTATAGGGCTTTACCGCCTAGAGAGTAAGGATGTCGACTAGGGGTTTAGGTTTCTCTGACACTCTTAGTTTCAATGGCACAAATTTTGATGTTTGGGTAATTCGCATGCTTAATCTCTTTAGGGTCATGGACCCAAATTTAGAGCGAATTGTAGATATGGGTTTTTCTCCTCCAAAGGATGCACAAAGATTATCTTTAGAGGATGAGAAAAACTCTTATCTCAATGCTCAAGCTTCTAATGTGCTTTTTGATGCTTTGAGCAATGTAGTTATATTTCAACTCATGCCGTTCCGGGATGCTCATGAGTTGTGGACAAAGCTTCAAGATAAATATGGTGTGTCCAAGAACTGCAGGAATGATTGTTCTCCCTCCACCTCCGGCCGTGTTGTCTTCTCAACTTCTTCTACTTCACCTACATGTGGTTTGCCACAAGGTAATGATATGGTGAGTAGTGTTTGTAATTGCAATGATGATAGTATGCTTTTTGTGGATGATCCTTCATCACTATCTTACTGCAATGCATCTTCTTTGGACTTTAACACTTCAAGCACCCTACATGTTTCACATGCTTGTGTTGATAGTCCTTGCATATCATGTAGAAATTGCTTGACTAAAACTCATGATGATATGCTTGCTATGTCTTGTTGCCATGATAAAAATGCATCTATTTCCTCGAATTGTTGTGCTAACAATGTAGAGGAAACCCAACACCCCATGGAACAAGATGTAGTCTTGAATGGTGCTTCAAGGGATCCTACATCATCATCTATTGCGTTTTGCCTTATGGCTAAGGCTTCAAAGGTATCTCCCACTTTGAACCCCAATATATCTTGTCATGATAGTGATGATAACAATGATGATGATGTAGAAAATGATGAAGAAAATGATAATGTTGCCTCCTTAAAAATTAAGGGGGAAATGATTTTTAAAGCTCTTCATAAGAATAAAATTGCTCGTTCCAACTTCATGGAAATCATGTCTATTGCCATTGAGGGCAAGAAATATATAGAGGAGTTAGAATCTCATCTAGAGGAGCATGAGGTCACCATTGAGAAAATGGAAGGTCATGAGCGTGATTACGCTAATGAGATCGCCGACCTCTCGCAAGCTCTTGAACTTGAACAAACCACCAATGAATCTCTTGAGGAGACTTTTGCTCTAGAATTATCTAGAATAAAGGAATCCCGTGATAGAGCTCTTGAGGTGGTTAATGATTTTGAAACTAAAAATGAGAAGCTTGAAGTTGCACATGCTAAACTCCTTGAGGATTTTGAGCACCTCAAAAATGGCTCAAGGGTCATTAAGGGTGAGCTCATAAAACTCACCGAGTCTCATGCTCAACTTAAAGCTTCATATTCTAAGGAGCTTGCCAAGTTGCCTTCTCCTCTTGCTATTATTGATGATGCTTGTGCTACTAACTCTATTTCTAGTGAAGCATCCATTTTGAAGGAGAATGTTGAGCTAAGGGCTCAACTTGAGTTGCTATCTGGCAATTATGGGAAATTGGAAGAAAGTCATGTAAAGCTCACAAGCTCTCATGATGATCTTCTAGTATCCCATAATGTGCTAAAGATAGCTCATGAGGCTATGAGTATCAAGGTAACATCTAGTGGGCCTCATGTGGATACTAGCACTACTTCAAGTCAAAATGCTATCTTGCCATGTGCTAGTCCTCGTAATTCATCTACTCACAATGTTAGTACATCTTGTGATGAATTGCTCTCCTTGCCTTGTTGCTCTAACAATGAAAATTATACTTCCTCTAGTACTTTTGTTGATACTAACCATGTAGAGGAAATCAAAGAGCTCAAGGCCCAAGTCACTTCTTTGAAGAAAGACTTGGAAAAGTGTCATGAAGGGAAGTCCACACTCAACAATATCTTGAGTGTGCAAAAATCCCCCAATGACAAAGGTGGACTTGGATTCAACTCCAACAAGAAGAAAATGTCCAAGATCATTAACAAGAATAAGGGCCAAGAACAACTCAAGAATTCGGCCAAGATTATTTGCTTCAAGTGCAAAATTGAAGGGCATCATGTTAGATCTTGCCCATTGAAGAAGAAGGCCATTAGTGAAAAGCAACAAGGGAAGAGGCCACAAGTTCATTCTCATGCTCAACCGCAAGTTGGAGAAAGGCCGCTTCCCAAGAAGACTCATGGTAATGCTTCTCATTTTGAGAAATCAAATGAGAAGAAAGTGAAGAGTAGATGTTGCTACCTATGCCGTGAGAAGGGTCACCTTGCTTCTTCATGCACTAGTGGTAACTTATCCAACCCAATTATTATTGATGATGTCTATTCTCTTGGGAAGGATAAGGTTGGCAATGTGTTTGCCAAGTTTCTTGGCACTCAAAGTGGTGTCAAGAAAAGAACCATTTGGGTAGCCAAGCCTATTGTGACTAACCTCTTAGGACCCAACTTGGTTGGGGACCAACTAGCTTAAACTTGATCAATAGGTGTTGTTGGAGGGCTTTGGAGACTTGGCTACATTATGAAGATTTGAGGGGCCTTCATCATTCATATTGTCTCAAGCCAAGTCATTCAGATTATCTTTCTATGGTATATCCAATGTTCCTCCTTGCGGTAACTCGTGCTTAAATTGTTTACATTGAAAGTTACTTGCCCCTTAGCATGTTGTGGTTTTGTACCTTGCATGTGCTTGTATATGTTGTGCTTCCAATTTGCTTATCTTGAGAAATCAAGTATGTGTATGTTGGTTTGTACATCATGTACGCGTGTGTCGTGTGTTGAGCCTTTTTGCATCTTGTTTATATCTTAGTTGGCTCTTGTGAGAGATTAATGGAACATCCCATTTTGGGGGAGTGATGTGCTTTGTGCACCTCACAATCCTAAAAATGTGTGTACATGAGGAATACCATCTAGTTTTGATATTACAAGATTATCTAGTCACTATGTGGTATATCTTCTCATGAGAAATTCAAATTCTAAAGTGTCCATTAATTATCTCTTGTTGGTTCCTCTTTTGCATCTTGGTAAGTTTTTCATTGGTATCACATTATGGGGGAGTAATATTCTATGTCCATATTACAAGCCTAGAAAATGTGTAAATTTGAGATTTTGTCACCTAGAGTTGATAGTATAAATTATGTTGTTCCTAGGTGACATGTTAGCTCTACAAGTTCCAATTTGCTTGTGCTTGGTGTGAAGATGATGTTGGATATCATTGCTATCTATCACCGGAAATTATTCCCAAATACTTCTTGTCTCTTGACAATTGGTAATCATATATGTGGTAGAAATTGTTGATCATCTTTACATTGGCTTTTGCTTTTGTTCGGCCTATTTCTTTCCAAGATTGCATCAACTCCCATTCCCTTCCGTGCCACTTGTGGATCTTGTTGTTTTCTTGATCTTGTCTAGTGTTTTATGGATATAGCGAAAGTGGTGATCCCATCGTGTGCATTTCGTATTCAACTGCAAATTCTCTATAATGCACAATTCTTGGGGGAGCTATCCTATTTTCGATAGAACACTCTTATTGTGATTCATTTCAAGTGTGTGTTGATGGAAGGCAAGCCGTTTCTTTTTGGTACTTTGTGCCATCATGAAACTTTGTAGATGGGTTGGTTTGTTTGGAACCATCCTCTCTTTTGGGAGTCCGATATCTTTCCTTTTGCGTGTATCAATGGATATCTCATTCCTTGATGTATCTTCTAATAGATATCTTCCAAGTGATGATTTCTCCATTTGGTATCATATTTTCACTTGGTATTTGTTTTTCATTTTGTTTCGTTTCTTGAAAGTCTTGAGCATGCATATTTACTTCATGTATTTTCTTTGGCATGCTTTCTTTCTTTAATCCAATATATAGGGTAAACTCCACCTAGTCTCAATTTGGATGAGATGTGCATGAAATTCATTTTCATATATAAATGCACATGTGTTTGTGGAGTTTGTCCTATGTATTGGTGTTTCTAACTCTTTGGTCCCAATGAGTTTGGGTACCATTTTGTTTGCGTTGTTGTTCTAGGAACAATTGGAGATGCATTGGATGCTCGGCTCATTCAAAAGGAAGGTGGTGTCACCATGTGCTTATTGGAGTCAAGCTAGGATGATCAATGAACTACTATCTACCTTCAATTGGTATCTACTACATCCTTCCAATGGTATCTCGGTAACAAGTATCACCATCTACTTCATGCACACTTTTCTTGCACCAACCTTGTGTAGGTTGTATCATGGCATGTTAGTCATTCCTTCTAATGATACTTGTTTCCTTTCTCAAATCATCCCAACAATGATCTCTTGTTGCTAGTTGTGATGTCTTTGATGCTCGTGTGGTTGGAACTCATTTATATACAATAAGAACATATCTAGCCATGTGCTATGCCTTCAAGCAAATATCTTATTGGTATATTTATGACTTCCTTGGGGATATCTTATTCATTCCTTTTTGCAACAATTTTGTGTGTACATCCTTCTTTGTGGATTGATATCATCATGATCTTCATCTACCTAGAATCTTATACACTTTTGAGAAGTTGCATATCTATTTGATATCCCCTTCTTTCACGTCCACCTTTTTGTTCCTGTTTTATTTCTTTGGTGGCTCCGTGAAGGTGTGTGTCTCGAGTGCGGATCTTATATCGTTTCATCTAGATGCACTCTTTTGTGGTGAAGATCATTCTCTCTTGCTTGTCTTGATGAGGCTTTGCCATTTCTACTGGTATCCCTCCTCATGACAAAGCTATCCTTTTTATATCTTCACCACAGGTTGTCACAAGCATAGGTTATTTATATGATTATTAGTGAGCTTGTGAACCCATTTGCTGTTTTATGTGGGAATGATAGGCCTTGCACTGTGTATCTCATTCATTCAAGAGTATACTGATGCTTAATGTTCATCCATACATTCATCTTCTCAAGTGCTTTGCCATGACTCACACACATCATTTTGGTTGAGCCTACTCTTAAGTTGACTCTTTTATATATTGCTCAACTAGTTTTATGTTGCAAGTGCTAGGCTTTGTTTCCTTCATGCTCACTTGCACTTGGTGTGAGTGTCTATTGATCTTGGGGGAGTGATGATCCTATTTTGTGCACTTGGTATCCTAATGAAAATATTCTAAGGAGTGCATAAATTATGGGGAGCTTCACTAATGTCTTTAGAACACTCCGTTGCTATGTCGTGAGGTTCTATTGATCTTGGGGGAGCGACGATCCTACTTTGTGCTCGTTGTATCCAAATACAAAACTAAATTGTGCACAAATCATGGGGAGCTTCCCTAGTTTCTATATAACACTCCTTTGCTCCTATCATAATATCTTTTATTCATTTGGCATGTAGGATCATTGGTCTAGTTGGGTCAATTGGTATCTTTTGATAGCTTGATTCAATTGGTATCCTTTGATTGCTTGATTGCGTGTTTTTCTCCCTTTGTTATGCCTTTGTGGCATATCATTCTTTTGCAATCTTTGGGCCTCAATATAGTTTGTCTTCCTCCAAGTATTTACAGTTGGATATATGTATTGCCTTCCACTCTCTATTTTGAGGAATACATAATTTATGGAGGAACACAATTTATATTGAACTTCTAAGCTTTTCGCCCATTTTGACAATCGATGCCAATGGGGGAGAAGTTTCAGAGAGTTGAGTTATGTGAGGAAGTTTAGAGAGTTGTCTCTTCGCTCTTCTTGCTTTGGTTTTGTTCCTAAGCTTTTGCATCTCATGCACATACATTATTGTTGCATGGTATTGTGATGCATAATTCCTTATATAAACTCTCTTGAAAGTGATTGTCATCAATTACAAAAATGGGGGAGATTGAAAGAACATGCGGTGCCCCCATGTTTGGTTTTGGTAATTGATGACAATCTCTATGGACTAATGGTTGCCTTGAGTTATATTTGAAGGGTTTGTCCATAGGCTTTTCTTGGAGTTCATTTGTTGGTTTCAAGGAGAGTTTGTGATGACCAAGATGCTATTAAGGAATTATCCAAAGATTGGTCTTGTGAGTGTTGAGCTTATTGCAAGCATGTCTTGAAGAAGAAGAGTGTGTTATCATTCATGTTTACCTTCAAGACATCATCCAAATGAAGAGAGTTGGAAAGATTCAAGGTTGATCAAGACTAAGTGAAGGAGTGAATCAAGTTGATCAACACACAAAGTGTAGAAGATGTACCGAGAGGGATCAAGCAATCCCATGGTATGGTAAGCATTGTCAATCACGCTTTGTGTACTAACCCATGTTCTTCGTGAGAGTTCTTTGTGTGGTTAGGTTGCGGTGTGCAAGTTCAAGTGGAGCATCACGAAGAAATCAAGTGCTTGAAGCTTGCCATCCATAGTCGTGACAATGGACTTGTGAAGATATGCCGAAGAGTGGCTCTTCCATAGAGGAGTATGGGGGAGCAATCTACTAGTCTTCACCGAGACAACGCAATCAAGAAAGGTGGTCCAACTTGAGGAAGTCAAGATCGTCTACATCTAGCTCAAGTGGACTTTGTGCAAAGCAAAGGTTTGCCCTTGATAGGTTTTCTATTTTACCGGTCTCGTGGTGGTAGTTGGGAGACCGGGTTATAGGATCGTTTGCCGTACTATCAAGGGGGGCTCTCAAGTTGGTAGCTTGATCGTATCGTTAGTAGAGAGCTCAAACCCTTGCATCCTTGCATCATGTTTCTTGGTTCTTGTTTGGTTCTCTTTGTGAGTCTTAGAGCTTATGGTCATCTTGATGACAAGCTTGAGTTCATCGAAAACGGAGTTCACATGTGTCTTCTATGATGTTTTCGGTGTTGGGTGTTTTACCGGTCTTATCCGAGGAAGGGTTCTCACCATTTTCTTATGGGCCTTTTCTAATTTGCTTATTATTGGTTTTTCTATCAAGATTGTGTTAGCCCTTGTCGCTAGCTTTCCAACAAACTTGGTTTCATCGAATTCGGAGTCCGTATGCAAAAGTTATTGACGTTTTGGTGTACTGAAAAGGCTGCAGCGGTACTACCGCGGGTAGGAGCGGAAGTAATTTTTTACTACCGCTTTCGGAAGCGGTACTACCGCTTTCGGGAGCGGTACTACCGCTTGGAGCAGTACTACCGTGGCTACTTCCGTGGCTACTTCCGCTCGGGACCAAAAACTCGTCACAAGTCCAGCGGTGGTAGGCACGGATGTAATTTTTTAGTACCGCTCGCAAGCAGTAGTACCGCTACCCTTAGCAGTACTACCGCTACCCCTAGCGGTAGTACCGTGAGGTCAAGCGGTACTACCGCTCCGACGGTTTTTCTGGCCTTTTTGCCTCCTCGCTGTTGTTTTTCAAAGGGGTTCTACTACCGCTCTGTGCGGGCTGTGAGCATAACGGTTGGATTTTCTCCCACCTATAAAAGGGGGTCTTCTTCCCCAATGAACCTTATCTTTTGAGCTCGTGTTCTTCCCCCATTGTTGACCTTCTTCGAGCTTGCTATCTCTCAATCCCTCCATGGATTCTTGCTAGTTTTTGGGGGAAAAGAGAGAGTAGATCTAGATCCACATTTCCACCAATCACTTTCTCCTCTAGGTGAGGGGAACCCCTTGGATCTTGATCTTGGAGTTCTTGGTGTTCTCCTTCTTGTTCTTCCTCTCATTTCCTTCCCTAGCATTAGTTGCTTCGGTGGGATTTGGGAGAGAAGGACTTGGGCACTCCGTGTGCCCTTGCCATTGCATTTGGTGCATCGGTTTGAGTTCTCCACGGTGATACGTGGAAGTGAAGTTGAGAAGCTTATTACTCTTGGGTGCTTGGTACCCTTGAGCTTGTTCCTCTTGGGTGCTTGGGCGCCCTAGACGGTTGTGGTCACCTCGGAGCCATATTCCATTGTGGTGAGGCTTCGTGGTGTCGTTGGGGAGATAGCCCCAACCTTGGTGTTCGGAGCTCAATCATTGTGGTGTAAAGCTCCGGGCAAGCGTCGGGGTCTCCAATTAGGTTGTGGAGATCGCCCCGAGCAATTTGACGGGTTCCGGTGACCGCCCCCAAGGGTTGCCAAAGTGTACGGGTTCGGTGACCGCCCCCAAGGGTTGCCATTTGTACGGGTTCGGTGACCGCCCTCAAGGGTCCCTTAGTGGAATCACGGCATCTTGCATTGTGCGAGGGCGTGAGGAGATTACGGTGGCCCTAGTGGCTTCTTGGGGAGCATTGTGCCTCCACACCGCTCCAAACGGAGATTAGCATCCGCAAGGGTGTGAACTTCGGGATACATCGTCGTCTCCGCGTGCCTCAGTTATCTCTTACCCGAGCCCTTTACTTATGCACTATACTTTGTGATAGATATATTGTTTCTTGTCATATATCTTGCTATCACCTAGTTGTTTATCTTGCTTAGCATAAGTTATTGGTGCACATAGGTGAGCCTAGTTGTTGTAGGTTTTGTGCTTGACAAATTAACCGCTAGGTTTATTCCGCATTTGTTCAAGCCTAAACCGTAATTATTTTAAAGCGCCTATTCACCCCCCCCCTCTAGGCGACATCCACGATCTTTCATAGGGTTTGTGGATCGCCGAGCAGTCGGGGGTCGAGGGGTCGAGAGAGGTTGCCTAGCTAGTGTCAAAGTATTGAAAAATTCCATGACTTCATCATTTGCCAGAAGTAACCGGGGCATGTTGGTACGAAGTTATGCAAAGATGTTCTGGAACGGAGTTCCTGATAGGATAATCCGTCTTTTGTTACGGATTATCTTATCTGGGACTTCGTTCCAAAACAACTTTGGAGAGCTTCGTACCATCATGCTACTGTTACTTTCGCCTAATGATGAAGTATTGGTTTTGTTGAATCCTTTGACACTATAGCTAGACAAAATGTGACATGAGGGGGTCTAGGGTTTGTGGATCGCCGAGCAGTCGGGGGTCGAGGGTCGAGAGAGGTTGCCTAGCTAGTGTCAAAGTATTGAAAAATTCCATGACTTCATCATTTGCCAGAAGTAACCGGGGCATGTTGGTACGAAGTTATGCAAAGATGTTTTGGAACGGAGTTCCTGATAGGTTAATCCGTCTTTTGTTACGGATTATCTTATCTGGGACTCCGTTCCAAAACAACTTTGGAGAGCTTCGTACCATCATTCTACTGTTACTTTTGCCTAATGATGAAGTATTGGTTTTGTTGAATCCTTTGACACTAGCTAGACAAAATGTGACATGAGGGGGTCTAGGGTTTGTGGATCGTCGAGCAGTCGAGGGTTGAAGCTAGTTCTACGTTTGCCATTAATATATCCATCTATCATGTTTGAATAACAATTGGCATGTTGTAAATATTTGTAGAAACAATGGACGACAACACCCGAGACCTAGCACAAGAAGCGATGTTGATGGACATAATCGCACACGGACAAAATGCCGTCAGGTCGTATCTCAACGACACCGATGAGCAGGTCGAACAAGAGCTGCGGCTGGAAGATCTAGGCTATGATATTGATGAATTCGGTGACCTAATGCACATGGAAGAAGTAGACCGTGAGGACGGCTCCGGTGACCCAATGCCGGTGCAAGAAGGAGACCGTGATGCTGGCTCCGGTGATCGAACCGAGTCCGGCCAGGAGGTATATATGTTAGTTAAGCATGTGCTGACTAGTTAATTGATTCATTCATTAACTCTCATCTTTGTTCCTTTTCTAGCCCTCCGGATCGAGCAAATCTTCGGTAAAGAGACGAGGAGCGAAGAAAAAGTTGAGGCCGGATGAAAAGTTTGAGATCTCAGAAATCTCGCGCTCCGGCGAGCCGATTGCACCCATCCGCACAAAGAACACATTTGTTAATCAGTGCGGGGTTCTGGTTAGGGACAAGATCCCGATCAGCATCCATCAATGGTTAAAGCCGGCTGCAAAAGACGCTCAGGTGACTTATGTCACTGATATGCAGAAAGAAGATCTTTGGACTGAGCTGAAGACAAACTTCGTCCTACCGCGAGAGGTTGATCCGGCGAAGCCAGTTATAGAGGACTTAATCAAGTCTGCTGCACTTCAGAAGATGGCAGACCAATTCAGGGCATGGAAGAAAAAACTGAATACGTTTGTCAAAGAGAAAACGACTCCAGAATTCGTGGGCATATATGAGAAGATCAAAGATGACTGGCCCGCATTTGTGGCCCATAAGAAGTCGGAAAAGAGTCAGAAGATGTCGGAGACAAACCGGATAAATGCTGCAAAGAAGATGCATCACCATCGCACGGGGTCGGGCGGCTACCTCGTAGCCCGGCCTAAGTGGGCCAGGGCTGAGAATGATCTGCTTCAGAAAGGGATCGAACCAGAGACAATGCACTGGCCAGGACGTTGCCGGACTTGGTTCTTCGGGGCTGGCGGATCCTTGGACCCTGTAACAGGGTGGTGCATTTGGACGGACAAGCAATTGGAAACACCACTCAGGAAGATGCGGCAGTATATCAAAGCAGCGCATGGAGGGACGTTCATCCCCGATAGAGAGAACAACGAGCTGACAATGGCCCTCGGGAATCCTGAGCACCCTGGACGGACACGAGGCACGCCAGGCTCCCTTCCGTGGCGTGCTGGGTTTCCGGACGCAGGAGGCTACAAATGCCACGACAGGAGGAAGAAAATGGAGATGACCGAAATCCAGGCGCTGCGGGCCAGAATACAAGCGATAGAGGAACGGGAAGCAGATCGGGAAAGAATTGCCGAAGCTTCCCCCGAAGCTACCCCGCCATCTCAGCGGAGAAGCAGCGTGGCTTCCACCGAGCTGCCTCAGCCAGAGCTTGCCTTGACGGCTACTGCCAGGAATCCTGTGGATGCTATCACGCAGGCACAAAATTGCCACCTTATGGCACAGTGGATGAATCTGAAGGTCAAGGCGGCTGCTGGCTCTGTTTATCCTTCTGGACCAGACGACACTTTTCACTGCCGGCCGATTCCAGAAGGATATGCTAGGGTGATGGTCGATGAAATAACGGAGGGATTTGAGGAGCTCCAGCTTGACCACCCTACCGGTGAAGGGGAGACTCGGCTGGGTTCTTCACTGAAGAATCCATGCCTATGGCGGAAGGACCTAATCAACATTCTGAACTGGACGCCTCCGCCTCCTCCTCCGACGACGACGAGTCAGGGCACTCCGCCTCCTCCTCCGGCGAGTGACCATCAGGGCACTCCGGCTCCTTCTCCGGCGAGTGACCATCAGGGCACTCCGGCTCCTTCTCCGGCGCGTGGCGGCACACCGCCTCCTTCGCCGCCGGCGCGTGGCGGCACTCCGCCTCCTTCGCCGCCGGCGCGCCCGAGCAGACAGCCAGCTCCTCCTTCGCCTAATCAGCAAGGGCGGAAGAGACCTGCCGCCGCTCCGGCTGCTCCTGCTCCGGCGCCTAAGCAAGTAAAAAAGACAGCCGCTTCGTCTGGTCCGGCGACGTCTACCAGTACAGCCAGAGGCGGGAGGCGATGCAGATTCGGTCCTTCTCTCACGCCTCTAGAGAAGTTACCGTACGAGAGGTCCGACGAGGAAAACAC
Organism: Secale cereale; assembly: GCA_902687465.1. NCBI lineage: Eukaryota > Viridiplantae > Streptophyta > Magnoliopsida > Poales > Poaceae > Secale > Secale cereale. The sequence goes on along the minus strand of LR738711.1, from coordinate 867,861,303 downwards.
GAAGATCACTGAAGGCGAAGTGAAGGACTTTTTTGAAGGGTTGAAAGCACAGAGACATCCACCTCCAGAGGAGAAGATAGATGCGGTGAAAGCAAAGCGCACTCTTGCTGCCCTGAAGCAACCAGCGAAAATTAAGCCAAAGGGTGAAAGTGCAACTAATCCCCGGGTGGTTTTGGTAATTAATAACAACATATATATCATTGAACTAATATTCTCTTGAGAATCATTTCAGAAAAGTTCGATGATATGGGTATGGAAATGTCTGAAGAAGTGGACCCCTCAAAATGCTAAGACAAGCATTGGCAAAAGCTCAAGACTCCATTTTTGGTTTAGTGATCAAAGATCACATTGAGTCCATAGGAAAACCCAATACTATTAAAAGGGGATGAGGTTGTGTTAATGTTCTTGTTGCTCAAGTGCTTGGTGATCTAGCTCCCTCAACTATCAGCACTCTTCACTTTACAACACACTCATAAGTAATCTCGGACAAACCGATTCTGCAAACTCAGTCCCACCGAGATGAACCACTTCAGTTCTTTCCCTAAACCCTAACTTTTCGGTCCATCCGATTCTGAGTCTCGGTCTCACCGAAAATGTTCTGCCAACCTTCTGTAACCAAATGACAGCATTTCGGAATATCCGAGTTGTTGTTTTCGGTCACACCGAGATGGCAAACCCTAACCTTTGACTCACTTCGGACAAACCGAGATGGTATTTTCGGTCCCACCGAAAATCCCAACGTTCACTATATTTGAACTTTCGGTCTGACCGAGTTTTCACTTCGGTCTCACCGAGATTGGTCAAATGTGTGTGTAACGGTTGGATTTTGTGTGGAGGCTATATATACCCCTCCACCCCCTCCTCATTCGTGAGGAGAGCCATCAGAAAGTACCACCACTTCTACCATACACTTTCTGAGAAGTGAACCACCTACCCTTGTGTTGAGATCAAGCCATTCCATTCCTACCATATGAAACTTGATCTCTAGCCTTCCCAAGTTGATTTCCACTCAAATCTTTCTTCCACCACAGCCATATCAGTGAGGAGAGTTGAGTGTTGGGGAGATTATCATCTGAAGCACAAGAGCAAGGAGTTCATCATCATCAACACCGTCTATTACCTTTTGGGGGGTGGTGCCTCCTAGATTGGTTAGGTGTCGCTTGGGAGCCTCCGTCTTTGAGATGTGGAGTTGAACCAAGAAGTTTGTAAGGGCAAGGAGATCGCCTACTTCGTGAAGATCTACCCCGAGTAAGGCTAGTCCTCCGTGGGCGTAGGCCGTGATGGAATAGACAAGGTTGCTTCTTCGTGGACCCTTCGTGGGTGGAGCCCTCCGTGGACTCGCGCAGCCGTTACCCTCCGTGGGTTGAAGTCTCCATCAACGTGGATGTACGATAGCACCACCTATCGGAACCACGACAAAAATCTTCGTGTCACCAAACTGCGTTTGATCTTCTCCACCTCTCTTTTACATGTGCAATTTACTTTCCGCTGCTTATACTCTAGAATTGCATGTGTAGGGTGATACTTGAATTGATCTTAATTGTGAAACTGCCAAAAACTTTGCATGATCTTAAGGCAGATTTTTTATATTGTCAAGTAGTCTAATCACCCCCCCTCTAGACCTACTTTCGATCCTACATTGGGTTACTAGGTTAGTCCCAAAAATAATTTAAGAGTGTATGATAAAGCCCATTAAACATCCAAAACAGAATATGTAATAGCATGGACCAATCAAAAATTATAGATACATTAGAGACGTATCATCCATCTGTTGTTGAAGGTATCCTGCTCGGTGAAAGTGCAACTAATCCCCGGGTGGTTTTGGTAATTAATAACAACATATATATCATTGAACTAATATTTACTTGAGAATCATTTCAGAAAAGTTCGATGATATGGGTATGGAAATGTCTGAAGAAGTGGACCCCTCAAAATGCTAAGACAAGCATTGGAAAAAGCTCAAGACTCCATTTTTGGTTTAGTGATCAAAGATCACATTGAGTCCATAGGAAAAGCCAATACTATTAAAAGGGGATGAGGTTGTGTTAATGTTCTTGTTGCTCAAGTGCTTGGTGATCTAGCTCCCTCAACTATCAGCACTCTTCACTTTTCAACACACTCATAAGTAATCTCGGACAAACCGATTCTGCAAACTCAGTCCCACCGAGATGAACCACTTCAGTTATTTCCCCAAACCCTAATTTCTCGGTCCATCCGATTCTGAGTTTCGGTCTCACCGAAAATGGACTGCCAACCTTCTGTAACCAATTGACAGCATTTCGGAATATCCGAGTTGTTGTTTTCGGTCACACCGAGATGGCAAACCCTAACCTTTGACTCACTTCGGACACACCGAGATGGTATTTTCGGTCCCACCGAAAATCCCAACGTTCACTATATTTGAACTTTCGGTCTGACCGAGTTTTCACTTCGGTCTCACCGAGATTGGTCAAATGTGTGTGTAACGGTTGGATTTTGTGTGGAGGCTATATATACCCCTCCACCCCCTCTTCATTCGTGAGGAGAGCCATCAGAAAGTACCACCACTTCTACCATACACTTTCTGAGAAGTGAACCACCTACCCTTGTGTTGAGATCAAGCCATTCCATTCCTATCATATGAAACTTGATTTCTAGCCTTCCCAAGTTGCTTTCCACTCAAATCTTTCTTCCACCACAGCCATATCAGTGAGGAGAGTTGAGTGTTGGGGAGATTATCATTTGAAGCACAAGAGCAAGGAGTTCATCATCATCAACACCGTCTATTACCTTTTGGGGGGTGGTGCCTCCTAGATTGGTTAGGTGTCGCTTGGGAGCCTCCGTCTTTGAGATGTGGAGTTGAACCAAGAAGTTTGTAAGGGCAAGGAGATCGCCTACTTCGTGAAGATCTACCCCGAGTAAGGCTAGTCCTCCGTGGGCGTAGGCCGTGATGGAATAGACAAGGTTGCTTCTTCGTGGACCCTTCGTGGGTGGAGCCCTCCGTGGACTCGCGCAGCCGTTACCCTCCGTGGGTTGAAGTCTCCATCAACGTGGATGTACGATAGCACCACCTATCGGAACCACGACAAAAATCTCCGTGTCACCAAACTGCGTTTGATCTTCTCCACTTCTCCTTACTATATATGCAATTTACTTTCCGCTGCCCATACTCTAGAATTGCATGTGTAGTATGTTACTTGACTTGTGTGCTTTGCAAAAAACTGTCAAAATCTGTCCTTGATAGAAGACAGAAATTTTATCTTGTCGAGTAGTCTAATCACCCCCCCTCTAGACACTCTCACCTTCTTCGATCCTACAATTGGTATCAGAGCGTTGGTCTCCATTGCTTTGGTTTACACACCATTGGAGGAAGATGGACGTGTCTACGTTTGGGAGTGTTAGCCATAAAGTGCCTGTTCTTGATGGAAGGTTTTATAACTCTTGGAGGTCTGAAATGCTTAGTATCTTTAAAATGTACAATTTGTGCAAATATGTTGAGACCCCCTATGTGCCTCCATTTGATCCTTTGCACCCTACCATGGATGAAGAGCTTGATTTGCTTCGTAACCTTAGAACTGTGAATCTTATCATTAAAGGGTTACCTGATGACTTGCTTAATCTTGTTACAAACTTTGAGTGTGCTTATGCTATATGGAAGTTCTTGGAAGAACTTTATCCGGACTACTCTTTGAGGAGTCTTGATGAAATTCTACACAAGACTATTGAATTTGATAAGTTGCACCCCAATGATCCTAACTTTGATAAATGCTTCTTTGAGCTTCGTGATCTTATGAAAAAGAAGGGTGATCCAGGTCTTATCAATATTATCATTAGAAATGCTCTTGCATTGCATTCCGAAGATTATTATTCCATTGACCAAACTAATGCAAGTACTTATCAAATTGACCTAGGTGTTGATGATGAACAATCTATGGGTCAATATGATGATGAGCATGATGATGATTACTTCGATTCGGACACCGAGCTAGACAAGGTCATGAAGAGTCTCAATCTTATGGCAAATATGAGAGACTACATGTCCGGCGGAAAAGAGTGGATTCTTGATAGTGGATGCACCGATCACATGACCGGAGACAAAGACATGTTTCGAGAGCTTGCAAAAAACGATGGCCCACGCAAGTATGTGACTTTTGGAGACAACTCCAAGGGTAAGGTACTTGGCCTTGGTAAGGTGGCCATATCTCATGATAGCTCTATTCAAAATGTCATGCTTGTAGAATCTCTTGGATACAATTTACTTTCCGTGTCTAGATTAGCTGACTTTGGATTCAATGTGCTATTCACCAAAGTAGATTGCCAAGTCTTTCGTCGTGATAATCAAAACATGGCTTTTACTGGTATTCGTAGAGGTGATCTATATATTGTTGATTTCACTAAGAAAGCCCAACCTAGAGCTTGTTTCATTGCTAAATCCTCTAAAGGTTGGTTGTGGCATAGAAGGCTAGGACATGTTGGTATGCGTAATCTAGACAAGCTAATCAAAGGTGATCATATTCTTGGTGTTAAAGATGTTCTCTTTGACAAAGATAGACTTTGTAGTGCTTGTCAAGCAGGAAAACAAGTTGGTGGAAGTCATCCCGTGAAATACATCATGACCACAAGGAGACCGCTTGAGCTTCTTCATATGGATCTCTTCGGTCCCAATGCTTACAAAAGCCTTGGTGGTAACTCCTTTGGTCTAGTTATAGTTGATGATTATTCCAGATTTACGTGGGTATTTTTCCTTGATGATAAATCGCAGGTTCAGAAAATCTTCAAGACCTTTGCCAAAAAGGCCCAAAATCAATTTGAGGTGAAGATCAAGAAAGTTCGGAGTGACAATGGAACGGAGTTCAAGAACGCCAATGTAGACTCTTTTCTCGATGAGGAAGGAATTCTACATGAGTTCTCGGCTACGTATACTCCTCAACAAAATGGAGTTGTTGAGAGGAAGAACCGAACGCTCATAGAGATGGCAAGAACGATGCTTGATGAATACAAGACACCGAAGCACTTTTGGGGAGAAGCGGTCGAGACAGCTTGTCATGCTATCAACAGGCTTTATCTTCATAAGCTTCTCGGCAAGACATCATACGAGCTTCTCACCGGTAACAAACCCCAAGTGGGATACTTTCGTGTCTTTGGTTCAAAATGCTATATCCTTGATAAGCATCGTCGGTCTAAATTTGCTCCTAAATCTCATGAAGGCTTTCTTCTTGGTTATGGATCAAACTCCCACACCTACCGTGTCTACAACAATTTCACCCGAAAGGTTGAAGAGACGGTAGACGTGAAGTTTGATGAATCTAACGGCTCGCAAGTAGAGCAAATGCCTATTGATGTAGGAGACAAGGACCCATCAGAAGCTATCCAAGATTTATCTATTGGAAAGATCCGTCCCATGGAAGTGAAGGAGAGTACCTCATCTACATATGTGGAGCCACCTACCTCACGTCGAGATGAACCTCAAGGCAACATGGAGGCCTCCACAAGTGGAACTCACCAAGATGAGGAAATGCAACAAGAAGATCCACCACAACCTCCTTCTCCACCGCCTCAAGACAACACCAACAACAATGAAGAAGAAGAAGAGGAAGATGAATATGATGAGGAAGCTGAGCCACAACATCAACAAAAGCTATCCCGAGTTCGAGCAAGAGTCAAGAAGAATCATCCCGTGGAACAAATGATGAACGACATCAACTCCGGGAGAATTACTCGCTCTAAAACTCGCTTAGCTAACTTTTGTGAGCATTACTCATTTATCTCTAGTATTGAACCTATGAAGGTAGAAGAAGCACTTGAAGACCCGGATTGGGTGAACGCTATGCACGAAGAACTACACAACTTCGAGAGGAACAAGGTGTGGACTTTGGTAGAGAAGCCCAACGATGATCAAAACATCATTGGAACCAAATGGGTGTTTCGGAACAAGCAAGATGAAGATGGACAAGTCATCCGCAACAAGGCTCGTCTCGTAGCTCAAGGTTACACACAAGTCGAAGGTATGGACTATGGTGAGACCTATGCCCCCGTTGCTAGACTTGAGTCCATTCGCATTCTTCTTGCTTATGCCAATCACCATGATATTACTCTCTATCAAATGGACATCAAAAGTGCTTTTCTAAATGGTGAAATTGAGGAGGAAGTATTTGTGAAACAACCTCCCGGTTTTGTGAATCCCAAAAAGCCTAATCATGTTTACAAGTTGCATAAAGCTCTTTATGGTCTTAAACAAGCTCCTAGGGCTTGGTACAAATGCTTAACTAGCTTTCTTCTTGAAAAAGGCTTTGAGATTGGAAAGATAGACTCAACGCTGTTCACAAAAAGGGTTAATGGTGAACTATTTGTGTGCCAAATATATGTTGATGATATTATCTTTGGTTCAACTAACCCCCATTTTAGCAAGAAGTTTGGACAGCTCATGTCAGAGAAGTATGAGATGTCCATGATGTGTGAACTCAAATTCTTCCTTGGGTTGCAAATCAAGCAATCTAAGGAGGGTACCTTTGTCTCACAAACAAAGTACACCAAGGATCTCTTCAAGAAGTTCAACATGCAAGAAAGCAAAGGTATGAGTACCCCCATGCCTACTAGTGGACATAATGACCTGACAAAAGATGGAGAACCTGTAGATCAAAAGGTTTACCGTTCTATGATTGGTTCTCTATTATATCTTTGTGCTTCTCGTCCTGACATAATGTTGAGTGTATGCATGTGTGCGCGATATCAAGCAGCCCCTAAAGAATGTCATCTTAAAGCTGTTAAAAGGATAGTGAGATACTTGATACACACACCAAACTTTGGCATTTGGTATCCTAAGAGAGCTTCTTTCGATCTTGTTGGCTATTCCGACTCAGACTATGCCGGTGACAAGGTTGATAGAAAGTCAACTTCGGGTACATGTCAATTCCTTGGTCGATCCCTTGTATCTTGGTCCTCCAAGAAACAAAATTCGGTATCTTTATCTACTGCCGAAGCTGAATATATTGCTGCTGGTTCGTGCTGTGCTCAATTGCTATGGATGACACAAACGCTTAAAGATTATGGGATACATGTGAGACGTGTTCCCTTACTTTGTGACAATGAGAGTGCAATCAAGATTGGACACAATCCTGTGCAACACTCTCGAACAAAGCATATTGAAGTTCGTCACCATTTTATTCGTGATCATATTGCCAAGGGTGATATTAATCTTAAGCATGTTCGTACTGACAAACAACTTGCTGATATCTTTACAAAACCTCTTGATGAGAAAGTGTTTTGTCGCTTGAGGAGTGAGTTGAACATCATTGATGCTTCAAACTTGGAGTGATAACTCCATTGATGCATGCAAGGCATGAGCCTCTTGACTAATCCCTGATATTTCTCTTATGATGATGATCATATGTCTTGGACACATTTGCCTCCTTGCATTGCATCTAACTCCTTGCAGGTACTTGGATGATCTACATTCCACAAGATTACCACACACTCAAATCATGAGTAATCTTGTCATTGACCAAGTATCTAGTCCTTTGGGATGTTGAGTTCAAGGAACAAAATTCCACATATCCTTTTTGACACTTTATACATCTAGTATTTCACTCTTGTCATCTTGGATATCCTCGAGTATTTCCTTGCTTGCCTAACCCATGTAGGAAGATGAACTACACAAGTAGAAATGGCGCTCCAACTTCACATTCAATGAGCACCTACATCAAGCTTACCTACATGAGCAAAGCATCAACAAACCCAAGGTATGTTCTTCACATCTTTAAGAAGCTTTGCTCAAAGTCATGAGTACAAGCAGCTTCATAAGATGTGATCACATCAAATGCTTGATCGAAAAATGGCAACCCCATTTTGAGCTTAAATGATGAGTATGACCTATGATCAAATGTCTTCATTTGACTCCTAAGTCAATATACTCAGACATAGGTGACCTTCTCGCCGACCTTTTTTTATGAAGTACATATGCTTTTGGAGTTTTTCTGTTTTCGCTTATGTTCTCTCATTGAGTTTTCTTTAAACAAAAAAAAAACTTCATCTAGAAATCTTTTTATTTGTTTTCTTATGTTTCTTTGTGAATATCCTTCTGGAAATCTTTTTATGGCTCTGATCAATTCCCCGAAAATCTTTTACAAATTCATTGCAAATCTTTTGAAATTCTCCTTGCAAAGTGAGCTGAATTATTTCAATATTTTCTTGGAGCTAAACTCGGCGTCACCGATTTGAAATTTTCGGTTTAACCGAAAAGGATTCGGACCCACCGATTCATCTAATTCGGTGTCCCCGATTTATCTTCCAGGACATCTTCTTCTGCAGCTCCACTCAAATTTTTAAATTTTAAGGAGGAGAGGACTCAAATAAGTCCTGTTGTGATTCTTAAGGATCCCACTTCTTTCCTTCTTTCTTTCTTTCCATCTTTCCTGTCCTACCTAGTTTGCTGTCCTTTTCGGCACTTGATGTCAAAGGGGGAGAGAACTTAGGGGGAGTAAGGGGAGAAGAGACTTAGGGGGAGAAGAATAGAAATCTTATTTTAAGGGGGAGAGAATCACATCAAAGCTGTTTTACCTTGGACATTACAATTGGCATCATTCTTTTGATTTTGCTATTTCCATCAAAACTCCTCTTGATTTTACATTGCACTTGATGTCTTATAAAGGAGAGAAGACTTAGAGGAATCTTCACAAATGATATCCTATGAAAAGCAAAATCTCTCAGAGTTCATTGAAAATCTTTTAGCTTCGGAGACATGTTTGCTGTTTCAAGCTTGTGCTCAATATGAGACACTCTTTACACATGTTCTCCCTGGCTTGGTATTCTTGATGTTCTTGCAGTTGGTTGAAGGAATACTCTTGTGTTATCTAACCTTGTTTTCTCAAGTTTATCCCTTCAGGTACAATGCCAAGGAACCTCAAGGTAAGTATATGCATCTTGCAGAATGTGCATGATGGTGACTTGCTTGTAAATACTTGTTTGCAAGAAATCACCATGCACATATGCATTATCACTCAATTCCTTTTCTTCTGCTCTGATGCATATAGCCAAGCTGCATGTAGCACATCTTGCTTATCTCTCTTGTGTGCTTGTGGTAGTCCAAAACCATAATCTATGAAAATCTTGCACACCTGTAGGGGGAGCCTATGTACTACATGCTTGTCAAAGCTTTCATGATAATTCTGTCTTTCTTTCAAAAAGCTTTGATGTCTTGTTTAGTATAATTTTAGTGTGTTGCCATCAATTACCAAAAAGGGGGAGATTGAAAGCACATTTGCTCCCTGGGTGGTTTTGGTAATTAATGACAACATACTTTGTGGTTGGACTAATGCTTTTATCAAGTATGTTTCAGGAAACCCAATCACATTGGTATGGCAAGATGACTGAAGAAGTGGACCCCTCAAAATGCTAAGGCAAGCATTGGCAAAAGCTCAAGACTCTATTTCTGGTTTAGTGATCAAAGATCACATTGAGTCCATAGGAAAGCCAATACTATTAAAAGGGGATGAGGTTGTGTTGATGATCTGGTTGCTCAAGTGCTTGGTGATCTAACTCCCTCAACTATCAGCACTATTCACTACTTAACACACACCCATAAGTAATCTCGGACAAACCGATTTCTCCAACTCAGTCCCACCGAGATGAACCACTTCTGCCATATTCCAAACCCTAGAAAAATCGGTCTTACCGAGTTTGAGATCGGTCACACCGAAACTGAACTGCCAAGTTTCTGTAACCATTTCATATCTTTTCGGAATATCCGAGATTGCATTTTCGGTCTCACCGAAAATGACCAGCTCCTGTCTGGCTCATATCGGTCTCACCGAGATTGCAATATCGGTCTAACCGATTTTGGCATGTTCCTACTCTTTCTCAAATCGGTCTAACCGAGTTTTCTTTCTCGGTCCCACCGAAATCTCCAACGTTCATATCAGATACACTTTCGGTCTCACCGAGATGGTATTTTCGGTCCCACCGAAAATCCCAACGTTCACTATATTTGAACTTTCGGTCTGACCGAGTTTTCACTTCGGTCTGACCGAGATTGGTCAAATGTGTGTGTAACGGTTGGATTTTGTGTGGAGGCTATATATACCCCTCCACCCCCTTCTCATTCGTGAGGAGAGCCATCAGAAAGTCTACCACTCATATCATACACTTTCTGAGAAGTGAACCACCTACCCTTGTGTTGAGATCAAGCCATTCCATTCCTACCATATGAAACTTGATCTCTAGCTTTCCCAAGTTGCTTTCCACTCAAACCTTTCTTCCACCACAGCCATATCAGTGAGGAGAGTTGAGTGTTGGGGAGTTTATCATCTGAAGCACAAGAGCAAGGAGTTCATCACCATCAACACCGTCTATTACCTTTTGGGGGGTGGTGCCTCCTAGATTGGTTAGGTGTCGCTTGGGAGCCTCCGTCTTGATGATGTGGAGTTGAACCAAGAAGTTTGTAAGGGCAAGGAGATCGCCTACTTCGTGAAGATCTACCCCGAGTAAGGCTAGTCCTCCGTGGGCGTAGGCCGTGATGGAATAGACAAGGTTGCTTCTTCGTGGACCCTTCGTGGGTGGAGCCCTCCGTGGACTCGCGCAGCCGTTACCCTCCGTGGGTTGAAGTCTCCATCAACGTGGATGTACGATAGCACCACCTATCGGAACCACGACAAAAATCTCCGTGTCACCAAACTGCGTTTGATCTTCTCCACCTCTCTCTACTATATATGCAATTTACTTTCCGCTGCCCATACTCTAGAATTGCATGTGTAGTATGTTACTTGACTTGATCTTAATTGCAAAACTGCCTAAAACTTTGCACAACCAAAAGGCAGATTTTTATCTTGTCAAGTAGTCTAATCACCACCCCCTCTAGACCTACTTCTTCGATCCTACACTTGTTAGTCATTCCTTCTTATGATACTTGTTTCCTTTCTCAAAGCATCCCAACAATGATCTCTTGTTGCTACTTGTGATGTCTTTGATGCTCGTGTTGTTGGAACTCATTTATATACAATGAGAACATATCTAGCCATGTGCTATGCCTTCAAGCACATATCTTATTGGTATATTTATGACTTCCTTGGGGATAACTTATTCATTCCTTTTTGCAACAATTTCGTGTGTACATCCTTCTTTGTGGATTGATATCATCATGATCTTCATCTACCTAGAATCTTATACACTTGAGAGAAGTTGCATATCTATTTGATATCCCCTTCTTTCACGTCCACCTTGTCGTTCTTGTATCATTTCTTTGGTGGCTCCGTGAAAGCCTTTGCATCTTATCTTGTTGCATCTAGATGCACTCTTGTGTGGTGAGGATATTTTTGTCTCTTGCTTGTCTTGACAAGGCTTTTGCCAATTAATTGGTATCCCTCGTCTTGATAACGCTCTCTTTTATATCTTCACCACGGGTTGTCACAAGCATAGGTTCTTTATATGCTTATTAGTGAGCTTGTGAACCCGTTTGCTTGTTGTGTGTGGGAATGATAGGCCTTGCACCGAGTATCTCCTTCATTCAAGACTATATTGATGCTTAATGTTCATCCATACATTAGTCTTCTCAAGTGCTTTGCCATGACTCACACACATCATTTTAGTTGAGCATACTCTTAAGTTGTCTCTTTTATATGTTGCTCAACCATTTGTTTGTTGCAAGTGCTAGGCTTTGTTACCTTCATGCTCACTTGCACTTGGTGTGAGTTTCTATTGATTTTGGGGGAGTGATGATCCTATTTTGTGCACTTGGTATCCTAACGAAAATTTTCTAAGGAGTGCACAAATTATGGGGAGCTTCACCGGTGTCTTTAGAAAAATCGATTGCTATGTCGTGAGTTCTATTGATCTTGGGGGAGCGACGATCCTATTTTGTGCTCGTTGTATCCAGATACAAAACTTAATTGTGCACAAATCATGGGGAGCTTCTCTAGTTTATCTAGAACACTCCTTTGCTCTTATCATAATATATTTTATTCATTTGGCATGTAGGATCATTGGTCTAGTTGGGTCAATTGGTATCTTTTGATAGCTTAATTCAATTGGTATCCTTTGATTGCTTGATTGCATGTTTTTCTCCCTTTGTTATGCCTTTGTGGCATATCATTCTTTTGCAATCTTTGGGCCTCAATATAGTTTGTCTTCCTCCAAGTATTTACAGTTGGATATATGTATTGCATTCCACTCTCTATTTTGAGGAATACATAATTTATGGAGGAACACAATTTATATTGACCTTCTAAGTTCTTCGCCCATTTTGGCAATCGATGCCAATGGGGGAGAAGTTTCAGAGAGTTTAGTTTTGTGAGGAAGTTTAGAGAGTTGTCTCTTCGCTCTTCTTGCTTTGGTTTTGTTCCTAAGCTTTTGCATCTCATGCGCATACATTATTGTTGCATGGTATGGTGATGCATAATTCCTTATATAAACTCTCTTGAAAGTGATTGTCATCAATTACCAAAATGGGGGAGATTGAAAGAACATGCGGTGCCCCCATGTTTGGTTTTGGTAATTGATGAAAATCTCTATGGACTAATGGTTTCCTTGAGTTATATTTGAAGGGTTTGTCCATAGGCTTTTCTTGGAGTTCATTTGTTGGTTTCAAGGAGAGTTTGTGATGACCAAGGGTGCTATTAAGGAATTATACAAAGATTGGTCTTGTGAGTGTTGAGCTTATTGCAAGCATGTCTTGAAGAAGAATTATCATTCATGTTTACCTTCAAGACATCATCCAAATGAAGAGTTGGAAAGATTCAAGGTTGATCAAGACTAAGTGAAGGAGTGAATCAAGTTGATCAACACACAAAGCGTAGAAGATGTACCGTGAGGGATCAAGCAATCCTATGGTATGGTAAGCATTGTCAATCACGCTTTGTGTACTAACCCATGGTCTTCGTGAGAGTTATTTGTGGGGTTAGGTTGCGGTGTGCAAGTTCAAGTGGAGCATCACGAAGAAATCAAGTGCTTGAAGCTTGCCATCCATTGTCGTGACAATGGACTTGTGAAGATATGCCGAAGAGTGGCTCTCCCATAGAGGAGTATGGGGGAGCAATCTACTAGTCTTCACCGAGACAACGCAATCAAGAAAGGTGGTCCAACTTGAGGAAGTCAAGATCGTCTACATCTAGCTCAAGTGGACTTTGTGCAAAGCAAAGGTTTGCCCTTGATAGGTTTTCTATTTTACCGGTCTCGTGGTGGTAGTTGGGAGACCGGGTTATAGGATCGTTTGCCGTACTATCAAGGGGGGCTCTCAAGTTGGTAGCTTGATCGTATCGTTAGTAGAGAGCTCAAACCATTGCATCCTTGCATCATGTTTCTTGGTTCTTGTTTGGTTCTCTTTGTAGTCTTAGAGCTTATGGTCATCTTGATGAGAAGCTTGAGTTCATCGAAAACGGAGTTCACATGTGTCTTCTATGATGTTTTCGGTGTTGGAGGTTTTACCGGTCTTATCCGAGAAAGGGTTCTCACCATTTTCTTTTGGGACTTTTCTAACTTGCTTCTTATTGATATTTCTATCAAGATTGTGTTAGCCCTTGTCGCTAGCTTTCCAACAAACTTGGTTTCATCGAATTCGGAGTCCGTATGCAAAAGTTATTGTCGTTTTGGTGTACTGAAAAGGCTGCAGCGGTACTACCGCGCGTAGGAGCGGAAGTAATTTTTTACTACCGCTTTCGGGAGCGGTACTACCGCTTTCGGGAGCGGTACTACCGCTTGGAGCAGTACTACCGCGGCTACTTCCGTGGCTACTTCCGCTCGGGACCAAAAACTCGTCACAAGTCCAGCGGTGGTAGGCACGGATGTAACTTTTTAGTACCGCTCGCAAGCAGTAGTACCGCTACCCTTAGCAGTACTACCGCTACCCCTAGTGGTAGTACCGTGAGGTCAAGCGGTACTACCGCTCCGACGGTTTTTCTGGCCTTTTTGCCTCCTCGCTGTTGTTTTTCAAAGGGGTTCTACTGCCCTAGCGGTAGTACCGCTCCTGGAGCGGTAGTACCGCTCTGTGCGGGCTGTGAGCATAACGGTTGGATTTTTCCCCACCTATAAAAGGGGCTCTTCTTCCCCAATGAACCCAATCCTTTGAGCTCGTGTTCTTCCCCCATTGTTGACCTTCTTCGAGCTTGCTATCTCTCAATCCCTCCATGGATTCTTGCTAGTTTTTGGGGGAAAAGAGAGAGGAGATCTAGATCCACATTTCCACCAATCACTTTCTCCTCTAGGTGAGGGGAACCCCTTGGATCTTGATCTTGGAGTTCTTGGTGTTCTCCTTCTTGTTCTTCCTCTCATTTCCCTCCCTAGCATTAGTTGCTTTGGTGGGATTTGGGAGAGAAGGACTTGGGCACTCCGTGTGCCCTTGCCATTGCATTTGGTGCATCGGTTTGAGTTCTCCACGGTGATACGTGGAAGTGAAGTTGAGAAGCTTATTACTCTTGGGTGCTTGGTACCCTTGAGCTTGTTCCTCTTGGGTGCTTGGGCGCCCTAGACAGTTGGGGTCACCTCGAAGCCATATTCCATTGTGGTGAAGCTTCGTGGTGTCGTTGGGGAGATATCCCCAACCTTGGTGTTCGGAGCTCAATCATTGTGGTGTAAAGCTCCGGGCAAGCGTCGGGGTCTCTAATTAGGTTGTGGAGATCACCCCGAGCAATTTGACGGGTTCCGGTGACCGCCCCCAAGGGTTGCCAAAGTGTACGGGTTCGGTGACCGCCCCCAAGGGTTGCCATTTGTACGGGTTCGGTGACCGCCCTCAAGGGTCCCTTAGTGGAATCACGGCATCTTGCATTGTGCGAGGGCGTGAGGAGATTACGGTGGCCCTAGTGGCTTCTTGGGGAGCATTGTGCCTCCACACCGCTCCAAACGGAGATTAGCATCCGCAAGGGTGTGAACTTCGGGATACATCGTCGTCTCCGCGTTCCTCGGTTATCTCTTACCCGAGCCCTTTACTTATGCACTATACGTTGTGATAGCCATATTGTTTCTTGTCATATATCTTGCTATCACCTAGTTGTTTATCTTGCTTAGAATAAGTTGTTGGTGCACATAGGTGAGCCTAGTTGTTATAGGTTTTGTGCTTGACAAATTAACCGCTAGGTTTATTCCGCATTTGTTCAAGCCGAAACCGTAATTATTTTAAAGCGCCTATTCACCCCCCCTCTAGGCGACATCCACGATCTTTCAATTGGTATCAGAGCCTCGTCTCTCTTTATAGGGCTTTACCGCCTAGAGAGTAAGGATGTCGACTAGGGGTTTAGGTTTCTCTGACACTCTTAGTTTCAATGGCACAAATTTTGATGTTTGGGTAATTCGCATGCTTAATCTCTTTAGGGTCATGGACCCAAATTTAGAGCGAATTGTAGATATGGGTTTTTCTCCTCCAAAGGATGCACAAAGATTATCTTTAGAGGATGAGAAAAACTCTTATCTCAATGCTCAAGCTTCTAATGTGCTTTTTGATGCTTTGAGCAATGTAGTTATATTTCAACTCATGCCGTTCCGGGATGCTCATGAGTTGTGGACAAAGCTTCAAGATAAATATGGTGTGTCCAAGAACTGCAGGAATGATTGTTCTCCCTCCACCTCCGGCCGTGTTGTCTTCTCAACTTCTTCTACTTCACCTACATGTGGTTTGCCACAAGGTAATGATATGGTGAGTAGTGTTTGTAATTGCAATGATGATAGTATGCTTTTTGTGGATGATCCTTCATCACTATCTTACTGCAATGCATCTTCTTTGGACTTTAACACTTCAAGCACCCTACATGTTTCACATGCTTGTGTTGATAGTCCTTGCATATCATGTAGAAATTGCTTGACTAAAACTCATGATGATATGCTTGCTATGTCTTGTTGCCATGATAAAAATGCATCTATTTCCTCGAATTGTTGTGCTAACAATGTAGAGGAAACCCAACACCCCATGGAACAAGATGTAGTCTTGAATGGTGCTTCAAGGGATCCTACATCATCATCTATTGCGTTTTGCCTTATGGCTAAGGCTTCAAAGGTATCTCCCACTTTGAACCCCAATATATCTTGTCATGATAGTGATGATAACAATGATGATGATGTAGAAAATGATGAAGAAAATGATAATGTTGCCTCCTTAAAAATTAAGGGGGAAATGATTTTTAAAGCTCTTCATAAGAATAAAATTGCTCGTTCCAACTTCATGGAAATCATGTCTATTGCCATTGAGGGCAAGAAATATATAGAGGAGTTAGAATCTCATCTAGAGGAGCATGAGGTCACCATTGAGAAAATGGAAGGTCATGAGCGTGATTACGCTAATGAGATCGCCGACCTCTCGCAAGCTCTTGAACTTGAACAAACCACCAATGAATCTCTTGAGGAGACTTTTGCTCTAGAATTATCTAGAATAAAGGAATCCCGTGATAGAGCTCTTGAGGTGGTTAATGATTTTGAAACTAAAAATGAGAAGCTTGAAGTTGCACATGCTAAACTCCTTGAGGATTTTGAGCACCTCAAAAATGGCTCAAGGGTCATTAAGGGTGAGCTCATAAAACTCACCGAGTCTCATGCTCAACTTAAAGCTTCATATTCTAAGGAGCTTGCCAAGTTGCCTTCTCCTCTTGCTATTATTGATGATGCTTGTGCTACTAACTCTATTTCTAGTGAAGCATCCATTTTGAAGGAGAATGTTGAGCTAAGGGCTCAACTTGAGTTGCTATCTGGCAATTATGGGAAATTGGAAGAAAGTCATGTAAAGCTCACAAGCTCTCATGATGATCTTCTAGTATCCCATAATGTGCTAAAGATAGCTCATGAGGCTATGAGTATCAAGGTAACATCTAGTGGGCCTCATGTGGATACTAGCACTACTTCAAGTCAAAATGCTATCTTGCCATGTGCTAGTCCTCGTAATTCATCTACTCACAATGTTAGTACATCTTGTGATGAATTGCTCTCCTTGCCTTGTTGCTCTAACAATGAAAATTATACTTCCTCTAGTACTTTTGTTGATACTAACCATGTAGAGGAAATCAAAGAGCTCAAGGCCCAAGTCACTTCTTTGAAGAAAGACTTGGAAAAGTGTCATGAAGGGAAGTCCACACTCAACAATATCTTGAGTGTGCAAAAATCCCCCAATGACAAAGGTGGACTTGGATTCAACTCCAACAAGAAGAAAATGTCCAAGATCATTAACAAGAATAAGGGCCAAGAACAACTCAAGAATTCGGCCAAGATTATTTGCTTCAAGTGCAAAATTGAAGGGCATCATGTTAGATCTTGCCCATTGAAGAAGAAGGCCATTAGTGAAAAGCAACAAGGGAAGAGGCCACAAGTTCATTCTCATGCTCAACCGCAAGTTGGAGAAAGGCCGCTTCCCAAGAAGACTCATGGTAATGCTTCTCATTTTGAGAAATCAAATGAGAAGAAAGTGAAGAGTAGATGTTGCTACCTATGCCGTGAGAAGGGTCACCTTGCTTCTTCATGCACTAGTGGTAACTTATCCAACCCAATTATTATTGATGATGTCTATTCTCTTGGGAAGGATAAGGTTGGCAATGTGTTTGCCAAGTTTCTTGGCACTCAAAGTGGTGTCAAGAAAAGAACCATTTGGGTAGCCAAGCCTATTGTGACTAACCTCTTAGGACCCAACTTGGTTGGGGACCAACTAGCTTAAACTTGATCAATAGGTGTTGTTGGAGGGCTTTGGAGACTTGGCTACATTATGAAGATTTGAGGGGCCTTCATCATTCATATTGTCTCAAGCCAAGTCATTCAGATTATCTTTCTATGGTATATCCAATGTTCCTCCTTGCGGTAACTCGTGCTTAAATTGTTTACATTGAAAGTTACTTGCCCCTTAGCATGTTGTGGTTTTGTACCTTGCATGTGCTTGTATATGTTGTGCTTCCAATTTGCTTATCTTGAGAAATCAAGTATGTGTATGTTGGTTTGTACATCATGTACGCGTGTGTCGTGTGTTGAGCCTTTTTGCATCTTGTTTATATCTTAGTTGGCTCTTGTGAGAGATTAATGGAACATCCCATTTTGGGGGAGTGATGTGCTTTGTGCACCTCACAATCCTAAAAATGTGTGTACATGAGGAATACCATCTAGTTTTGATATTACAAGATTATCTAGTCACTATGTGGTATATCTTCTCATGAGAAATTCAAATTCTAAAGGGTCCATTAATTATCTCTTGTTGGTTCCTCTTTTGCATCTTGGTAAGTTTTTCATTGGTATCACATTATGGGGGAGTAATATTCTATGTGCATATTACAAGCCTAGAAAATGTGTAAATTTGAGATTTTGTCACCTAGAGTTGATAGTATAAATTATGTTGTTCCTAGGTGACATGTTAGCTCTACAAGTTCCAATTTGCTTGTGCTTGGTGTGAAGATGATGTTGGATATCATTGCTATCCATCACCGGAAATTATTCCCAAATACTTCTTGTCTCTTGACAATTGGTAATCATATATGTGGTAGAAATTGTTGATCATCTTTACATTGGCTTTTGCTTTTGTTCAGCCTATTTCTTTCCAAGATTGCATCAACTCCCATTCCCTTCCGTGCCACTTGTGGATCTTGTTGTTTTCTTGATCTTGTCTAGTGTTTTATGGATATAGCGAAAGTGGTGATCCCATCGTGTGCATTTCGTATTCAACTACAAATTCTCTATAATGCACAATTCTTGGGGGAGCTATCCTATTTTCGATAGAACACTCTTATTGTGATTCATTTCAAGTGTGTGTTGATGGAAGGCAAGCCGTTTCTTTTTGGTACTTTGTGCCATCATGAAACTTTGTAGATGGGTTGGTTTGTTTGGAACCATCCTCTCTTTTGGGAGTCCGATATCTTTCCTTTTGCGTGTATCAATGGATATCTCATTCCTTGATGTATCTTCTAATAGATATCTTCCAAGTGATGATTTCTCCATTTGGTATCATATTTTCACTTGGTATTTCTTTTTCATTTTGTTTCGTTTCTTGAAAGTCTTGAGCATGCATGTTTACTTCATGTATTTTCTTTGGCATGCTTTCTTTCTTTAACCCAATATATAGGGGAAACTCCACCTAGTCTCAATTTGGATGAGATGTGCATGAAATTCATTTTCATATATAAATGCACATATGTTTGTGGAGTTTGTCCTATGTATTGGTGTTTCTAACTCTTTGGTCCCAATGAGTTTGGGTACCATTTTGTTTGCGTTTTTGTTCTAGGAACATTTGGAGATGCATTGGATGCTCGGCTCATTCAAAAGGAAGGTGGTGTCACCATGTGCTTATTGGAGTCAAGCTAGGATGATCAATGAACTACTATCTACCTTCAATTGGTATCTACTACATCCTTCCAATGGTATCTCGGTAACAAGTATCACAATCTACTTCATGCACACATTTCTTGCACCAACCTTGTGTAGGTTGTATCATGGCATGTTAGTCATTCCTTCTAATGATACTTGTTTCCTTTCTCAAAGCATCCCAACAATGATCTCTTATTGCTAGTTGTGATGTCTTTGATGCTCGTGTGGTTGGAACTCATTTATATACAATAAGAACATATCTAGCAATGTGCTATGCCTTCAAGCAAACATCTTATTGGTATATTTATGACTTCCTTGGGGATATCTTATTCATTCCTTTTTGCAACAATTTTGTGTGTACATCCTTCTTTGTGGATTGATATCATCATGATCATCTACCTAGAATCTTATACACTTTTGAGAAGTTGCATATCTATTTGATATCCCCTTCTTTCACGTCCACCTTTTTGTTCCTGTTTTATTTCTTTGGTGGCTCCGTGAAGGTGTGTGTCCCGAGTGCGGATCTTATATCGTTTCATCTAGATGCACTCGTTTGTGGTGAAGATCATTCTCTCTTGCTTGTCTTGATGAGGCTTTGCCATTTCTACTGGTATCCCTCCTCATGACAAAGCTATCATTTTTATATCTTCACCACAGGTTGTCACAAGCATAGGTTATTTATATGATTATTAGTGAGCTTGTGAACCCATTTGCTGTTTTGTGTGGGAATGATAGGCCTTGCACTGTGTATCTCATTCATTCAAGAGTATACTGATGCTTAATGTTCATCCATACATTAATCTTCTCAAGTGCTTTGCCATGACTCACACACATCATTTTGGTTGAGCCTACTCTTAAGTTGACTCTTTTATATATTGCTCAACTAGTTTTTTGTTGCAAGTGCTAGGCTTTGTTTCCTTCATGCTCACTTGCACTTGGTGTGAGTGTCTATTGATCTTGGGGGAGTGATGATCCTATTTTGTGCACTTGGTATCCTAATGAAAATATTCTAAGGAGTGCATAAATTATGGGGAGCTTCACTAATGTCTTTAGAACACTCCGTTGCTATGTCGTGAGGTTCTATTGATCTTGGGGCAGTGACGATCCTACTTTGTGCTCGTTGTATCCAAATACAAAACTAAATTGTGCACAAATCATGGGGAGCTTCCCTAGTTTCTATAGAACACTCCTTTGCTCCTATCATAATATCTTTTATTCATTTGGCATGTAGGATCATTGGTCTAGTTGGGTCAATTGGTATCTTTTGATAGCTTGATTTAATTGGTATCCTTTGATTGCTTGATTGCGTGTTTTTCTCCCTTTGTTATGCCTTTGTGGCATATCATTCTTTTGCAATCTTTGGGCCTCAATATAGTTTGTCTTCCTCCAAGTATTTACAGTTGGATATATGTATTGCCTTCCACTCTCTATTTTGAGGAATACATAATTTATGGAGGAACACAATTTATATTGAACTTCTAAGCTTTTCGCCCATTTTGGCAATCGATGCCAATGGGGGAGAAGTTTCAGAGAGTTGAGTTTTGTGAGGAAGTTTAGAGAGTTGTCTCTTCACTCTTCTTGCTTTGGTTTTGTTCCTAAGCTTTTGCATCTCATGCACATACATTATTGTTGCATGGTATTTTGATGCATAATTCCTTATATAAACTCTCTTGAAAGTGATTGTCATCAATTACCAAAATGGGGGAGATTGAAAGAACATGCGGTGCCCCCATGTTTGGTTTTGGTAATTGATGACAATCTCTATGGACTAATGGTTGCCTTGAGTTATATTTGAAGGGTTTGTCCATAGGCTTTTCTTGGAGTTCATTTGTTGGTTTCAAGGAGAGTTTGTGATGACCAAGGTGCTATTAAGGAATTATCCAAAGATTGGTCTTGTGAGTGTTGAGCTTATTGCAAGCATGTCTTGAAGAAGAAGAGTGTGTTATCATTCATGTTTACCTTCAAGACATCATCCAAATGAAGAGAGTTGGAAAGATTCAAGGTTGATCAAGACTAAGTGAAGGAGTGAATCAAGTTGATCAACACACAAAGTGTAGAAGATGTACCGAGAGGGATCAAGCAATCCCATGGTATGGTAAGCATTGTCAATCACGCTTTGTGTACTAACCCATGTTCTTCGTGAGAGTTCTTTGTGGGGTTAGGTTGCGGTGTGCAAGTTCAAGTGGAGCATCACAAAGAAATCAAGTGCTTGAATCTTGCCGTCCATTGTCGTGACAATGGACTTGTGAAGATATGTCGAAGAGTGGCTCACCCATAGAGGAGTATGGGGGAGCAATCTACTAGTCTTCACCGAGACAACGCAATCAAGAAAGATGGTCCAACTTGAGGAAGTCAAGATCGTCTACATCTAGCTCAAGTGGACTTTGTGCAAAGCAAAGGTTTGCCCTTGATAGGTTTTCTATTTTACCGGTCTCGTGGTGGTAGTTGGGAGACCGGGTTATAGGATCGTTTGCCGTACTATCAAGGGGGGCTCTCAAGTTGGTAGCTTGATCGTATCGATAGTAGAGAGCTCAAACCATTGCATCCTTGCATCATGTTTCTTGGTTCTTGTTTGGTTCTCTTTGTAGTCTTAGAGCTTATGGTCATCTTGATGACAAGCTTGAGTTCATCAAAAACGGAGTTCACATGTGTCTTCTATGATGTTTTCGATGTTGGAGGTTTTACCGGTCTTATCCGAGAAAGGGTTCTCACCATTTTCTTTTGGGACTTTTCTAACTTGCTTCTTATTGATATTTCTATCAAGATTGTGTTAGCCCTTGTCGCTAGCTTTCCAACAAACTTGGTTTCATCGAATTCGGAGTCCGTATGCAAAAGTTATTGTCGTTTTGGTGTACTGAAAAGGCTGCAGCGGTACTACCGCGCGTAGGAGCGGAAGTAATTTTTTACTACCGCTTTCGGGAGCGGTACTACCGCTTTCGGGAGCGGTACTACCGCTTGGAGCAGTACTACCGCGGCTACTTCCGTGGCTACTTCCGCTCGGGACCAAAAACTCGTCACAAGTCCAGCGGTGGTAGGCACGGATGTAATTTTTTAGTACCGCTCGCAAGCAGTAGTACCGCTACCCTTAGCAGTACTACCGCTACCCCTAGCGGTAGTACCGTGAGGTCAAGCGGTACTACCGCTCCGACGGTTTTTCTGGCCTTTTTGCCTCCTCGCTGTTGTTTTTCAAAGGGGTTCTACTGCCCTAGCGGTAGTACCGCTCCTGGAGCGGTAGTACCGCTCTGTGCGGGCTGTGAGCATAACGGTTGGATTTTTCCCCCACCTATAACAGGGGGTCTTCTTCCCCAATGAACCTAATCCTTTGAGCTCGTGTTCTTCCCCCATTGTTGACCTTCTTCGAGCTTGCTATCTCTCAATCCCTCCATGGATTCTTGCTAGTTTTTGGGGGAAAAGAGAGAGGAGATCTAGATCCACATTTCCACCAATCACTTTCTCCTCTAGGTGAGGGGAACCCCTTGGATCTTGATCTTGGAGTTCTTGGTGTTCTCCTTCTTGTTCTTCCTCTCATTTCCCTCCCTAGCATTAGTTGCTTCGGTGGGATTTGGGAGAGAAGGACTTGGGCACTCCGTGTGCCCTTGCCATTGCATTTGGTGCATCGGTTTGAGTTCTCCACGGTGATACGTGGAAGTGAAGTTGAGAAGCTTATTACTCTTGGGTGCTTGGTACCCTTGAGCTTGTTCCTCTTGGGTGCTTGGGCGCCCTAGACGGTTGTGGTCACCTCGGAGCCATATTCCATTGTGGTGAAGCTTCGTGGTGTCGTTGGGGAGATAGCCCCAACCTTGGTGTTCGGAGCTCAATCATTGTGGTGTAAAGCTCCGGGCAAGCGTCGGGGTCTCCAATTAGGTTGTGGAGATCGCCCCGAGCAATTTGACGGGTTCCGGTGACCGCCCCCAAGGGTTGCCAAAGTGTAAGGGTTCGGTGACCGCCCCAAGGGTTGCCATTTGTATGGGTTCGGTGACCGCCCTCAAGGGTCCCTTAGTGGAATCACGGCATCTTGCATTGTGCGAGGGCGTGAGGAGATTACGGTGGCCCTAGTGGCTTCTTGGGGAGCATTGTGCCTCCACACCGCTCCAAACGGAGATTAGCATCCGCAAGGGTGTGAACTTCGGGATACATCGTCGTCTCCGCGTGCCTCGGTTATCTCTTACCCGAGCCCTTTACTTATGCACTATACTTTGTGATAGATATATTGTTTCTTGTCATATATCTTGCTATCACCTAGTTGTTTATCTTGCTTAGCATAAGTTGTTGGTGCACATAGGTGAGCCTAGTTGTTGTAGGTTTTGTGCTTGACAAATTAACCGCTAGGTTTATTCCGCATTTGTTCAAGCCTAAACCGTAATTATTTTAAAGCGCCTATTCACCCCCCCCCCCTCTAGGCGACATCCACGATCTTTCAGTGAGAGACATCATAGATCGCACCATGTCCAACAAAGTACGATTTCGACGTTCGGACACACCATCACGCTGAGGTGTTCCTGGCGGTGTCAATTGTGAAACAATTCCACGGTTCCTTAGGTGCGTGCCAAATTCATGACTTAAATATTCACCCCCACTATCTGATCGCAAGAACTTTATTTTTCTGTCACGTTGATCCTCAACCTCATTATGAAATTCCTTGAACTTTTCAAAGGTCTCAGACTTGTGCTTCATCAAATAGATATACCCATATCTACTTAAGTCATCTGTGAGGGTGAGAACATAACGATAGCCTCCGCGAGCCTCAACACTCATTGGACCGCACACATCAGTATGTATGATTTCCAACAAGTTGGTTGCTCGCTCCATTGTTCCGGAGAACGGAGTCTTGGTCATCTTGCCCAAGAGGCATGGTTCACACGTGTCAAATGATTCATAATCAAGAGACTCTAGAAGTCCATCTGTATGGAGCTTCTTCATACGCTTGACACCAATATGACCAAGGCGGCAATGCCACAAGTATGTGGGACTATCATTATCAACTTTACATCTTTTGGCATCTACATTATGAATATGTGTACCATCACGTTCGAGATTCATCAAAAATAAACCATTGACCAGCGGGGCATGACCATAAAATATATCTCTCAGATAAATAGAACATACATTATTCTCGGATTTAAATGAGTAGCCATCTTGCATCAAACGAGATCCAGATACAATGTTCATGCTCAAAGCTGGTACTAAATAACAATTATTGAGGTTTAAAACTAATCCCGAGGGTAGATGTAGAGGCAGCGTGCCGACGGCGATCACATCGACCTTGGAACCATTCCTGACGCGCATCATCACCTCGTCCTTCGCCAGTCTCCGCTTATTCTGCAGCTCCTGTTTTGAGTTACAAATGTGAGCAACTGCACCGGTATCAAATACCCAGGAGCTACTACGAGCGCTGGTAAGGTACACATCAATAACATGTATATCGTATATACCTTTGACGTTGCCGGCCTTCTTGTCTGCTAAGTATTTGGGGCAGTTCTGCTTCCAGTGACCCGTTCCCTTGCAATGAAAACACTCAGTTTCAGGCTTGGGTCCATTCTTTGGTTTCTTTCCGGCAACTGGCTTACCGGGCACGACAACTCCTTTGCCGTCCTTCTTGAAGTTCTTCTTACCCTTGCCTTTCTTGAACTTAGTGGTTTTATTGACCATCAACACTTGATGTTCTTTCTTGATATCCACCTCCGCTGATTTCAGCATTGAATACACCTCGGGAATGGACCTCTCCATCCGCTGCATATTGAAGTTTAACACGAAGCTCTTGTAGCTAGGTGGGAGCGACTGGAGGATTCTGTCGACGACCGCTTCGTCTGGTAGATTCATTCCCAACTGAGACAAGCGGTTGTGCAACCCAGACAACTTGAGTATGTGCTCGCTGACAGAACTATTCTCCTCCATCTTACAACTATAGAACGCGTCGGAGACGTCATATCTCTCGACTCGGGCATGAGCTTGGAAAACCATTTTCAGCTCTTGGAACATCTCATTGTTGGGGAACGTAGTATTTTAAAATTTTCCTACGATCACGCAAGATCTATCTACCAGATGCATAGCAACGAGAGGGAAGAGTGTGTCTACGTACCCTCGTAGACCGGAAGCGGAAGCGTCAAGTGACGTGGTTGATGTAGTCGAACTTCTTCGCGATCCAACCGATCAAGCACCGAACGTACGGCACCTCCGCGTTCAGCACACGTTCAGCTTGATGACGTCCCACGAGCTCTTGATCCAGTTGAGCCTCACGGGAGAGTTTCGTCAGCACGACGGCGTGGTGACGGATATGATGTATCTACCGGCGCAGGGCTTCGCCTAAACACTGCGACGGTATGACCGAGGTGTGTTTCTGTGGAGGGGGGCACCGCACACGGCTAGAACAATTCAACTTGTGTGTCCTAGGGTGCCCCCTGCCCCCGTATATAAAGGAGCAAGGGAGAGGCCGGCCCTAGAGGGGGCGCGCCAAGTGTGGGGAGTCCTACTAGGACTCCCAAGTCCTAGTAGGATTCCCCTTTCCTTTCCGGAGTAGGAGAGAAGGAAAGAGGTGGAGAGGGAGAAGGAAAAGGGGGCTGCACCCCTTGTCCAATTCGGACCAGAGGGGGGGCGCGCGCCTCCTTCCTTTGGGCCTTTCTCCTCTATTCCCGTATGGCCCAATAAGGCCCATATACTCCGAAAAATACCCGAATCACTCGGAACCTTTCCGATGTCCGAATATAATCGTCCAATATATCGATCTTTACGTCTCGACCATTTCGAGACTCCTCGTCATGTCCCCGGTCTCATCCGGGACTCCGAACTCCTTTGGTACATCAAAACTCATAAACTCATAATACCGATCGTCATCAAACGTTAAGCGTGCGGACCCTACGGGTTCGAGAACTATGTAGACATGACCGAGACTCATCTCTGGTCAATAACCAATAGCGGAACCTGGATGCTCATATTGGCTCCTACATATTCTACGAAGATCTTTATCGGTCAAACCGCATAACAACATACGTTGTTCCTTTTGTCATTGGTATGTTACTTGCCCGAGATTCGATCATCGGTATCTCTATACCTAGTTCAATCTCGTTACCGGCAAGTCTCTTTACTCGTTCCGTAATACATCATCTCGTGACGAACTCATTAGTCTGTTGCTTGCAAGGCTTATTATGATGTGCATTACCGAGAGGGCCCAGAGATACCTCTCCGACACTCGGAGTGACAAATCCTAGTCTTGATCTATGCCAACACCACGAACACTTTCGGAGACACCTGTAGAGCATCTTTATGATCACCCAGTTACGTTGTGACGTTTGATAGCACACAAGGTGTTCCTACGGTATTCGGGAGTTGCATAATCTCATAGTCATAGGAACATGTATAAGTCATGAAGAAAGCAATAGCAGTAAAACTAAACGATCATAGTGCTAAGCTAACGGATGGGTCTTGTCCATCACATCAATCTCCTAATGATGTGATCTCGTTGATCAAATGACAACTCATGTCTATGGTTAGGAAACATAACCATCTTTGATCAATGAGCTAGTCTAGTAGAGGCATACTAGGGACACTCTGTTTTGTCTATGTATTCACACATGTACTAAGTTTCCGGTTAATACAATTCTAGCATGAATAATAAACATTTATCATGATATAAGGAAATATAAATAACAACTTTATTATTGCCTCTAGGGCATATTTCCGTCAGTCTCCCACTTGCACTAGAGTCAATAATCTAGCTCACATCACCATGTGATTTAATACCGATAGTTCACATCGTTATGTGAATAACACCCATAGTTCACATCGCCATGTGACCAACACCCAAAGGGTTTACTAGAGTCAATAATCTAGTTCACATCGCTATGTGATTAATACCCAAGAGTAATAAGGTGTGATCATGTTTTGCTTGTGAGAGAAGTTTAGTCAACGGGTCTGTCACATTCAGATCCGTATGTATTTTGCAAATTTCTATGTCTACAATGCTCTGCATAGAGCTACTCTAGCTAATTTCTCCCACTATCAATACGCATCCAGATTGATACTTAGAGTCATCTGGATTTAGTGTCAAAGCTTGCATCGGCGTAACCCTTTACGACGAACTCTTTATCACCTCCATAATCGAGAAACATTTCCTTAGTCATCCAGTTACTAAGGATAATTTTGACCGCTGTACAGTGATCTACTCCTAGATCACTATTGTACCCCCTTGACAAACTCATGGCAAGGTACATAACATGTTTGGTACACAGCATGGCATACTTTATAGAACCTATGGCTGAGGCATAGGGAATGACTTTCATTCTCTCTATATTTTTCTGCCGTGGTCTGGCTTTGAGTCTTACTCAACTTCACACCTTACAGGTCAGGTAAGAACTCCTTCTTTGACTGATCCATTTTGAACTACTTCAAAATCTTATCAAGGTATGTACTCATCGAAAGTCTTATCAAGCGTCTTGATCTATCTCTATAGATCTTGATGCCCAATATGTAAGCAGCTTCACCAAGGTCTTTCTTTGAAAAACTCCTTTCAAACAATCCTTTATGCTTTCCAGAAAATTCTACATCATTTCCGATCGACAATATGTCATTCACATATACTTATCAGAAAGGTTGTAGTGCTCCCACTCACTTCTTGTAAATACAGGCTTCACCGCAAGTCTGTATAAATCTATATGCTTTGATCAACTTATCAAAGCGTATATTCCAACTCCGAGATGCTTGCACCAGTCCATAGATGGATCGCTGGAGCTTGCACATTTTGTTAGCACCTTTAGGATTGACAAAACCTTCTGGTTGCATCATATGCAAGTCTTCTTTAATAAATCCATTAAAGAATGCAATTTTGTTATCCATTTGCCAGATTTCATAAAATGCGGCAATTGCTAACATGATTCAGACAGACTTAAGCATCGCTACGGGTGAGAAAGTCTCATCGTAGTCAACTCCTTGAACTTGTTGAAAAACTTTCGCAACAAGTCGAGCTTTGTAAACAGTAACATTACCGTCAGCGTCAGTCTTCCTCTTGAAGATCCATTTATTTTCGATGGCTTGCCGATCATCGGGCATGTCAACCAAAGTTCACACTTTGTTCTCATACATGGATCCCATCTCAGATTTCATGGCCTCAAGCCATTTTGCGGAATCTGGGCTCATCATCGCTTCCTCATAGTTCGTAGGTTCATCATGGTCCAGTAACATGACTTCCAGAACCGGGTTGCCGTACCACTCTGATGCGGAACGAACTCTGGTTGATATACGAAGTTCAGCAGAAACTTGATCTGAAGTTTCATGATCATCATCATTAGCTTCCTCGCTAATTGGTGTAGGAATCACTGGAACTAGTTTCTGTGATGTTCCACTTTCCAATTCGGGAGAAGGTACAATTACCTCATCAAGTTCTACTTTCCTCCCACTCACTTCTTTCGAGAGAAACTCCTTCTCTAGAAAGGATCCACTCTTAGCAACAAAGACCTTGCCTTCGGATCTGTGATAGAAGGTGTACCCAACAGTTTCTTTTGGGTATCCTATGAAGATTTACTTCTCCGATTTGGGTTCGAGCTTATCATGTTGAAACTTTTTCACATAAGCATCGCAGTCCCAAACTTAAAGAAATGACAGCTTAGGTTTCTCGTCAAACCACAGTTCATACGGTGTCATCTCCACGGATTTAGATGGTGCCCTATTTAACGTGAATGTAGCTGTCTCTAATGCATAACCCCAAAAGCGATAGTGGTAGATCGGTAAGAGACATCATCGATCGCACCATATCTAATAAAGTACAGTTATGACGTTCGGACACACCATTACACTGTGATGTTCCAGGTGGAGTGAGTAGTGAAACTATTTCACATTGTTTTTTACTGAAGGCCAAACTCGCTAACTCAAATATTTTACCTCTACGATCATATCGTAGAAACTCTTATTTTCTTGTTACGATGATTCTCCACTTCACTCTGAAATTCTTTGAACTTTTCAAATGTTTCAGACTTGTGCTTCATTAAGTAGATATACCCATATCTGCTCAAATCATCAGTGAAGGTCAGAAAATAACGATACCCGCCGCGAGCTTCAACACTCATTGGTCCACATACATCTGTATGTATGATCTCCAACAAAACTGTTGCTCGCTCCACAGTTCCGGAGAACGGAGTTTTAGTCATCTTGCCCATGAGGCATGGTTCGCAAGCACCAAGTGATTCATAATCAAGTGATTCCAAAAGTCCATCACTATGGAGTTTCTTCATGCGCTTTACACCAATATGACCTGAACGGCAGTGCCACAAATAAGTTGCACTATCATTATTAACCTTGCATCTTTTGGCTTTGATATTATGAATATGTGTATCACACGATCGAGATCCAACAAACCATTTTCATTGGGTGTATGACCATAGAAGGTTTTATTCATGTAAACAGGACAACAATTATTCTCTAACTTACATGAATAACCGTATTGCAATAAACATGATCAAATCATATTCATGTTCAACACAAACACCAAATAACACTTATTTAGGTTCAACACTAATCCCGAAAGTATAGGGAGCGTGCGATGATGATCATATCAATCTTGGAACTACTTCCAATACACATCGACACTTCATCCTTTAACTAGTTTATGTTCATTATGCAACTCCCATTTCGAGTTACTACTCTTTAGCAACTAAACCAGTATCAAATACCGAGGGG
The DNA here is from genome assembly GCA_902687465.1 of Secale cereale. Taxonomy (NCBI): domain Eukaryota; kingdom Viridiplantae; phylum Streptophyta; class Magnoliopsida; order Poales; family Poaceae; genus Secale; species Secale cereale. The sequence continues at coordinate 867,831,417 of LR738711.1, read as the reverse complement.
TTGCTATGAACACTAGTAAAATACACATAAATAATCTGTATATCAAATATACCTTTGTTCACTTTGCCATCCTTCTTATCCGCCAAGTATCTAGGGCAGTTCCACTTCCAGTGACCATTTCCTTTGCAGTAGAAGTACTTAGTTTCAGGCTTGAGTTTAGCTTTGGGTTTCTTCATGGGAGTGACAACTTGCTTGTCATTCTTCTTGAAGTTCCCCTTCTATCCCTTTGCCCTTTACTTGAAACAAGTGGTCTTGTTAACCATCAACACTTGATGCACTTTCTTGATTTCTACCTTCGCCGATTTTAGCATCGCGAAGAGCTCGGGAATTACTTTCGTCATCCCTTGCATATTATAGTTCATCACGAAGTTCTACTAACTTGGTGATAGTGACTTCTTATCTGGAAGATTAACTCCCACTTGATTCAAGTAATTGTAGTACCCAGACAGTCTGAGCACATGCTCACTGGTTGAGCTATTCTCCTCCATCTTGTAGGCAAAGTACTGTCAGAAGTCTTATACCTCTCGACACGGGCATGAGTATGAAATACTAATTTCAACTCTTGGAACATCTTATATGCTCCGTGGCATTCAAAACGTTTTTGAAGTCCCGGTTATAAGCCGTAAAGCATGGTGCAGTTAAACTATCAAGTAGTCATCATACCGAGCTTTTGTCAAAACGTTCATAACGTCTACATCAGCTCCTGCAATAGGTCTGTCACCTAGCGGTGCATCAAGGACATAATTCTCTGTGCAGCAATGAGGATAATCCTCAGATCACGGAACAATTCCGCATCATTGCTACTAACATCTTTCAACTTAGTTTTCTCTAGGAACATATAGAAAATAAACGGGGAGCAACATCGTGAGCTATTGATCTACAACATAGATATGCTAATACTACGAGGACTAAGTTCATGATAAATTAAAGTTCGATTTAATCATATTACTTAAGAACTCCCACTTAGATAGACATCCCTCTAGTCATCTAAATGATCACGTGATCCAAATCAACTAAACCATGTCCGATCATCACGTGAGATGGAGTAGTTTCAATGGTGAACATCTTATGTTGATCATATCTACTATATGATTCACGCTCGACCTTTCGGTCTCCAGTGTTCCGAGGCCATATCTGCATATGCTAGGCTCGTCAAGTTTAACCCGAGTATTCTACGTGTGCAAAACTGGCTTACACCCGTTGTATTTGAACGTAGAGCTTATCACACCCGATCATCACGTGGTGTCTCGGCACGACGAACTTTCGCAACGGTGCATACGCAGAGAGAACACTTATACCTTGAAATTTAGTAAGGGATCATCTTATAATGCTACCGTCGAACTAAGCAAAATAAGAAGCATAATAAGATAAACAGCACATGCAATCAAAATATCTGACATGATATGGCCATCATCATCTTGTGCTTTTGATCTCCATCTCCAAAGCACCGTCATGATCACCTTCGTCACCGGCGCGACACCTTGATCTCCATCGTAGCATCGTTGTCGTCTCGCCAACTATTGCTTCTACGACTATCGCTACCGCTTAGTGATAAAGTAAAGCAATTACATGGCGATTGCATTTCATACAATAAAGCGACAATCATATGGCTCCTGTCAGTTGCCGATAACTTTACAAAACATGATCATCTCATACAAAACCGTATATCTCATCATGTCTTGACCATATCACATCACAACATGCCCTGCAAAAACAAGTTAGACGTCCTCTACTTTGTTGTTGCAAGTTTTACGTGGCTGCTACGGGCTTAGCAAGAACCGTTCTTACCTACGCATACAAAACCACAACGATGTTTCGTCAAGTATGTGCTATTTTAACCTTCACAAGGACCGGGCGTAGTCACACTCGATTCAGCTAAAGTGAGAGAGACAGACACCCGCCAGTCACCTTTAAGCAACGAGTGCTCATAACGGTGAAACCAGTCTCGCGTAAGCGTACGCGTAATGTCGGTCCAGGCCGCTTCATCTCACAATACCGCCGAAGCAAAGTATGACATGCTGGTAAGCAGTATGACTAGTATCGCCCACAACTCATTGTGTTCTACTCGTGCATATCATCTACGCATAGACCTGGCTCATGATGCCGCTGTTGGGGAACGTAGTATTTTAAAATTTTCCTACGATGACGCAAGATCTATCTACCAGATGCATAGCAACGAGAGGGAAGAGTGTGTCTACGTACCCTCGTAGACCGGAAGCGGAAGCGTCAAGTGACGCGGTTGATGTAGTCGAACTTCTTTGCGATCCAACCGATCAAGCACCGAACGTACGGCACCTCCGCGTTCAGCACACGTTCAGCTTGATGACGTCCCACGAGCTCTTGATCCAGTTGAGCCTCATGGGAGAGTTTCGTCAGCACGACGGCGTGGTGACGGATATGATGTATCTACCGGCGCAGGGCTTCGCCTAAGCACTGCGACGGTATGACCGAGCTGTGTTTCTGTGGAGGGGGGCACCGCACACGGCTAGAACAATTCAACTTGTGTGTCCTAGGGTGCCCCCCTGCCCCCGTATATAAAGGAGCAAGGGAGAGGCCGGCCCTAGAGGGGGCGCGCCAAGTGTGGGGAGTCCTACTAGGACTCCCAAGTCCTAGTAGGATTCCCCTTTCCTTTCCGTAGTAGGAGAGAAGGAAAGAGGTGGAGAGGGAGAAGGAAAAGGGGGCTGCACCCCTTGTCCAATTCGGACCAGAGGGGGGGCGCGCGCCTCCTTCCTTTTGGCCTTTCTCCTCTATTCCCGTATGGCCCAATAAGGCCCATATACTCCGAAAAATACCCGAATCACTCGGAACCTTTCCGATGTCCGAATATAATCGTCCAATATATCTATCTTTACGTCTCGACCATGTCGAGACTCCTCGTCATGTCCCCGGTCTCATCCGGGACTCCGAACTCCTTTGGTACATCAAAACTCATAAACTCATAATACCGATCGTCATCAAACGTTAAGCGTGCGGGCCCTACGGGTTCGAGAACTATGTAGACATGACCGAGACTCATCTCCGGTCAATAACCAATAGCGGGACCTGGATGCTCATATTGGCTCCTACATATTCTACGAAGATCTTTATCGGTCAAACCGCATAACAACATACGTTGTTCCTTTTGTCATTGGTATGTTACTTGCCCGAGATTCGATCGTCGGTATCTCTATACCTAGTTCAATCTCGTTACCGGCAAGTCTCTTTACTCGTTCCGTAATACATCATCTCGTGACTAACTCATTAGTCTTTTGCTTGCAAGGCTTATTATGATGTGCATTACCGAGAGGGCCCAGAGATACCTCTCCGACACTCGGAGTGACAAATCCTAGTCTTGATCTATGCCAACACCACGAACACTTTCGGAGACACCTGTAGAGCATCTTTATGATCACCCAGTTACGTTGTGACGTTTGATAGCACACAAGGTGTTCCTACGGTATTCGGGAGTTGCATAATCTCATAGTCATAGGAACATGTATAAGTCATGAAGAAAGCAATAGCAGTAAAACTAAACGATCATAGTGCTAAGCTAACAGATGGGTCTTGTCCATCACATCATTCTCCTAATGATGTGATCCCATTGATCAAATGACAACTCATGTCTATGGTTAGGAAACATAACCATCTTTGATCAATGAGCTAGTCTAGTAGAGGCATACTAGGGACACTCTGTTTTGTCTATGCATTCACACATGTACTAAGTTTCCGGTTAATACAATTCTAGCATGAATAATAAACATTTATCATGATATAAGGAAATATAAATAACAACTTTATTATTGCCTCTAGGGCATATTTCCGTCACTCATATGCTCCGTGGTGCTCAAAACGCTTTTGGAGCCCCGACTCTAAGCTGTAAAGCATGCCGCACTGAACCAGGGAGTAATCATCACAACGCGACTGCCAGGCGTTCATAACGTCTTGGGTCGCCGGGAGAACGGGTGCATCACCTAGCGGTGCTTCAAGGACATATGATCTCTTGGCAGCTATGAGGATAATCCTCAGGTTACGGACCCAATCCGTATAGTTGCTACCATCGTCTTTCAGCTTGGTTTTCTCTAGGAACGCGTTGAAGTTGAGGGCAACTTGAGCGTGGGCCATTTGATCTACAAGACATATTGTAAAGATTTTAGACTAAGTTCATGATAATTAAGTTCATCTTAATCAAATTTTAATGAACTCCTTCTCAGATTGACATCTCTCTAGTCATCCAGTGATACATGATCCGAATCGACTAGCCCTGTGTCCGATCATCACGTGAGACGGACTAGTCATCAACGGTGAATATCTTCATGTTGATCGTATCTTCTATATGACTCATGTTCGACCTTTCGGTCTTCTGTGTTCTGAGGCCATGTCTGTACATGCTAGGCTCGTCAAGTGAACCCTAAGTGTATTGCCTGTGTAAATCTGGCTTACACCCGTCGTATGCGAACGTTAGAGCCTATCACACCCGATCATCACGTGGTGCTTCGGAACAACGATCCTTAGCAACGGTGCACAGTTAGGGGGAACACAATTCTTGAATTTTTTTAGTGAGAGATCATCTTATTTACTACCATCGTTCTAAGTAAACAAGATGCATAAACATGATAAACATCACATGCAATCAAATAAAGTGACATGATATGGCCAATATCATCTTGCTCCATCGATCTCCATCTTCGGGGCACCATGATCATCTTTGTCACCGGCTCGACACCATGATCTCCATCATCATGATCTCCATCATCGTGTCTTCATGAAGTCGTCACCCCAACTATTGCTTCTACTACTATGGCTAACGTTTAGCAATAAAGTAAAGTAATTACATGGCGTTATTCAATGACACGCGGGTCATACAATAATTAAGACAACTCCTATGGCTCCTGCCGGTTGTCATTATCATCGACATGCAAGTCATGATTCCCTATTACAAGAACATGATCAATCTCATACATCACATATATCATTCATCACATCTTCTTGGCCATACCACATCACATAGCACATACTGCAAGAACAAGTTAGACGACCTCTAATTGTTGTTGCAAGTTTTACGTGGCTTCTATAGGTTTTCTAGCAAGAATGTTTCTTACCTACGCCAAAAACCACAACGTGATTTGTCAATTTCTATTTACCCTTCATAAGGACCCTGTTCATCGAATCCGATCCGACTAAAGTGGGAGAGACAGACACCCGCCAGCCACCTTATGCAACTAGTGCATGTCTGTCGGTGGAACCAGTCTCACGTAAGCGTACGTGTAAGGTCGGTCCAGGCTGCTTCATCCCATGATGCCGCCGAATCAAGATTGGACTAGTAACGGCAAGAAAATTGAGCAAACTCAACGCCCACAACTTGTTTGTGTTCTACTCGTGCAAGATGCTACGCAAAGACCTAGCTCAGATGCCACTGTTGGGAACGTAGCATAATTCAAGAAATTTCCTACGCTTCACCAAGATCAATCTAAGGAGTCATCTAGCAACGAGCATAATGGAGTGCATCTACATACTCTTTGTAGATCGCGAGCGGAAGCTGTAATGCCCAGGATGGAGTTATACCTCCTACGTGTCGAGGCACGACTTAAAGGCATAAGTCCATCCTAGAATGATCTCAAGTTTGGTAATCTTTGCACATCTCATGTAAAAGAGGGGATTGTAAACATAAATAGTTGGCTTACACTCGCCACGTCACACAAGTACAATACATGTCTCAATCATCATACATTAAGAATATCACAACCCTCTAAGGGCAAAACCCAAATGTCAAGATACCAAACTTAAATAAATAAACCACAGGCGGATCGAATCCTAGTAGAAGTCTCCACTACTAATCATCCGGATAACGAACATAGTACCGACTACGCTCCTCGTCGAACTCCCAATCCAGCTCGGTGCCATCACCTGGATAGCTCACAGCTGGGCCTGCATCTGGTGTGGTGAAGTAACTGTGAGCCACAGAGGACTCAGCAATCCCGTTCCCGGGTAACAAGACTATTTAAGCCTTGGGAGAGGATAAGGCTGAAGAAAAGAGTAAGTGTCTACAACAGCAACTAGCAACTAGCTTACGTGAAAGAGAGCGGGAAGAGGAAGCCTCGGGCGAGAAGTGATCACGAAGTGATCCTAGCTACAAGCTCAACAAACATAACCCCTCCGTGTTCAACTCCCGAATCCCTATTCGGAAATTGACGGTCACGGAACACACGCTGGTAGTGTATTCGAAACATTGTGTCAAGTTATCTACAACCGGATATTAACAAGCTCCCATCTGCCACATAACCGCGGGCACGGCTTTCGAAAGTTCATAATCCTGCAGGGGTGTTCCAACTTGACCCATTACAAGCCCACGATCCGCGGAGTCGCAACTCCAAAGTGGGAAGACCCGAGTATTCTCGGAATCCCGTCCTCAAGATATACCGATCTAAGGTAAGGCTAATCCAGCAAATCCTCCCGGCATGTCGACACCCTGATAGTAGCCGCGCGTATCTAAGTCTCAGGACACGACCGGATGGGCGATTCTACGGGTGTATACCAGATACCTCGGGTTGCCCCAAGGCGGCCCCGCAGACTCCCCGTTTCGGATCAACACTCATGTGGAGCACTGGCCCGGGGTTGTTGAATTAAGAAAGAGGGTTAATTACTCCCTATGCAAGTTTAGTTTGTTATTAGGAAAATAGTACCAATGTTGGGACTTGCTGGAAAAGACTTAGCACTTAGCGGTTTATCGAGGGGGTCCCATACACCCCAACCGTGTTAGGAACGCATAATCAAGGAACATAACACCGGTTTATACGGTTCCTAACGGCATGAGTGGAACAAATCACCAAGCAAAAGGCTTAGCCTTCCACCCTTGCCAATATATAGATGATTTCATTTTAAGCATTTTATAGTGTGATATAACCCAACAAAACTTCAACATGAAGCAAGCATCTTCGATCTTCACCTGCAACTAGCAATGCTATAAGAAGGGCTGAGCGAAGCGTACTTAGCCAAGCAACGGTTTGCATAGGTAGGGTGGTTAAACATGGCAATGGTTACAAGTAGGAGGCTGACAGGAAGAACATGGGCATCGAGGCAAAACTATAGAGCGGAACTACTAGCAATAAGCAAAGATAGTAATGTTATCGGGGTTCGGTCATCTTGCCTGAAGAGAAGTCGTTCGGATCGTAAGAAGGGTCCTCGTGCTCAACCTCGTTGGTAACCTCATGCTCGTACTCGTACTCGGTCTCAGCTTCCGGCTCTAAACAATACAATCACACAAGGCACAAATCAACAAGATGCAATGCGCACTCGAAAATGATGGATGCATGATGGATGCACTAAGGATGCACACGGAGCACGGAAATTAGCACTCAAGCAAAACACCTCAAAACATGATAACAACAGGAGATTATGATTCTACACGGAAAATCAATCAAGTTTCATATAAGACTCGCTGAAATCGGAGCTACGGGCTAAAAGTTATGCCCGAAACACGAAATGAGCGAAAGCTGAAAATTACAGCAACATAGCAACTTCGGAGCACAAAATAATTAAGCTACAGCACTCAAACATCATGGAAAAGGACATGAACATAAACTAGACATATCCTACAGCAAATAAGTCCAAAGGTGCACCCCCAAAGGAGCCACGGATCAATAGCAATAAGCTTGGACATATTGAACTTGACAATAAAATTCTGGCAGCAGAATTTTATTGAAACTTTGGAGCAAAAGATAAACATGCTACATCCACTCAAATAAGCATGTGAGAACATGAAGGGAAAGCCAACTATATATACTACAAGGAACAATCAAGATCCACTCCAAAACTATCATGCTTTGTCCTAGAACATCACTCAAACATGGCATCGGAACGTTACAGATTTTAGACTTAGTGAAAATCCACTAAGTCCTAAAACAGCAATTTCATCATGGCATCTAAAAGAGCAAGTTTAAGTCACCTCGAAACTAAACATGGCAAGTGGTAAGCACCTCATCAAAGTACACATGATGGTGATTCCGAAACACACAAGCATGCTTCATGGAGATAAACACAACGATAGCAACGAGCTCAACAAGATGGCATTTCAAAACAAGTGAAACAACATCACAGCCACATGGCACTTTGCAATGATGATAAACATGGCAAGAATAAATCTAACATGCAACCTATCACCAACAACATGTAGAGCATGGCAAGACGAACACGTGGACATGTCATTTGCATCATTCGGACAAACGAGCTAAATGTTATCACATGGCAAAGATGGCATAAAAACATCACATAGCAGCAGTTTATATCAGGATGCACTATTGCAACGGGAAAACAAGCATCTAGATGACTTCTAACATGCATGACACAAAAAGATAAAACGTAGTGCTAATCACCACGAACGTCTGGACATGCTATTTGCGCGAATCGGACAAACACACACAAAGTTAGAGCAGTTTGAAATTAGCATCAGCAACTAATCGAACAGGGACTTAAGTGGTAAAGAGGTAAACCTCCAGATCTGGAAAAAAAAACAACGGGCTGGAGTGGATCGGCCCGACTGGAGGTGCGGCTGGGCGGAGGCCTCGGCGCGGCCCGCTGCGGAGGCGGCGTCGGCCCGCTGCGGAGGCGGCGGCCTGGAGGAGCTGCGGCACTGGGCCGCGAGTGCTGGTCAGCCCGGGAGGCGCGGGACGGAGGGAGCACCGCGGCCCGGCGGATCGGCCCGCTGCGGAGGTGGCGCGAAGGAGGGGCGGCGGCCCGCGGTGGCGGCCGACGAAGCGGGCTCTTGCGGAGGCTGGCGCTGGAGGCGAAGCTGGGCCGCTGGGGCGCGCGGGAGAGGCCTGCCTGGCTGCGGAGGCCCGGCCTCGAACGACGACGCGGCCGCGGGAGAAGGCGCCCAGCGGCGGCCCGCGAAGCCACGACCTGGCGGCGTGCGGGAGAGGCGGTGCGGTGGGCCTGGGCCTCGGACGGCCGGTCGCTGGAGGAGATCTGAGCGATGCTGGGCCGAGGCGATCGATCGGCGGCTGGATCCTGCGACGAAGTGGTCCACGGGCGCGAGGAGGAACGACGTGGCCGAGGCCTGGCGACGGGCGGCTGGGGCTCGAGGCGATGCGGTCGTTGACCCGCACGGGAGTGGATCTGGCGATCGAGGAGCCTGGGAGATTGCCTCGATCTGCGGCGGGAGCTCGAGGGAGGGGCTCCAAGTGGCAGTTGGTGGCTGGATCTGAGAAGAAAAAGAGGGGGAGAAGTGGGGAAGAAGCTAGGATGCTAAAAATAGACCTAGGGGTCTATTATATAGCAGTTTTTTAGGGTTAGGGGGGATTTAGGGGTGTTAGGAGCCCTCCGATCGCGATCCGACGGATCCGATCGCGGGGGTAGTTTAGATGGGCCTAGGAGAGGGTAGTGGGCTGCATGTAGGGGTGTTTCTGGGCCACAAAGTAGAGGCACTTTGGACCCACACGAAGAACTGTTGGGATAGCACACGGAGTACAAACGCGACGAGATTTGAGAGGCGGGTTGCACACAACAAAACAACAACACACACAACAACCTCGCGGCACACCGGTAACGTTACACGCCCAAACAACAAAGTAGGCCTACGGGACGTCACGGACACGTGAGGGAGCTCCGAAACGCGAAACGGACAACGGGAAGGAACGCGTGGAACCGGATGCAACCGACAACACAAATGCAATGCGATGCACATGTCTACATGATATGAATGAATGCCACACACTCACACAACAAAACGATGAAAACCCAAAAGACAAAGAACCCGGAATGGAATAGATGAAGCCGGAGGTATATTATATACCCAAAAGGGAAAGTATTACATCCGGGGCATTACAAACTCTCCTCTACTACAAAAAGATCTCGTCCCGAGATCTAGGACTGGAAAAAGGAAGGGTACTCGGAACGAAGATGATCTTCTCGTTCCCAGGTAGCTTCTCGGTCGGTGTGATGTGACCACTTGACTTTCAAGAATTTGATGGACTTGTTGCGGGTCTTGCGTTCGGTTTCTTCGAGAATGGCAACTGGGTGCTCTCGGTAGGACAGGTCTTGTTGAAGATCAATCTCTTCAAACGGAATCATGCGCTCGGGTGCCTTGAAGCATTTGCGAAGTTGAGACACATGGAACACATCATGAACATTGGCGAAGTTGGGAGGGAGCTCAAGTTGATAGGCTAGATCGCCTCTTTTGCCAAGAATCTTGAAAGGCCCGACGTATCTAGGAGCAAGCTTTCCTTTGATACCGAATCTTTGGGTGCCTTTCATCGGAGAAACACGGAGATAGACATGATCACCGATGTTGAATGCCAAATCACGATGTTTGCCGTCATAGTAGCTCTTCTGACGCGACTGAGCGGCCTTGAGATTCTCACGTATGACTTTGCACATTTCTTCGGCTTCTGAGATCAAGTCATTGCCAAGAAGTTGACGTTCGCCTGTTTCAGACCAGTTGAGAGGGGTACGGCACTTTCTGCCATAGAGGATTTCAAACGGAGCTTTGCCTGCACTTGCTTGAAAGCTGTTGTTGTAAGAGAACTCGGCAAATGGAAGGCAGTCTTCCCATTTCATGCCGAAAGATATGACACAGGCTCTGAGCATGTCTTCTAGAATCTGATTCACTCGCTCGACTTGACCACTAGTCTGAGGGTGAAAAGCAGTGCTGAACCTGATCTTAGTGCCCATGGCGGACTGAAAGGAGTCCCAGAACCTTGAAGTGAACAAACTTCCACGGTCTGAGGAGATAACTTGAGGAATGCCATGTAGGGACACAATTCTGGAAGTGTACAGCTCTGCCAATTGGGCTGCATTGATTGATTCTTTGACTGGAAGGAAGTGGGTGACTTTGGTAAGCTTGTCAATCACCACGAAGATAGAATCATTTCCTCGCTTGGATTTAGGAAAGCCAGTGACGAAGTCCATTTCAATGTGGTCGAACTTCCACTCGGGAATAGGAAGAGGTTGGAGAAGACCGGCTGGACGTTGATGTTCTGCTTTCACTCTTCTGCAAACATCACATTCATTCACGAATTGGGCAATCTCCCTTTTCATGCGTGTCCACCAGTAAGACTGCTTGAGATCTTGGTACATCTTAGAACTGCCAGGATGAATGGAAAGGAGAGAATCATGTGCTTCTTCCATTATGAGCTTCCTGAGATCACCTTTGGGAACAACGAGTCTGTCCTCGAAGAACAAGGTATCTCTCTCATCAACACGAAAGCACTTGTATTTTGGAGTGCCCTTTGCAATACCATGTTTCACCTTCTTCACCATGGTATCCCTGAGTTGTGCCTCACGGACTTGATCTTCCAAGGTAGGAGCAATTTGAAGATTTGCAAGAAAACCCTGCGGAACAACTTGGAGGTTGAGTTTCCTGAATGCTTCACAAAGCTCAGGCTGGAACGGCTTGATAAGAAGGCTGTTGCAATATGCCTTTCTGCTCAAAGCATCTGCAATCACATTCGCCTTGCCAGGAGTGTATTCAATGCTGGGATTATACTCTTGGATCATTTCAACCCAACGAGTCTGGCGGAGGTTCAGATGCGGCTGTGTGAATATGTACTTCAAGCTCTTGTGATCAGTGAAGATGTCGACCTTTCTGCCCAACAACAGATGTCTCCATGTAATCAAAGCATGTACCACAGCTGCTAGCTCGAGATCATGTGTGGGATAGTTCTTCTCACTTGGCTTGAGCTGACGAGAAGTGTATGCCAGAATTCTCTTATCTTGCATAAGCACACCACCAAGTCCTTGAAGAGAAGCATCACAGAATACTTCATAGGGCTTGGACTCATCTGGAGGAGTCAGAACTGGAGCAGAGACAAGCTTTTCTTTGAGAGTTTTGAATGCCACTTCACACTCTGGAGACCAAAAGTATTTGACATTCTTCTGAAGCAAGTTGGAAAAAGGCTTGGAAATCTTGGAGAAGTTCTCAACGAACCTTCTGCAATAGCTGGCAAGACCCAGAAAACTGCGGAGTTGCTTGACGTTCTGAAAACTGCGGAGTTGCTTGACGTTCTGAGGAGCTTCCCAGTTGACAATTGCTTCAACTTTCTCGGGATTAACCGCAATGCCGTCAGCTGAGATGATGTGGCCCAGGTACAAAACCTTATCGAGCCAAAATTCGCACTTGGAGAACTTGGCATAGAACTTATGCTCTCGGAGTCGATCAAGAACCAGACGTAAGTGCTTTTCGTGATCTTCTTCATTCTTGGAAAACACCAGAATATCATCCAGATACACAAGCACAAACTCGCCAGTATAGGGGTTGAAGATGTAGTGCATCATCCTCGAAAAGGTAGGAGGAGCATTGGCGAGACCAAAAGACATGACGGTATACTCGTATGAACCGTAGCTCGTTCTGAAGGCCGTCTTGGGAATGTCTTCCTCACGAATGCGAATTTGATGATAGCCCATTCGGAGGTCGAGCTTAGAGAACACTTTAGCTCCTTTGAGATGCTCGAAGAGTTCGTTGATGTTGGGGAGCGGATACTTGTTCTTAATCGTCTTCTTGTTCAATGGCCGGTAATCAACGCATAGACGCTCCGTGCCATCTTTCTTCTTGACAAATAAGACACCACAGCCCCAAGGAGACGTACTAGGCCTGATGAGACCCATACTCTCCTGTTTATCAAGCTGCTTCTTCAATTCCTTCAATTCATCCAGAGAGAGCTTGTACGGACGCCGGCATGCTGGCTCAGTACCCGGCTCGAGTTCAATGACGAATTCCACCTGACGGTGTGGAGGCATGCCTGGAAGTTCTTCAGGAAAGACGTCTTGATATTCGTTCACCACCGGAATTTGAGATATGGCATTAATTTCGCCTTTATCATTGAGAGAGAAAAGCCTGATAGTGTTATCCCTGGAGGCAAAGATAATCACATCTTCATCAGGATGAGTCATCTTGACTTCCTTTTGAGCACAATCAATGTGAGCATCATGCTGAGAAAGCCAATCCATCCCGAGGATGAGGTCGATGTCAGAATTACCAAGAACCACCGGTTTAGCCAGAAATCGATAATCTCCCATGCGAATAGAAACATCCGGAGCATAGACACTAGAAGTCATAATCCTGCCCGGAGAAACAACTTGCAACTTCTGAGGCAAATTTGAAGTGACAATATTGTGCTTGGATGCAAATGGTTGAGACATGAAAGAACATGCAGCACCTGAATCAAATAACACTTTAGCTGGAAAAGTGTTAACTGGAAGGTTACCCAAAATGACATCAGAAGAATTCTCCGCTTGTGCTGCATTCATCAGATTGACCCTTGCTGCCTTTGGATCATGCCTGACAATAGCTGAACTCACAGGTGGAGGAGGTGGAAGACGCTTCGGATTCGGACATCTGTTGGCATAGTGACCCTTCTGGCCACACTTGTTGCACACCACTTCTGAGAGAGGACGGAAATGAGAACCACTAGACTTGGAGCCTTGAGACTGAAACTGCTTGTTGGAGTTGGGTGGGTGGGAGAAACCACGTCCACCAGAGTTCTTGTTGGAGTTGTTGGAGTTGTTGTAAGGAGCTCGAATCACTGGAGGAGGAGGAAGCCAGAATTTCTGATGCTTCGAGACCATCTGAGACGATGAGGAAGAGTGAACGGCATCTCGAATTCTCTTCTTAGAAGCCTCCATCTTAAGCTGAGCTGCTTCTTGTTTCAAAGCCATGTTATAGAACTTGTCGAATTCATCGGGCTCGAACAAAGTGAGAGCAAGCTGAAGTTCATCTTTGAGACCTCCACGAAACTGGTAGATTTTGCTCTTGGCATCAGGAATGTCTTGCTTAGCATAGCGGGCGAGGTTTTGGAACTTGACATTATACTGATAGACTGTCATAGAGCCCTGCTTCAGGTTGCGGAATTGCTCACGCATACCCTCGATGACACTTGTAGGAATGTGGTGCGAGCGAAAGTCCTTGCAGAAATTCTCCCAAGAGATCACTTGACCTGGCCTGGAGTCTTTGTACTGCTGCCACCAATCAGCTGCTTGATCTTTGAGTTGGAAGGCTGCAAACTTCACATAATCATCTTCCTTCACGTTACTGCACTCAAAATGCTTCTTTATGTCGGTTAACCAATCTTCAGCATCAAGAGGGTCGACACAGTAACTGAAAGCTTTAGGATTGTTGGCCAAGAACTGGTTGAGAGTAGCATGGTGCTGCTGGTTGAAGAAGTTGCCTTGATTCCCTGGAACACCCTGATTAGCTTGATTAGCTTGCATCTGTTGCATCATCTGCATCAACATCTGAGTGTTCTGAGCTGTAGTCTGCATAATCGCTCTCCAAGCCTCAGACGGAGGAGGAGGGGAAGGAGGACGTTCTGGAACCTCTTCACCCTCTGGGTTAGCGTTGGGAACCCTTTTCGGAGCCATCCTGAAAGAGATGACCACGAATCAGCAATTGATTGACAGAAGGTATAAGCTGAATCAATGGAATGAATTGCAACAAGTCTTCACAATAATCATTCGAACAATAAGAACGAATGAAATCATCCGAACAAGAGGAACGAATGAAATTCTCAGTTAAATGATAACATCAGTCTTCACGAGAAGCCACATAGGGGACAAAAGGTAAAAATAAGAAAAACAACAAGGTACAGACGGGAACAAACACAAGAGAGGAGTTTCGTTCTAACATCTTTGTGCTGAAAGCATATGAACGCGTTACGAAAAGGTTTTGCAATCCCCGGATCAGCATAGCCAAGGACCCTTTAAGATGCAACTCCTGATAGTAACATCGGTCATAAACCACTTCACTCAATGTAGAACCCCGAACTCACTAACCTGCATTCGTTGGAAGAATGCCTACGATCTACTGGATAAACCCACCTATAAATTTCCGAAAGATTCCAGTTATGCAATCAGGTGTTGGGGATACACGGGAAGCACCGCGCAATCAACTCTAAACCTACATCCAGGTGTATCCATCCTTCAACACATAACCAGTCTTTCTCGGAAACTGTCTACCTCGGACCTTCGAAAAGCATCCACTATAACAAGCTATGGCAATACTCCCGAACTACCTCCCCAGTACTGGGTGATGTCGGGGTTATCTTGCCACTGGCCGTATAGGAGAGATTTTCGATGTCGGCCGTCTTAAGTATTTAGTACTGCCGCGATATGCTTGTGACGACAATACCCCGAAGCTCAACTCCCCGGGACACTGCCACAACCCCTAATGTCAGGAGGCATCGAGAACAATATCCTCGTCACAAGAACATCGAAACAATCCCAGAATACTCGCGGGATTCCTAAAAAAAAAAATTTGTTCAATTTTTGAAGATATGAGAGATAAGAGTAGTCGTCAGGAGTCCTCACCAGAGAGAAAAGGGATGAGAAGCAAAGAAATCCTACTCTCCGATATAATATAGGACTCAAAATGTTTTCAGTGTGTGCCTAGACTCGACCGTCAACGATTCGATCAATCAGTGGGGCCTCCTAGGTCGGAGAAGGCTCTGAATACCAACTTGTAATGCCCAGGATGGAGTTATACCTCCTACATGTCGAGGCACGACTTAAAGGCATAAGTCCATCCTAGAATGATCTCAAGTTTGGTAATCTTTGCACATCTCATGTAAAAGAGGGGATTGTAAACATAAATAGTTGGCTTACACTCACCACGTCACACAAGTACAATACATGTCTCAATCATCATACATTAAGAATATCACAACCCTCTAAGGGCAAAACCCAAATGTCAAGATACCAAACTTAAATAAATAAACCACAGGCGGATCGAATCCTAGTAGAAGTCTCCACTACTGATCATCCGGATAACGAACATAGTACCGACTACGCTCCTCGTCGAACTCCCAATCCAGCTCGGTGCCATCACCTGGATAGCTCACAGCTGGGCCTGCATCTGGTGTGGTGAAGTAACTGTGAGCCACAGAGGACTCAGCAATCCCGTTTCCGGGTAACAAGACTATTTAAGCCTTGGGAGAGGATAAGGCTGAAGAAAAGAGTAAGTGTCTGCAGCAGCAACTAGCAACTAGCTTACGTGAAAGAGAGCGGGAAGAGGAAGCCTCGGGCGAGAAGTGATCACGAAGTGATCCTAGCTACAAGCTCAACAAACATAACCCCTCCGTGTTCAACTCCCGAATCCCTATTCGGAAATTGACGGTCACGGAACACACGCTGGTAGTGTATTCGAAACATTGTGTCAAGTTATCTACAACCGGATATTAACAAGCTCCCATCTGCCACGTAACCGCGGGCACGGCTTTCGAAAGTTCATAACCCTGCAGGGGTGTTCCAACTTGACCCATTACAAGCCCACGATCCGCGGAGTCGCAACTCCAAAGTGGGAAGACCCGAGTATTCTCGGAATCCCGTGCTCAAGATATACCGATCTAAGGTAAGGCTAATCCAGCAAATCCTCCCGGCGTGTCGACACCCTGATAGTAGCCGCGCGTATCTAAGTCTCAGGACACGACCGGATGGGCGATTCTACGGGTGTATACCAGATACCTCGGGTTGCCCCAAGGCGGCCCCGCAGACTCCCCGTTTCGGACCAACACTCATGTGGAGCACTGGCCCGGGGTTGTTGAATTAAGAAAGAGGGTTAATTACTCCCTATGCAAGTTTAGTTTGTTATTAGGCAAATAGTACCAATGTTGGGACTTGCTGGAAAAGACTTAGCACTTAGCGGTTTATCGAGGGGGTCCCATACACCCCAACCGTGTTAGGAACGCATAATCAAGGAACATAACACCGGTTTATACGGTTCCTAACGGCATGAGTGGAACAAATCACCAAGCAAAAGGCTTAGCCTTCCACCCTTGCCAATATATAGATGATTTCATTTTAAGCATTTTATAGTGTGATATAACCCAACAAAACTTCAACATGAAGCAAGCATCTTCGATCTTCACCTGCAACTAGCAATGCTATAAGAAGGGCTGAGCGAAGCGTACTTAGCCAAGCAACGGTTTGCATAGGTAGGGTGGTTAAACATGGCAATGGTTACAAGTAGGAGGCTGACAGGAAGAACATGGGCATCGAGGCAAAACTATAGAGCGGAACTACTAGCAATAGGCAAAGATAGTAATGTTATCGGGGTTCGGTCATCTTGCCTGAAGAGAAGTCATTCGGATCATAAGAAGGGTCCTCGTGCTCAACCTCGTTGGTAACCTCGTGCTCGTACTCGTACTCGGTCTCAGCTTCCGGCTCTAAACAATACAATCACACAAGGCACAAATCAACAAGATGCAATGCGCACTCGAAAATGATGGATGCATGATGGATGCACTAAGGATGCACACGGAGCACGGAAAATAGCACTCAAGAAAAACACCTCAAAACATGATAACAACAGGAGATTATGATTCTACACGGAAAACCAATCAAGTTTCATATAAGACTCGCTGAAATCGGAGCTACGGGCTAAAAGTTATGCCCGAAACACGAAATGAGCGAAAGCTGAAAATTACAGCAACATAGCAACTTCGGAGCACAAAATAATTAAGCTACAACACTCAAACATCATGGCAAAGGACATGAACATAAACTAGACATATCCTACAGCAAATAAGTCCAAAGGTGCACCCCCAAAGGAGCCACGGATCAATAGCAATAAGCTTGGACATATTGAACTTGACAATAAAATTCTGGCAGCAGAATTTTATTGAAACTTTGGAGCAAAAGATAAACATGCTACATCCACTCAAATAAGCATGTGAGAACATGAAGGGAAATCCAACTATATATACTACAAGGAACAATCAAGATCCACTCCAAAACTAGCATGCTTTGTCCTAGAACATCACTCAAACATGGCATCGGAACGTTACAGATTTCAGACTTGGTGAAAATCCACCAAGTCCTAAAACAGCAATTTCATCATGGCATCTAAAAGAGCAAGTTTAAGTCACCTCGAAACTAAACATGGCAAGTGGTAAGCACCTCATCAAAGTACACATGATGGTGATTCCGAAACACACAAGCATGCTTCATGGAGATAAACACAACGATAGCAACGAGCTCAACAAGATGGCATTTCAAAACAAGTGAAACAACATCACAGCCACATGGCACTTTGCAACGATGATAAACATGGCAAGAATAAATCTAACATGCAACCTATCACCAACAACATGT
Source organism: Secale cereale (assembly GCA_902687465.1). Lineage (NCBI taxonomy): Eukaryota > Viridiplantae > Streptophyta > Magnoliopsida > Poales > Poaceae > Secale > Secale cereale. The sequence goes on along the minus strand of LR738711.1, from coordinate 867,813,363 downwards.
AGAGCATGGCAAGACGAACACGTGGACATGTCATTTGCATCATTCGAACAAACGAGCTAAAAGTTATCACATGGAAAAGATGGCATAAAAACATCACATAGCAGCAGTTTATATCGGGATGCACTATTGCAATGGAAAAACAAGCATCTAGATGACTTCTAACATGCATGACACAAAAAATAAAACGTAGTGCTAATCACCACGAACGTCTGGACATGCTATTTGCGCGAATCGGACAAACACACACAAAGTTAGAGCAGTTTGAAATTAGCATCAGCAACTAATCGAACAGGGACTTAAGTGGTAAAGAGGTAAACCTCCAGATCTGAAAAAAAAACCAACGGGCTGGAGTGGATCGGCCCGACTGGAGGTGCGGCTGGGCGGAGGCCTCGGCGCGGCCCGCTGCGGAGGCGGCGTCGGCCCGCTGCGGAGGCGGCGGCCTGGAGGAGCTGCGGCACTGGGCCCCGAGTGCTGGTCGGCCTGGGAGGCGCGGGACGGAGGGAGTACCGCGGCCCGGCGGATCGGCCCGCTGCGGAGGTGGCGCGAAGGAGGGGCGGCGGCCCGCGGTGGCGGCCGACGAAGCGGGCTCTTGCGGAGGCTGGCGCTGGAGGCGAAGCCGGGCCGCTGGGGCGCGCGGGAGAGGCCTGCCTGGCTGCAGAGGCCCGGCCTCGAACGACAACGCGGCCGCGGGAGAAGGCGCCCAGCGGTGGCCCGCGAAGCCACGACCTGGCGGCGTGCGGGAGAGGCGGTGCGGTGGGCCTGGGCCTCGGACGGCCGGTCGCTGGAGGAGATCTGAGCGATGCTGGGCCGAGGCGATCGATCGGCGGCTGGATCCTGCGACGAAGTGGTCCAGGGGCGCGAGGAGGAACGATGTGGCCGAGGCCTGGCGACGGGCGGCTGGGGCTCGAGGCGATGCGGTCGTTGACCCGCACGGGAGTGGATCTGGCGATCGAGGAGCCTGGGAGATTGCCTCGATCTGCGGCGGGAGCTCGAGGGAGGGGCTCCAAGTGGCAGTTGGTGGCTGGATCTGAGAAGAAAAAGAGGGGGAGAAGTGGGGAAGAAGCTAGGATGCTAAAAATAGACCTAGGGGTCTATTATATAGCAGTTTTTTAGGGTTAGGGGGGATTTAGGGGTGTTAGGAGCCCTCCGATCGCGATCCGACGGATCCGATCGCGGGGGTAGTTTAGATGGGCCTAGGAGAGGGTAGTGGGCTGCATGTAGGGGTGTTTCTGGGCCACAAAGTAGAGGCACTTTGGACCCACACGAAGAACTGTTGGGATAGCACACGGAGTCCAAACGCGACGAGATTTGAGAGGCTGGTTGCACACAACAAAACAACAACACACACAACAACCTCGCGGCACACCGGTAACGTTACACGCCCAAACAACAAAGTAGGCCTACGGGACGTCACAGACACGTGAGGGAGCTCCGGAACGCGAAACGGACAACGGGAAGGAACGCACGGAACCGGATGCAACCGACAACACAAATGCAATGCGATGCACATGTCTACATGATATGAATGAATTCCACACACTCACACAACAAAACGACGAAAACCCAAAAGACAAAGAACCCGGAATGGAATAGATGAAGCCGGAGGTATATTATATACCCAAAAGGGAAAGTATTACATCCGGGGCATTACAGAAGCGTTCAAAGGAACGTGGATGAAGTAGTCGTACTCTTCTCGTTCCTCGTCACCGATGATCCCAGCACCGAACGGACGGCACCTCCGTGTTCAACACACGTACGGTACAGCGACGTCTCCTCCTTCTTGATCCAACAAGGGGGGAGGAGAGGTTGTCGTAGATCCAGCAGCATGACGGCGTGGTGGTGGATGCAACAGGAAAACTTGCAGGGCTTCGCCGGCGCCCTGCGTGAGGAGTAGGAAGTGTGACGGGAGGGGGGAGAGGCGCCAGAGGCTTGGTTGCGGCTGCCCTCTCCCCCCCACTATATATAGGGGCCAGGGGGGGCGCCGGCCCTTGGGAGATCAGATCTCCAAGGGGGGCGGCGGCCAGGGGGGTAAACTTGCCCCCCAAGGCATAGGGGGCGCCCCCTCCCCCTAGGGTTTCAACCCTAGGCGCATGGAGGGGGGGCCCATGTGGTGCGCCAGCCCACCAGGGGCTGGCCCCTTCCCCTTTGCGGCCTAGGGGACCCACCGGGATGGGTGGCCCCACCCGGTGGACCCCCGGGACCCCTCCGGTGGTCCCGGGACACTCCCGGTGACCCCCGGAGTTCACCCGATGGCCGAAACTGGACTTCCTATATATTATTCTTTACCTCCGGACCATTCCGGAACTCCTCGTGACGTCCGGGATCTCATCCGGGACTCCGAACAACATTCGGGTTTCCATGTGCATGTATCTCTACAACCCTAGCGTCGCCGAACCTTAAGTGTGTAGACCCTACGGGTTCGGGAGACACGCAGACATGACCGAGATGACTCTCCGGTCAATAACCAACAGCGGGATCTGGATACCCATGTTGGTTCCCACGTGTTCCTCGATGATCTCATCGGATGAACCACTGTGTCAAGGATTCACTCAATCCCGTATGTTATTCCCTTTGTCCATCGGCACGATACTTGCCCGAGATTCGATCGTCGGTATGCCCGATACCTTGTTCAATCTCGTCATGGCAAGTCTCTTTACTCGTTCCGTAATCCATCATCCCGTGACTAACTCCTTAGTCACTTTGAGCTCATTATGATGACGTCTTATCGAGTGGGCCCAGAGGTACCTCTCCGTCATACGGAGTGACAATATCCCAGTCTCGGTTCGTGCCAACTCAACAGACACTTTCGGAGATATCCGTTGCGTACCTTTATAGTCACCCAGTTACGTTGTGACGTTTGGCACACCCAAAGAATTCCTACAGCATCCGGGAGTTGCACAACCTCATGGTCTAAGGAATAAATACTTGACACTAGAAAAGCTTATGCATTACGAACTATAAGATATCGTGCTAGGCTCAGGATTGGGTCTTGTCCATCACATCATTCTCCTAATGATGTGATCCCGTTATCAATGACATCCAATGTCCATGGTCAGGAAACCGTGACCATCTGTTGATCAACGAGCTAGTAACTAGAGGCTTACCAGGGACATATTGTGGTCTATCTATTCACACATGTATCGCTGTTTCCGTACAATACAATTCAAGCATGAATATCAGACAATTATTATGAACAAGGAAATATAATAATAATACTTTTATTATTGCCTCTAGGGCATATTTCCAACACCAACTTCAATATATTTCTTTCAACATAAGCAAGCAAGAGCTGACCCATGTCATTGTACAAGAAGCCAACCAACTAGCTCAACAGATATTTCAAAATACAATACCTGCTGGTGTGCGATGGCGCTTTCCTTTCGTGTCATTCTTGTAAGCATACGAGACAGTGATTGGCCGATTACACAAATGTTGGTTGTTAATGGCCTGGGAAATTAGAACAAAGGTAATAATTAAAACATATGTATAACAGAACCATAGTAGGCCAAAATATAGAGCAGTCTTGCGAGAATGACATTACATCTACTGCTTGATCAGATGATTCAAGGGAGTCGTAGCTCACACAGCCAAAATCTTGATAATTTCCAGTTTCAGGGTCCCACATTATGTTGAAAAATTAAGAAAGCAAATTGCATATGCTTACCATGTGACCAATGTCAATTGAGTTACTACTAGGTATGGATTGGGCTCTTAAGATGACACCAGCATGCATTTGCATCAAAATATGCAAAGGGAGAAGGGGATAGAACATTTAACTCAGTTAATATCTATCTCATGGTATACATGAAAGGAACGGTGTGGGGGGACTCAAGGGTAATTTTAAATCAAGAGAATGCTACCAGATAAGAGTTCCAGTGAAGCAAGGAAGACTACCAGACAAGCAAATGCAATGATATTACGTTAATTTAAGCATACAATTTTCTATACTTTGATTATGGAGATCGTAATAAGCGGGAGGCTAATGACGATAAAATTAGATTCCATCGTGACATGATACAATTAGCTAGCAACTACATAGCCATATGCAGAGTAAAGTTTCATTGGTGTCACCTTAGTGTTGGTCACATTCACCCCGAATGCACTGAAGGTATCATAGAGAAGCTTCTCGTCGACTTCATGTTGACAAAGTAAACACATCATTAGCCACATATATTAATATGGAATGAAGAAAAAAGATAAAATGGGATATAGGTTCCTATCGGATCAAGATTGCTAATAAAAAGATTTGAAACAACATGCAAGCTCTTCTTGTCTTGGTAAGCTTGGAATAAGATAGCATAACCATGTTAGGTCACTAATTAAAACCCTTAATGTATGACATATCATTGCACAAATGCATGCAAACTAAATATAATAAAGAAACTTGTGGAACTCACACGGTCGATGTTGCAGAACATGAAGGAGAAGAAGCAGAGGACAATGATGGTCCAGCACTTGGGGAACTGCTGCAACAAGGTGGGAGCGACGTCGCCTAGCAGCACCTCGGTCATCTCATATTGATGGGCCCTACAGTCGGCGCACTTTTTGATGGGTACCCTATACTCCGGCTGCAGAACTTTGGCGCTCTCCAGACCGGTGAGGTTCTTGGGCTTCTGTCATCCGTTGTTGACTGGGTCTAAGGAGAGGAAGCACTCCACCCTTGACAAGACTCTCCTCTTCATTCATGAATTGTTGCAGAGCCTCATAGGAGTGGTGAGCTGAGTCTGGCAGCAAAGCTACTCCTGTCTTGGTGTTCCAGGACTCCTGGCAACATGCCGACTAATTGGTCTGTCTCCTCCTGCTATGTGGCGACGTGGAGCACTTCATCATCTCATGCCGCTTACCCGTGGAAGTAGACACCATAGTACGAATTGGGTTTTCTGTGTATGTGGAAAAATTGCTTGCTCAGAGTTGTTAATTATTCAAATAGATAGGGAGATGAATTCAGATTGTTGGTTCAGTGAGTTTTGTAGTGCATATAATGACATTATACTGGCCTAGAACGCGGATGGTTTACTCGTGTCTATTTCAAGTATTGTTTTGCAGCTCAGAATATATATATATATATTACGACATAATACTGTTTTCAGCTCACATTGTGTAGTACAACAACACACCCAGGCTCTGAATGTTTTCGCCAATCTAAACAAACATGCAAGGTTTCATAGACTTATCTAGACAAAGGCATCAATCAATGACAAAATTGAGATACACAAACATCATCATCAACTTTCATCCTCCCCATCCCAACTAATAAAGGTGTTATCATGACACACAACACCATCCATCTCTTCATATTACCGCTAAGCACACACACCAAAGACAAAGGGAACAAACTTTACACTGTGAACCACTCTCTTTCAAGGATGGAATTGATCCATCATAAAGCATGCATGCGTACTGACCTATCCCCATAGGTCATCATATACCAGCGAAATAAAACTAATTCTAGATGGACAAAAAGGCAGTAAAACTTCTCTGCAAGAATAGAGGCCAAGAATATCACGAGGTTCTACATATAACAACAAATTCACTTTCTGCATTAATGAATTGTAGATTTTGAGCCACCAACATTTTCAGGTTCAAATCAACATCTTGCCAGTCATCTAGCTAGTTCAGAGAAGAGAAGTTGGTTGTCACATGACCAGTCTAAAAGTGAAGATAAACTTCAGCAAAAGGACCACCAGAATCTATAGCCAAGAGAGCGATTAATATCATCTATCAGCCATATCCTAGATTCTAAGCCATCAAATAGATACAGGCTTGCAGCCACCAACAAGCAATATACATGGCACGCTGAATTCCCGCATCATAGCATCATCATCATTCGACAGACTATAAAAGGTCATAAGTTGATCTCTGGGTACACGTGGGTAAAAGATCCTTCGAGTTTTTTATTTTTCTTCCATATCTATGGAGTATTGGGGCTATATCAGATGACATGGACTTATGGATACAAGCACCAAATTTTTGAATCACATTTGGCAGTGAAGACCCTAGCATTTTGGCTATATCAGATTAATATATTGTTGGCACTAAATGAATCACTCGATAATTAAGGTAATGACACCTGCTTTGCAGTTGTGTTCTTACTTCTTAGCATATGACCGTCGCCGGTGATGGTGGAGATGAGACCGCACACCAACCAAACTGGCAGCCATGGCCAAGAGGCGAAGGACATCAGGGAATAGTAGAGAAGAGGCTCCCCCCGCTCCAAGCTATAACAAAAAATCCCATTTTCAGAACATGAGAAGTCTGCAAGCAAAATGAGTTTTTTGTCAATCAGGGAGCTCACGCTGCAGGACGTAGTCGCTGATACGTCCAAAATGTATCTATAATTTCTGCTTGCTCCATGCCTCTTTTGGGTGATATTGCTATGTTATTTATACACTTCCATACACTTTTGACCATATTTGGACTAACCTATTAACTCAGTGCACCCCAGTGCCAGTTTCTGTTTTCGGCTGTTTTTGTATTTCAGGTTTTCACATTACGAGAACTGCCAGGAAAAATCCAGAAAAATTATATAAAAAATCAGCGTTCCAGAAGCTACCGTGCGCCCGAAGTACAGCCGGGGGGGGGGGGGCACCAGGGCTCCAGGCGCCCTGGCGGCGCCCCCCCTGGGCCGCGCCGGGGGGGCGCCTGGGCCCCCCGAGGCTCCGCTGATGCCTCCCTTTGGCATATATTTAAAGCGTCTCCCGAAACCCTCGAGACGGGAACTCTTTTTCGCGATCTCATCTCTGTTCCGCCGCCGCCGCCGCTTCCAAGATCGGGAGCACCAGGAGAACTCTTCCCGGCACCCTGCCGGAGGGGAGGATCACCACCGGGAGCCTCTCCACCACCATGGACGCCTGCTGGATGAGTTGTGAGTAGTCTCCCTTGGACCATGAGTCCATGACTAGTAGCTATGTGATGTTCTCCTCCCGTTCTTGTGCTTCACTAACTAGTCCTCGTGAGATGCCCTACATGATCGAGGCACATATGTAATCCTTATGCTGTTGCTATGATGAGTTTGCTGGGATCCGATGGATTATGAGATTATGTTCAGATTGTGTTTGAGTAATATATTTGATTCACCCCTTTTATATTTATGTTCGTAAGTAATTCTTGCATGTTCTTCGTTGTTATTTATTGCTTTGGCCAAGTAGTAGGTAGTGACTCCAAGAGGGAACGTTATGCTTGATTGTGGGTTCATGCCCCTCGATGACTAGTTTGAGTGACAGAAACATGAGTCTAGGGGATGTGCTGTTGCCACAAGGGGGAAAACAACGGTGCTTGTGCCCGCGGGTGCAAGGACTGTTTACTTTACGCAAAGTTCTTTTAATGCAGTTGTCTGTTGCTTTGAGTTTACACTATGGGTGGGACTCGCAACTTAATACCAGCGAGATGTTCTGGATAGATATCTCTAGGTGGATGATTAGTAGTAGATGCAGATGGATTTCGGTCTACTTACCTCGGCGTACCGCCCATGCTTTGAACCTCTACCTTTCTTGCAACTTAGTCAGCATTAGTCATGTCAATTGCCCAGCTGTAATTCGTTTACCTCACATAGCAGTTTTATCGTCTTTTGGGAGAGAGACATCACTAGTGAACATCATGAGACTCCGGTCCATATTACCATCATTGATCACATCCGCTATTTACTTTTCCGCTTTTTACTTACTATTGCAATTATATCTATCACTACTATCACTTGCGTTTGATCCTTTGTAAACGACAAGGCCGGAGGGATTGACAACCTCTCTGTACTCGTTGGGAGCAAAGTTATTTGTATCTGTGTGCAGGTCCACGTTGATTGCTAATATCTGGCGCCGTTAGCAGTTGACACCTTCTTGTTGAAACCGGGAGTCTCAGGGAAAACGATCCTTGGTATTGCCAAGGGAAAACTTCTGCTACACTGCATCTCAAACCTTCCACTTGGGGTAACCAACGAGGGGTGAGAAGCCACCTAGCAAAGCAATTTCTGGCGCCGTTGCCGGGGACTCCACTCTTCAGGATAGGGGAGTTGCACGCTATCTTTTACCTTTGCTTTTAGTCTTGTTAGTTTACCTTTCAGTTTTTGCTTTAGTATCTTTTATCGAAAATCACAAAAATAGTTATCTCATTCTTTAGTTGTCATTATGTCGGGTCCTTTTGTCTTTGACGAGGCAGAAGTTCTCACCTTTAAACAAAGAGGTGGGGAAAGTTTGAAAGATGCTTGGTATAGAATTAATGATTCTCAAAAAAGAGCCACCAAGAAGCAACCTACTACTATCCTGCTTAGAAATTTTTATGTTGGAATAACTTCTTGGAATAGGTTTATTCTAGATACTGCTATCAATGGGAATTTCCTAGAAGCCCCGGTTTGGGAGTCTCTTAGTATTATTGAAAATCTTGTTGGGAATCCCCCTGTTGTTAGCATTCAAGAGGACATCACCCTAGCTCACATTATGAAAAAACTTGAAAAAATAGAGCTAGAGATGCCAAGCATTAATAAGATAAATGAGTTGGATCGTAAGATCCAAGGGAATTTGAATAGGCTTGATAGCTCCATGCATAAAATTTTCAAAACTTTGGAGACCGTCAAATTACATGACTTGGACTCTTCTAGGGTAGATAAGATTGAGGAAATATTTGATACTCTAGGAACTACTTTCTCCTCGATCAAAACCAAAAAGGTAGAATCTCCGGCAAAGAGGGAGCCTAAGTTCGTTCACGTTCCAAAGGCTTCCCGTTCTAAAAGTAATCCATCTATTGCCAAAGGGGTTGAAACTGTAAAGACTTTGGAAGAAACGCCTCTCTTTGATGAATTTATAAATGAATCTTCCCTTGACTTTTATCCTTTTGGTCTTCTCCCTAGAAGTATCTCTATGAGGCCTTTATTTGAGAGTCCTCTTAAGACTAGTTGTATTATTGAAGAGCTTTTTGATGATCTTGATGATGGTTCAATTGATACAACTTGATCTCTATGCATTATGCCTAGCTTAAAGGCATAAAAGAAAGCGCTTTTGGGAGGCAGCCCAATGAATAAATTTTATTTTGTTTTTGTTGTGTCTTGATGTTGTTATTACTGTAGCATCATCATTGTATCTTTGCTTTTCAATTTTGTGCCAAGTATAGCCTCTGATTGCAAGAAAGTTCAAAAGTTGTGACGTGCTGTCCAGGAAACAGATTCTGTCCTTGGATAGAAAAATTCGTATAAAATCACCAGATCATCTTTTTGGTCTGAATTTTTTCGACAGCGTGCTCTATATAATTGTCTTTCGTGCGTCTGTTCTGAGTTTTTTTATTAGAGTTGCAGAAGTGCCCCGAACAAATCATTTACTACCTGCTGTTCTGTTTTTCACAGATTCTGTCATGTTTTGCCTTTCCTTCATTTTGCAAACCTAGAGCTTGCTTTTTCTTTGCAAAAACCTTTTGGCATTCTTGAGAAACAGTAGAACTTCAAGAATATCCTTATTTCCAGCAAGGTATAATTATTTTATTATGGGTACTAACCTCGCTAATCAGATTATGATGAGTTATGTATGAAGGGAGTTTTCAAGTGTGCGAGGGAAGATGATAAAAAGATTCAGGAGTGTCAAACGCTCAAGCTTGGGGATGCCCCCGTGCACCCCCAAGAAATATTCAAGGAGACTCAAGCGTCTAAGCTTGGGGATGCCCCCGTGCATCCCCTTCTCCATCAACATTATCAGTTCGTCTTTCGTTCCACTATATTTTAATCACTTCATGTGTTATGTGCTATGCTTGGAGCGTCTTGCTTTTTAGTTTTCTTTAGCTTTTCATAACGAGTCGGAACTCAGCTTTCTTTATGTGGGAGAGAAACACGCTCCACTTCTACCTAGAACATAACATAGAATTTTCATGTCTATCTTTGCTGTGTGTGTTCTTTGTCTTTTAATAGCTACTATCATGTTCTGCTCTTAACTTTCATGCTTATCTTTTTAAAGAGCTTTTGTTTAGTTGGTTGGTTGAACTCTCTTTAATTATCATGCTCACCTTATTAAGAGAGTTTGCTTCCGTTGCATTGGTTGATATGTCCATGATAAAGATGCTACGTGCATAATGGTGCTTAGTAGTTCAGGTTTTCTTATGGTTAGTCTCAAATAGCTGGGGGGTTCCCAATGTGTTATTGGAGTACTAACATGATTTGTTTGCCTATGATGTGGTATGGTTTAGTAATATCTTCCTTCAAGAATTTATTTTGATTGACTTGGCGTATGCTCACGCATATTTAAGACGGTAAAGAAAGTCTGTCAAGCCTTGATGATCTTTTATTTCTGAGTAGCGATATAACTTCCATGCCTGATTCAATGTTGCTTTGTCGCTCTGCATGATTATGACCGTCATTGCTCTCTTAGTTGGTCGCTCCCAGTCTTTTGCTAACCTTCGCCTGTACTAAGCGGACTGACTGCTTGTGCATCCACATCCTTTTAATCCAGTTATGCCATATGAGTCCACCATATCTTCCTACATGGTATTTACCTGCAATTCCTAACGAAGACTTGCATGTGCCATCTCGAAATTATTCAAAGAAAAATGCATTCCTATTTTGTGCCTCTGTTGTAAGTCCATGAGGAAGTAGTAGTTAATTCATAATCTTTTTAAGTTGGACAAGCTTCACCCCGGGATTGCATGTATAATGTGCAAACCCATAATACGAGAAGGAACTGGCATTGAGTGCGCCCGGCTCAAAAAGATAATATAACAAACAAACCCTCCTTCACGCTTTGTTCATGAGAAATCAGAAAACTTTGGCAGTGATAAACAAAGGAGATTAAGAGGATGTGATCGTCCTCATTCGGGAGCCGTTCCTCGAAACTTGTCCATCTCAAGAAGTGATTGAGTTATCTGCTAGCATTCGTTGACGAAACATGCATGATCTAAACAAAAATTATTACCTCTGTTTTAAAACCAAGGGCTCTGGTACATGTTTTGTCTTTGTTTTCGATTACGGGTTTTCAACCTTGCCAACAAAAGCCACGGTTCGAGAGTCTCCACCTTCTTTTAAAGCACCAACTACTGAGAGCATGATTGTCATTCTGAGTGTAATGTGCATTGTCCCAAAGTAGCATTGTCTTTTGCATGATTGTGATATCGTTTATTTTGAAATCATTGTATCTAGTCATCACTTAAACCTTGGAGGTGCCCCTGCATTTATGTTTTGCTTCACTAAAGGGGGCAATCTAGATATCACTTTATCATATTTGCACATCATGTTCATTACAAATCTATTTGATGTTTCAGTATCATATTGTAAAACTTTCAGTTCTTTGTGATTTTCTCATGAGGCAACTTAATTACTATAGATTCATTATCTCAGTAAGCTTTTGTCATGTGACTATGAAAAAGTCCTATATGGTTAATAGCATGTCACCACAGAAATTATTCTTGTTATCATTTACCTACTCGAGGACGAGCAGGAATTAAGCTTGGGGATGTTGATACGTCCAAAACGTATCTATAATTTCTGCTTGCTCCATGCCTCTTTTGGGTGATATTGCTATGTTATTTATACACTTCCATACACTTTTGACCATATTTGGACTAACCTATTAACTCAGTGCACCCCAATGCCAGTTTCTGTTTTCGGCTGTTTTTGTATTTCAGGTTTTCACATTACGAGAACTGCCAGGAAAAATCCAGAAAAATTATATAGAAAATCAGCGTTCAAGAAGCTACCGTGCGCCCGAAGTACAGCCGGGGGGGGGGCGCCAGGGCTCCAGGCGCCCTGGCGGCGCGCCCCCCCTGGGCCGCGCCGGGGGGGGGGGGCACCTGGGCCCCCCGAGGCTCCGCTGATGCCCCCCTTTGGCATATATTTAAAGCGTCTCCCGAAACCCTCGAGACAGGAACTCTTTTTCGCGATCTCATCTCTGTTCCGCCGCCGCCGCCGCTTCCAAGATCGGGAGCACCGGGAGCCTCTCCACCACCATGGACGCCTCCCGGATGAGTTGTGAGTAGTCTCCCTTGGACCATGAGTCCATGACCAGTAGCTATGTGATGTTCTCCTCCCGTTCTTGTGCTTCACTAACTAGTCCTCGTGAGCTGCCCTACATGATCGAGGCACATATGTAATCCTTATGTTGTTGCTATGATGAGTTTGCTGGGATCCGATGGATTATGAGATTATGTTCAGATTGTGTTTGAGTAATATATTTGATTCACCCCTTTTATATTTATGTTCGTAAGTAATTCTTGCATGTTCTCCGTTGTTATTTATTGCTTTGGCCAAGTAGTAGGTAGTGACTCCAAGAGGGAACGTTATGCTTGATTGTGGGTTCATGCCCCTCGATGACTAGTTTGAGTGACAGAAACATGAGTCTAGGGGATGTGCTGTTGCCACAAGGGGGAAAACAACGGTGCTTGTGCCCGCGGGTGCAAGGACTGTTTACTTTACGCAAAGTTCTTTTAATGCAGTTGTCTGTTGCTTTGAGTTTACACTATGGGTGGGACTCGCAACTTAATACCAGCGAGATGTTCTGGATAGATATCTCAAGGTGGATGATTAGTAGTAGATGCAGATGGATTTCGGTCTACTTACCTCGGCGTACCGCCCATGCTTTGAACCTCTACCTTTCTTGCAACTTAGTCAGCATTAGTCCTGTCAATTGCCCAGCTGTAATTCGTTTACCTCACATAGCAGTTTTATCGTCTTTTGGGAGAGAGACATCACTAGTGAACATCATGAGACTCCGGTCCATATTACCATCATTGATCACATCCGCTATTTACTTTTCTACTTTTTACTTACTATTGCAATTATATCTATCACTACTATCACTTGCGTTTGATCCTTTGTAAACGACAAGGCCGGAGGGATTGACAACCTCTCTGTACTCGTTGGGAGCAAAGTTATTTGTATCTGTGTGCAGGTCCACGTTGATTGCTAATATCTGGCACCGTTAGCAGTTGACACCTTCTTGTTGAAACTGGGAGTCTCAGGGAAAACGATCCTTGGTATTGCCAAGGGAAAACTTCTGCTACACTGCATCTCAAACCTTCCACTTGGGGTAACCAACGAGGGGTGAGAAGCCACCTAGCAGTCGCCCCCTTGGCCTCGAAGTTGGTCACCGCATCCTCGCTGTTGTAGTCAAGCGCCACCTTGTCGTAAGCCCTGATCATCCCATTCAACCATAGCAGAAAATCATCAGCAAACAACAGATAAAATCAAAAACATAAGGAGCATCTAAATATCAACAACTGCAAGCAGCAAGAGATTATATATATGAACAAACAAAATGAGCAAATAGTTATGAAACTAATTAATAAACACAATTAGGTTCGTCCGAGAGAGAGAGAGAGAGAGAGAGAGCGCACGCAAACTGACTTCACCGCTGAAAATGGTTTCCAAACTTGTTCCTTGTGTTCAGTGGCTTCATCACTAATTAAGCTGTGTCAGACCATATGAAGCTAATATAGATCCCAGAACATCTAGAGGAATAAATTATTTGGTGCATCACATATTTTCGGTTTCCAGAATGTGATAATTCATGGGTTCATCAAGAAAAACACAAACAATCTTTCGATGTATATATGGTGCACTACTATATAAGAATTAGTTTTGGATTCCCCTTATTCATATCCTAACTTGGTAATTTTGTGCTATGACAAAATCATGGGCTTTTTCCAAGCCTCGCCAGCATGGAACTCTCGTTCACATGTTAACAACAGACAAAACAAAACCCAGGGTCCTCATTTGTGGTCACTACAAAATCAACCATGGAACATTTATGCATGCGTTTGAAACAAAGAGAGCGTCCACACTAGTAGAAAACAGGGCTTTGGTTCGGGCCTATAAGGCCCATTAGTCCCGGTTCACTCACAAACCGGGACCCATGGGGGCATACGTCCCGGTTCGTTTGCCCAGGGGGCCGGCCGGGCCTCGTTGGGCATCTTTACCGGTTGGTCTGGACCTATTTGTCCCGGTTCCAAGCACGAACCGGGACCAATGGGCCTCGCTCCTGACCCACACCCATTGGTCCCGGTTCGTGTCTGGAACCGGGACTAAAGGCCCCACTTCTGTCCCGGTTTCTGTAACGAACCGGGACCAATTGGTTGCCTATATATACCCCATCGCCGGCGAGCAGAGAACTCCACACTGCTCTGTTTTTCCTGGCCGGCGAGTGGAGAGCTCTAGCTCACCTCCCATGCATATATATGCACATGAGGTGTTTGATATATGCACATGAGGTGTTTGATGAAATGCCCGAGCCACACTAGTTAAGCTTTCTCCTCTCGAAGCTCGAACTCCAAGCTCCATTTTCTACGAGATTTGGCTAGGTTTAGCGGTCCGTCACGTCCCGTCCCCGTCTTCACCGCCGTCGATCGCCCGCGCCGATCTCGTCGCCGGCACCACCATGGTGAGCTATGCATGTACTTTGAATATAATGTGATGATGAACTTATATTAATTTGAGTGGAAATGTATCCATGATGTTCTGTAATGGTTTTTGACACACTTAATTATATATAAATGCAAGCAGATGAACCGGCAATGGATGTACGGTGACAGACGCACCTCCGAGTACATTAATGGCATGCATAATTTTCTCGAAGTGGCTAAGGCAAACAAGCAGAATGGTTTTATGTGTTGTCCATGCACTATCTGTGGGAATACGAGGTCTTACTCCGACTCGAAAACCCTTCACACTCACCTGCTTTATAACGGTTTCATGCCACACTATAATGTTTGGACCAAGCATGGAGAAATAGGGGTTATGATGGAAGAAGAGGACGATGACAACTATGTGCCCCCGGAATACGGTGATGCTGCAACGGGGGAAGCTGCTGAAGGTCAAGAGGAACCAGACGATGTTGTGCCCGATGATGATCTCCGCCGGGTTATTGTTGATGCAAGGAGACAGTGAAAATGAAAAGGAGAAGCTGAAGTTCGATCGCATGTTGGAGGATTACAAAAAAGGGTTGTACCCCAATTGCGAAGATGGCAACACAAAGGTCGATACCGTACTGGAATTGCTGCAGTGGAAGGCAGAGAATGGTGTGCCTGACAAAGGATTTAAGAAACTACTCAAAATATTGAAGAAGAAGCTTCCAAAGGATAACGAATTGCTCGACAGTACGTACGCAACAAAGAAGGTCGTATGCCCTCTAGGATTGGAGGTGCATAAGATACATGCATGCCCTAATGACTGCATCCTATACCGCGGTGCGTACGAGGATTTAAACGCATGCCCGGTATGCAGTGCCTTGCGGTATAAGATCAGACGAGATGACCCTGGTGATGTTGATGGCGAGCGCCCAAGGAAGAGGGTTCCTGCCAAGGTGATGTGGTATGCTCCTATAATACCACGGTTGAAACGTCTGTTCAGAAACAAAGAACATGCCAAGTTGATGTGATGGCATGCAGAGGACCGTAAGAAAGACGGGAAGTTGAGAGCACCCGCTGACGGGTCGTAGTGGAGAAAAATCGAGAGAACGTACTGGGAGGAGTTTGCAGGTGACGCAAGGAATGTATGGTTTGGTTTAAGCGCAGATGACATTCATCCTTTTGGGGAGCAGAGCAGCAATCACAGCACCTAGCCCGTGACTCTATGTATCTATAACCTTCCTCCTTGGCTGTGCATGAAGCAGAAGTTCATTATGATGCCAATACTCATCCAAGGCGCTAAGCAACCCGGCAACGACATTGATGTGTACCTAAGGCCATTAGTTGAAGAACTTTTACAGCTGTGGAATGGACAAGGTGTACGTGTGTGGGATGAGGCCAACCAGGAGGAATTTGACCTACATGCATTGCTGTTTGTAACCATCAATGATTGGCCTGCTCTCAGTAACCTTTTAGGACAAACAAACAAGGGATACCATGCATGCATGCACTGTTTAGATGACACCCAAAGTATATACCTGGACAGATGCAGGAAGAATGTGTACCTGGGGCATCGTCGATTTCTTCCGACCAACCATCAATGTCGAAAGAAAGGCAAGCATTTCAAAGGCGAGGTAGATCACCGGAAGAAGCCCGCCATGCGTACCGGTGATCACGTACTTGCTATGGTCAATGATTTACAGGTAATCTTTGGAAAGGGTCCCGGCGGACTATCTGTTCTGAATGATGCTGAGGGACGCGCACCCATGTGGAAGAAGAAATCTATATTTTGGGACCTACCCTACTGGAAAGACCTAGAGGTCCGCTCTTCAATCGACGTGATGCATGTGACAAAGAACCTTTGTGTGAACCTGCTAGGCTTCTTGGGCGTGTATGGGAAGACAAAAGATACACTGGAGGCACGAGAGGACCTGCAACGTTTGCACGAAAAAGACGGAATGCCTCCAAAGCAGTATGAAGGTCCTGCCAGCTACGCTCTTACCAAAGAAGAGAAGGAAATCTTCTTTGCATGCCTGCTGATAACCGTCAACCGTAAGGGATCGAGATAGTCTTCGCAGGTAAGAATAACCCAATTTATTGATTCGACACATGGGGAGCCAAAGAGTATTTATAAGCTTTGACAGTTGAGTTGTCAATTCAACCGCACCTGAAATATACTTACTTGCAACAAAAGATAAGTGGTAACAGTGATATGATAGTGATAGTAAAAGTAAACAGTAAAGGTAAATAGCAAAAGTAAATGGCAAGAATAGCAACTAGTAACCAGCAGGATTTAAAACACTGTAGGCTAGGGAGATGGATGGTTGGGCGCTGCATGGATGAGATAGATTCTAACTTGGGGCACGGCACACAGAAAAGTAATGATCATCTAGGCAAATATCAAACATTAGGCATGTATCCCGTAGGTAGTTGTACGTGCTTGCAATAACAACTTGCACAACATCTTTTGTCCTACCATCCCGCTACGAACGGGGCCAAAAGGAACTTATGGATATTAAGGTGCTCCTGTCAAAGAGCACCGGAACAAAGCAATGAACTCAATGGATACATGTAATCCTCAAACTACGGACCATCCCCTTTGGTGTCCCAAGCTGTCACTTTTGGGCTCGCCGGTTCCGAACCGTAATAGGTGCAAACAACTCATAGATAGGATCACGAACACAAATATATTCATGCAAACACATATGGTTCAGATCTGAAATCATGGCACTCGGGCCCTAAGTGTCAAGCATTAAGAATAACAAGTTGAAGCAAAGATGATAAACACCATAGTAGATGATAGGCAACATGCCCCCAACGATCTGATAAACTATTACATGATCTAACTCATCCAATCCCTACCATCCCCTTCGCCTACAGCAGGGGGATTACTCACACATGGAGGGAGAAGTCATGGAGGGATGATGGATTGGTGATGATGATGACGATGGCGACGATCTCCCCTCTCCGGAGGCCAAATCAGCCTCCAGATTAGCCCTCCCGAGGAAGAACAGAGGGTGGCGGCGGCTCCGCGACGGAAAACTGCGAAAAGAACTTCTGATCTGGGGTTTCCATGTCGCGAGTAAAAATACAAGGCAAAGTAGGGCACTAGGGGGTGTGGGCCCCACCCAGGCGACCCCCCGGCGCGGCCCAGGGGGGGCGCGCCCACAGGGCGCCTGGGCACCCCCTGGCCCCCCTCTGGCCCCACTTCTGGCTCCTGGTTCCTTCGGGTGCGTGGATTTTCTGTGATTTTTCGTGGATTTTTCTGAGATACTTAAAAATCCGTTTTCCTGCACACGATAAAACCATACAGGCAGCTCTGCTGAAAACAGCGTCAATCCGGGTTAGTTTAGTTCAAATCATGCAAGAATGAGGTCAAAACAATATCAAAAGTGTTTGGAAAAGTAGATACGTTTGAGACGTATCAACTCCCCCAAGCTTAGCATATTGCTTGTCCTCAAGCAATTCAGTTCAACGAACTGGACGCGACAAAGAAAACTTTGACAAACTCTTTTGCTTCATTAGATGTATATAAGCATGTACTACGAAAAGAGTTTAGCAAGTATTGAAACAATACTTATGAGGACAATGCAAGGAGCAATCCTTCTTTCAAGTGACCAGTCACAAATACTTAAAAGTAAATAATATATTACTGAAAATCAAGACAAGATTACATTGCACATAGCTTGAGCATATTAGGGTGGTATCTCGCTAGCCTCCATGAGTGAAGCAAAACATAAATGCAGAGACTCCTCCAGAGTTTTTAAAAGAGACTAGAACTAAGAATTTCAGAATAAATCATATCACAAGTATGCAGAAGACAATGTAATACTTTGGGACAATGCACGTTACACTCAGAATGACAATTATGCTCTCATAGTTGGTGCTTTGAAGAAAGAAGGTGAGACTCTCGAACCGTGGCTTTTATTGGCAAGGTTGAAAACCCGTGATCGGAAACAAAAACTAAACATGTACCAGAGCTCTTGGTTTTTAAAAACAGAAATAAACATGTTTTGAGAAGTGCATATTTCGTCAACGAATGCTAGCAGATAACTCAATCACTTTTTGAGTGGACAAGTCTCGAGGAACGGCTCCCGCATGAGGACGATCACATCCTCTTAATCTCCTTTGTTTATCACTGCCAAAGTTTTCTGATTTCTCATGAAGAAAGCGTGAGGGAGGGTTTGTTTGTTATATTATCTTTTTGAGCCGGGCGCACTCAATGCCAGTTCCTTCTCGTATTATGGGTTTGCACATTATTCATGCAATCCAGGGGTGAAACTTGTCCAACTTAAAAAGATCATGAATTAACTACTACTTCCTCATGAGCTAAAACATAGGCACACAAGAGAAATGCCTTTGATTAGTTTCGAGATGGTACACGAAAGTCTTCGTTAGGAATGGCAGGTAAATACCATGTATAGGAAGGTATAGTGGACTCATATGGCATAACTGGTTTTTAAGGATTTTGGATGCACAAGCAGTCAGTCCGCTTAGTACAGGTGGAGGTTTAGCAAAGGACTGGGAAGCGACCAACTAGAGAGCAATAACGGTCATAATCATGCAGAGCGACAAAGCAACATTGAATCGGGCATGAAAGTGATATAACTATTCTAAAACTCAAAGATCATCAAGGCAGAGTAGACTTTTTAGTCTTAAACATGTGTAAGCATGTGCCAAGTCAATCCAAATATTCTCTAAAGGGAAATACCACCTTAGTATACCAGACTATGAACAGTGCAATGCATGTAGATCATTTCAATAACACATTATATACTCTAGTTATTCGGGACTAGCCACAAGGAAAGCATGAACCACTGGAAGAGCATTGTAAACATAGCACTATGTCGCTACAAGCTGGTCTCTAGATCATAAGTACAGGCATATGTACAAAAGTAGAAACAAAAAGAGTTCATACCGGTCTTCCTTGTTGCTTCCCTTCAGTCGATCTTCGTCATTACTGCTTGTCACTTGCACGATCGAACGTAGGAAATATAATTAAATGCCATCACGGACTCGAGCTGAACTCTGAAAACAAAGCAGACTGAAGAGAGAAAGGGAATCTTTTTGGATTTTTCAAAGGTTGAATAAAAGCAAAAGAAAGAGAAAATCTTTTTGTTGTTTTGCAAAGAGAGAAATAAAGAAGAACGGGCAAAAACTTTGAAAAGATCAAAGCGAATAAAACGGATAATACAATGGAAAAGTGAGAGGGGCACGTACTCCCCCAAGCTTAGGCTTTTGGCCTAAGTTGGTAGCAGCTACTGCCCCCAGGAGCCTCCTGCTCCGGGGGTATGGTGGTGAGTCCAAGGGTCGTAGAAAGATGCAGGCGCGTACACCGAACTCCTCGGAGTCTCCCACGAGGAAGGTTCCGAACGCCAAACAGAGGAAGAACCTTCACCAAACTCGGTGGCGGTTTCTCCCTGAAAAGGTGGTATCTCACCGTGCCCCTCCTCGTCGGGCACAACCTCCTCCATGGGGTTATGAAACTGATGCTGGACCATGAACTCGTTGAACTGGACAACATCAAAGGACCATCCGTTCCTGCGAGAAAAATCAAACAAAAGAGGTGCAGGTAGACGGATCTCGCGTTCCGCGGTAGTTCCGAAACGCAAGATATAAACAAGATTATCAAGCTCAGAACCCATGGTAACAAACTTATGCCTTTTCATAGCAGCAAGATCAAAGCTTAAATAAGTAAAAGGAGTATCATCAGGATGTGGGGTGCCTCCAAGATGTTCTAAGATAAGTGTGGCATAAATGCCACCATATAAGTCCCCCTTGTTACCGTTCATAGCAAGGCGTCGAGCAATTAAGGTACCCAGATTATAATCAGACCTCCCTGAGAGGGCTGCCGCCAGGATAGCAATATCCGGAGCAGAAATGTTGCTCGTGTTGTCACGAGCTAACACCCCTCTAGCAATATAATATGCAAAATACCCGAGGTGAGGAAATAAGATGCTGGAGATCCTCGACCGATGAATATCCCTCGTACCCATGCTGCAGAGAGAGTTGATGACGGTTTTCGGCTCGGAGGGCTGAGTGGCCATCCTAGCCGTCCTCCCAACATTCGGCACACCTATTATTTCACAAAAATTCCCCAAAGTCATGGTGATAAGATCATTATAAATTTTAAACTCAATAGCACCTGAATCAGGATTATATCTAAAACTGTTAATGAAACTGGAGGTGAGTTTTTGATACTGAGTAACACGGCTCGTGACGAGTCGTGTCAAACCTGCATTAGCACAAAGATTATAAAACTCATCCTTGATTCCCACAGCTTCCATGAATTCATCACATGGAAATGTCATCGCACGTGCTGGACTTGTATCTTCCAACAACTCCAGGGGCACATGATCTTCATTATAGCTCACCCTAGCAGTCGATGGTGAAGCTGCGGCTCTAGTAACTCGATCGGAGTGTGCGGGCCTCCTCTTCTCAAGCCATCCTTTTGCCCTTCCTAACAAACTCATTTCTGATTTTTTTTTGCAATTTACAAAAACGAGGATTAAAACAAAGTGAGTTAAGGCAAACTACTCAACTCACTTGCCCAAGGCATAAACTTGCATCAAAACTTGGAAAATAACTTTCTACACATGCATGCAAGCTCATCTCTACAGCACCAAGAACTACTAAATACTCACAAATGAGGCCACCAATCAAAAATCTAATTGGAGGGGTGGAGGAGTCACATACCAGGGAGTACTTGCTCAAAATTTCAGCTCAAATGAGGGGCTGTAGAGAGAGATCGAAGAATCGCCTCCAAAAACAGCAAGAACACAAGAACAAGAGCAGAACTCGAGTTTTTGGAGAAAGAGAGAGAGGGAGGAAGAAGACATACCTGGAGGGGGGGGCCTGTGGGCCCCAGGCGCCCTATGGGTGCGGCCAGGGGCTGGGCCGCGCCAGCTGGCCGCCTGGGCCACTGGTGGGTCCCCCTGGCTGGCCCCAGGCCCCTCTGGGTCTCTCCCGACGTGGAAATTTTTATTATAATTTTTCTGGAATTTTTCTGAAAACTTCACTGTTGAAATTTTTTCGAAGTTCAAAAAGCTGCGAAACTCTCTGAAAACTTGAAGCAGTTAGTAGTATTGTGAATCTTTCAAAACATAAATACTTGGTACAGCAAGTAGAACAAAAACTAAAAACAAATGAAAACATAACAAGCTCAACTTTTTATCTGTATAAAACATGTTCACTAGTAAGGTTGATCAAGTCTTACCAACAAACAGGCGATATATAGAGCAAAAAGTCTCACCTCCTACGAAGTAGTTACTAAACCTTTACTTTTATGGACATTGTCCCCACCATGATAGTTTTATATTTGTGAGGCACATGTAGTGGACAGTCCCATTCTCCAATTTTCACGGTCTCGATATTCTCTATAGAGTTGAGGCCATGCCTCCTGTCGATCTTCTTCGGAAAATATACCGTGTGTTCTTTATCATTCACATGGAAGGTAACCTTCCCTTTATTGCAATCAATAATAGCACCTGTGGTGTTAAGAAAAGGTCTACCAAGAATAATGGACATGCTCCCATCCTCGGGCATGTCAAGCACAACAAAATCAGTAAGAATTAAACAATTAGCAACTTCTACGGGAACATCCTCACAAATACCTATCGGAACAGCGGTTGACTTGTCAGCCATCTGAAGGGAGATATCTATAGGAATTAGTTTCTCTAAACAAAGCCTCTCGTAAAGAGAGAGAGGCATAACACTCACTCCTGCTCCAAGATCACATAAAGCAGTTTTGACATAATTATTCTTTATGGAGCAAGGAATGGTGGGTATACCTGGATCACCGAGCTTCTCAGGAATCTTGCCACTGAGAGAGTAGTTAGCAAGCATAGTAGATATTGCATCATTAGGAACTTTTCTTTTGTTAGTGACAATATCTTTCATATATTTTGAATAAGGAAGTAACTTAATAGCATCAGTCAAAGGGATTTGAAGAAAAAGAGGTTTAATCCACTCACAAAACTTATTATAATGCTCTTCTTCTTTAGATTTGATGGACTTACCTGGAAAGGGCATGGGTTTCTGTACCCATGGTTCTCTTTCCTTCCCATGTTTTCTTGCGATGAAGTCTTCTTTAGTGTACCTCTTACGTTTGTCAGGTGCTTCTTCTTCTCGAACTTCAGGCGGATCATTCTTCTCATTATTATTACCTTCAGGTTCAACACCGTCTTCAGTCTCAGCATCGGAGATAGATACAATCTTGGGATCAATAGCTGGTTCTTCATCTGCAATAGTATCATTAGAATTGTCAGTCTCCTTATGTTTCTTCTTTTTCTTTGGAGAGCCAACAATTTCTTCTTCCTGCATTTGAGAATCCTGCTCGATTCTCTTCGGATGCCCCTCTGGATAGAGAGGATCTTGAGTGCTAGTTCCTCCTCGGGTCTTAATCCCAAAAGCCTGCAAATTATCTTGTTTGGCATTGTTAGCAAGCAAATCTCTTTGCACATTAGAAATTTGATCAAGCTGAGTTTGAACCATATGAAAATGCTTCACAAGACATTGAACATCATTAACTGTTCTATCTAAAACATCAAGCAGTCTTTTGATAGCAAGAGGGTTATCATGCAATTGACTTTGTATCCTCTCATTAAAATGATTTTGTTTCATAATAAAATTATCAAACTCATCTAGACATTGATCAGGAGGCTTACCATGAGGGATGTCACTTGCGTTGAAATCTAAAAGAGAGTGTACCTCTACCATAGGAGGGTGAGTAGTAAGCTCACACAGCTTCTCAATAGGGGGTAGATTCTTCACGTCTTCAGCTTTAATACCTTTCTCTTTAATAGACTTCTTTGCTTCTCGCATATCCTCGGGGCTCAGAACAAACATGCCCCTCTTCTTTGTTGGTGGAGGTGGTTCAGGGACGGACCAATCTTCATGGTTTTTGGCAATCCTGCCCATCAAATCTTCTGCATCGTCCGGTGTTCTTTTCCTGAAAACACAACCAGCACAACTGTCCAAATAGGACCTAGATTCATCAGTTAGACCAGCATAGAATATATCGATTAATTCGTTCTTAGGGATTTCATGTCCAGGTCTAGCCCGAATCAGACCGCAGTACCTTCCCCAAGCTTTAGGGAGGGACTCATCCTGCAACTGTTTAAAGTTATAAATCCTTTGTAAAGCAGCATGTTGCATGTGAGCAGGAAAGTACTTATCAACAAAAGAGTGAGCTAAATCTTGAGGACTCTTAATGGAACCGTATGGGAGTGAATCATACCATGCTTTAGCACCTTCCTTCAACGAGAAAGGAAGGAGCTTGGTCACATAAAAGTATCATATCTTTTCATCTGTGGTAAATAGGCCACCTAGCTCACCGAGTTTAGTTAGGTGTGCAATAGCATCATCATTTTCCCTGCCATAAAAGGGGTCAGCATCAACCATATGTATAAGTGAAAGATCAACAGAGAAATCATAATCAGGATCATCAATGCATATAGGAGATGTAGCAAATTCAGGATTAGGAATGGTTTTGTTCTTCAAAGAGTGTTTTTCAAATAGCTTCTTAATGACTTCAGGGTCAGAGCCGGAAAACTCTGTCAGTTCCCTGCATAAATCTTCATCAAGCATATAGTAAGCATCATCAAGGAGCCTCTCTTTGAGTTTACTCAAATCAGGATAATCATAAGTTTCACCAATAGGGTAGCGAGTAACAGGAAGTTCAATTCCAGACTTTTTAGCAGCAGCAGCAATTTGTTTCTCAAGAGCATAACCAAGCAAACTAATATCATCAAAAGTAGTAGAAGCATCATCAAGAGTATCAGACATAGTAACAGATTCAGTAGGAGCATCATGTGGTGGTGGTGAGGCAAACTTACTCATAACGGAATGTGAATCAAGTGTAGCACTAGTGCTCAGAGCAGTACCTCTTCTTGTAGTGGATAGTAAGATCGAAACCTTGGGGTCTCCTTTCTTACCCATAGTGAATGAAGTGCAGCAGGTAGGATACCTCAAGTAGACTTGTAAATATTGCTATGCTCCCCGGCAACGGCGCCAGAAAATGGTACTTGATAACCCTCAACCGTAAGGGATCGAGATAGTCTTCGCGGGTAAGAATAACCCAATTTATTGATTCGACACACGGAGAGCCAAAGAGTATTTATAAGCTTTGACAGTTGAGTTGTCAATTCAACCGCACCTGAAATATACTTACTTGCAACAAAAGATAAGTGGTAACAGTGATATGATAGTGATGATAGTGATAGTAAAAGTAAACAGTAAAGGTAAATAGCAAAAGTAAATGGCAAGAATAGCAACTAGTAACCAGCAGGATTTAAAACATTGTAGGCTAGGGAGATGGATGGTTGGGCGCTGCATGGATGAGATAGATTCTAACTTGGGGCACGGCACACAGAAAAGTAATGATCATCTAGGCAAATATCAAACATTAGGCATGTATCCCGTAGGTAGTTGTACGTGCTTGCAATAAGAACTTGCACAACATCTTTTGTCCTACCATCCCGCTACGAACGAGGCCAAAAGGAACTTATGGATATTAAGGTGCTCCTGTCAAAGAGCACCGGAACAAAGCAATGAACTCAATGGATACATGTAATCCTCAAACTACGGACCATCCCCTTTGGTGTCCCAAGCTGTCACTTTTGGGATCGCCGGTTCCGAACCGTAATAGGTGCAAACAACTCATAGATAGGATCACGAACACAAATATATTCATGCAAACACATATGGTTCAGATCTGAAATCATGGCACTCGGGCCCTAAGTGTCAAGCATTAAGAATAACAAGTTGAAGCAAAGATGATAAACACCATAGTAGATGATAGGCAACATGCCCCCAATGATCTGATAAACTATTACATGATCTAACTCATCCAATCCCTACCATCCCCTTCGCCTACAGCAGGGGGATTACTCACACATGGAGGGAGAAGTCATGGAGGGATGATGGAGTGGTGATGATGATGACGATGGCGACGATCTCCCCTCTCCGGAGGCCAAATCAGCCTCCAGATTAGCCCTCCCGAGGAAGAACAGAGGGTGGCGGCGGCTCCGCGACGGAAAACTGCGAAAAGAACTTCTGATCTGGGGTTTCCGTGTCGCGAGTAAAAATACGAGGCAAAGTAGGGCACCAGGGGGTGTGGGCCCCACCCAGGCGACCCCCCGGCGCGGCCCAGGGGGGGCGCGCCCACAGGGCGCCTGGGCACCCCCTGGCCCCCTCTGGCCCCACTTCTGGCTCCTGGTTCCTTCGGGTGCGTGGATTTTCTGTGCTTTTTCGTGGATTTTTCTGAGATACTTAAAAATCTGTTTTCCTGCACACAATAAAACCATACAGGCAGCTCTGCTGAAAACAGCGTCAGTCCGGGTTAGTTTAGTTCAAATCATGCAAGAATGAGGTCAAAACAATATCAAAAGTGTTTGGAAAAGTAGATACGTTTGAGACGTATCACCTGCTCAGTATGAAGGTCCCGTCTGGTTTCTCATCGAATATAAAAGGGATTATAAATATGGCAGAGAAAAAGTTCCAGAACCTAAAGTCTCATTACTGCCACGTGATTATGACGCAACTGCTTCCGGTTGCACTGAGGGGGCTGATACGTCCAAAACGTATCTATAATTTCTGCTTGCTCCATGCCACTTTTGGGTGATATTGCTATGATATTCATACACTTCCATACACTTTTGATCATATTTGGACTAACTTACTAATCCAGTGCACCCCAGTGCCAGTTTCTGTTTTCGGCTGTTTTTGTATTTCAGGTTTTCACGTTTCGAGAACTGCCCAGAAAAATACAGAAAAATTATATAAAAAATCAGCGATCCGGGAACGACACTGCTTCCGAAGGGCAGCCTGGGGGGGCCACAGGGGCTCCAGGCGCCCTGTGGGCGCCCCCCCCTGGGCCGCCCCGGGGGGGCGCCTCGGCCCCCCGAGAGCCCCCCGGTGCCCTACTTTGGCATATATTTAAAGGGTTCCCTGTAACCCTTGAAAGAGGACTTTTTTTCGCGATCCCATCTCTGTTCCGCCGCCGCCGCCGCTTCCAAGATCGGGAGCACCAGGAGAACTCTTCCCGGCACCCTGCCGGAGGGGAGGATCACCACCGGGAGCTTCTCCACCACCATGGACGCCTCCCGGATGACTCGTGAGTAGTCTCCCTTGGACCATGAGTCCATGACCAGTAGCTATGTGATGTTCTCCTCCCATTCTTGTGCTTCACTAATTAGTCCTCGTGAGCTGCCCTACATGATCGAGGCACCTATGTAATCCTTATGTTGTTGCTATGTTGAGTTTGCTGGGATCCGATGGATTATGAGATTATGTTCAGATTGATCTTGAGTAATATATTTGATTCACCTCTTTTATATTTTAGTTCATAAGTAATTCTTGCATGTTCTCCATTGTTATTTATTGCTTTGGCCGAGTAGTAAGTAGTGACTCCAAGAGGGAACGTTATGCTCGATTGTGGGTTCATGCCCCTCGATGACTAGCTTGAGTGACAGAAACATGAGGCTAGGGGATGTGCTGTTGCCACAAGGGGGAAAACAACGGTGCTTGTGCCCGCGGGTGCAAGGATTGTTTACTTTACACAAAGTTCTTTTAATGCAGTTGTCTGTTGCATTGAGTTTACACTATGGGTGGGACTCGCAACTTAATACCAGCGAGATGTTCTGGATAGATATCTCAAGGTGGATGATTAGTAGTAGATATTGATGGATTTCGGTCTACTTACTTTGGCGTACCGCCCATGCTTTGAACCTCAACCTTTCTTGCAATGTAGTAAGCATTGGTTTGCGTTCGTGGTCCTGTCAATTGCCCAGCTGTAATTTGTTACCTCGCATAGCTGTTTTATCGTCTTTTGGGAGAGAGACATCACTAGTGAACATCATGAGACTCATGTCCATATTACCATCATTGATCACATACGTTATTTACTTTTCCGCTATTTACTCACTATTGCAAAAACATTATCTATCACTACTATCATATTGCTTTTAACCCTTTGTGAACTACAAGGCCGGAGAGATTGACAACCTCTCTGTACTCGTTGGGAGCAGAGTTATTTGTATCTGTGTGCAGGTCCACGTTGATTGCTAACTGCGCCGTTAGCAGTTGACACCTACCTGTTGAACCTAGGAGTCTCTGGGGATTCGATCCTTGGCATCTTTGCTAGGGGAAAACACTTCTACTTACTGCATCTTACACCTTCCACTTGGGGTAATCCAACGAGGGGTTCGAGGCCCATCAAGGAGTATTTTCTGGCGCCGTTGCCGGGGACTCCACTCTTCAGGATAGGGGAGTTGCATGCTATCTTTTACCTTTGCTTTTTAGTCTTGTTAGTTTACCTTTCATTTTTGCTTTAGTTCCTTTTATCGAAAATCACAAAAAAATTATTTACCTTCCTGTTAGTAGTCCTATCTAGTTAGTTAAACATGTTAGGATTTGGAGCTTTGAGGGAATCAGAAGTTTTAGATTTCCATCAAAGGGATGGAGAAAATATGAAGAAGGCATGGGACAGAATTTCTGATGCACATAGGAGAATTATGCCTTGGATACCTATAAAAATTGTGCTTAGAAATTTTTACCATGGTCTTTTTAAATGGTGTAAACACTCCCTTGACATTATAGCTGAGGGAGATTTCTTAGAATGTGATGAAGCTAGAGCTCTTGAGATTATACATGGTCTATCTAGTTACTTTGTTTATGACCATAACTTTGATACTATCATAGATAGACTTGCTACTACTGAGAAAAGAATGGATGCTCTAGACTTAACGAAGGTAGAGAAACCCAAACCCAATAAGAGAGACATTTTGGAAATAGATAATGACTGGGAACCTCTTGTTAGGATTAGCATCTCTAATCAAGACTTCCTTGCTTATTGTGATATTGGATCTATGGTTTCTACTATGCCAAAAATTGTTCATGATTCTTTAAAATTTAACATGGATAGATTACCATCTTATCATGAACATACTAATGGAGATATTTCTGAAATCCAGGGAAAAATAAAAGACGCACCGGTTAAATTCCTTAAAGGGATTGCAATGATTGATTTCTTCATCATGGAGCCAAACCAAGGAAATATAGTGCTTGGAAGGGACTTCCTCCGAGCAGTTAAAGGCTTCATTGATATAGGTAAGGGACAAATCCGCTTACGCGGGAAGGCAAAAGGTGTGTACCCCTTTCCTAGAAGGAACAAGAATGAACTTATCGAGGAACCATTTGAAATGATTTATAACTCTGATTATTATGATGATTATTGATTCCTCTTTGCATTATGCCTAGCTTAAAGGCATAAAAGAAAGCGCTTTTGGGAGGCAGCCCACATGAATAAATTTTTGCTTTTGTTGTGTCTTGATGTTGTTTACTGCTGTAGCATCATCATTGTATCTTTACTTTTCATATTTGTGCCAAGTATAGCCTCTGATTGCTAGAAAGTTCAAAAGTTGTGAGGTGCTGTCCAGGAAACAGATTCTGTCCTTGGATAGAAAAATTCGTATAAAATCACCAGATCATCTTTTTGGTCTGAATTTTTTCGACAGCGTTCTCTATATAATTGTATTTCGTGCGTCATTTCTGAGTTTTTTTATTTGAGTTGCAGAAGTATCCCGAACAGGTCAATTACTGCCTGCTGTTCTGTTTTTCACAGATTCTGTCCTGTTTTGCCTTACCTTCACTTTGCAAATTAAGAACTTGCTTTTTCTTTGCAAAAACCTTTTGGCAATCTTTAGAAACAGTAGAACTTCAAGAATATCCTTATTTCCAGCAAGTTATAATTATTTTATTAAGGGTACTAACCTCGCTAATCAGATTATGATGAGTTGTGCATGAAGGGAGTTTTCAAGTGTGCGAGGGAAGATGATAAAAAGATTCAGGAGTGTCAAGCGCTCAAGCTTGGGGATGCCCCCGTGCACCCCCAAGAAATATTCAAGGAGACTCAAGCGTCTAAGCTTGGGGATGCCCCCGTGCATCCCCTTCTCCATCAACATTATCAGTTCGTCTTTCGTTCCGCTATATTTTTATCACTTCATGTGTTATGTGCTATGCTTGGAGCGTCTTGCTTTTAGTTTTCTTTTTAGTTTTTCATTACGAGTCGGAACCCAGCATTCCTTTATGTGGGAGAGAAACACGCTCCACCTCTACTTAGAGCATTACATAGAATTTTCATGTCTATCTATGTTGTGTGTGTTCTTTGTCTTTTAATAGCTACTATCATACTTTGCTCTTAGTATTCATGCTTATCTCTTCAAGAGCTTTTATTTAGTTGGTTGCTTGAACCCTCTTTAATTACCATGTTCACCTTATTAAGAGAGTTTGCTTCCGTTGCATTGGTTAATGTGTCTATGATAAAGATGCTACTTTCATGATGGTGCTTAGTAGTTCAGGTTTTCTTTTGGTTAATCTCGAATAGCTGGGGGGTTTCCAATGTGTCATTGGAGTACCAACTTGGTTTGTTTGCCTATGATGTGGTATGGTTTAGTAATATCTTCCTTCGAGAATTTATTTTGATTGACTTGGCATATGCTCACGCATATTCAAGACTGTAAAGAAAGTCTGTCAAGCCTTGGTGATCTTTTGTTTCTAAGTAGCGACATAACTACCATGCCTGATTCAATATTGCTTTGTCGCTCTGCATGATTATGACCGTCATTGCTCTCTTAGTTGGTCGCTCCCAGTCTTTTGCTAACCTACACCTGCACTAAGCAAATTAACCATGCAATACATAGCTCATGGGAAAGTAGCCTAAAAACTATTGTGGTAAAGAATATGTTGCCTATGTATCTTATTTCTTATGAGTTGCTTGCTGAGCGGTAACCATGTTTCTGGGGACGCCATCAACTGTCACACTTTTGTTGAATATCATGTGAGTTACTATGCATGTTCGTCTTGTCTGAAGTAAGGGTGATTTACCGTGGGTTGAATTAATATGCATATTGTTAGAGAAGAACATTGGGCCGCCAACCAAAGCCATGCATCATGGTGGAAGTTTTAGCTTGGACCTAATCCTCAATCTCTCATGAGAATATGCTTATGCATTAAAGAGGAGTCCATCATCTATTTTCTATGTTGTCCCGATATGGATGTCCTCAAGTTGAGAACTATCAAAAACGAGAAATCAAATGCGATCTATCTCCTTGGACCTTTGTACAGGTGGCATAGAGGTACCCCTTTGTGACACTTGGTTAAAACATATGCAATGCAATGATAACCCATGGGGATCCGAGCTAAATAGGACAAGGAGCGAGCACTATTGGTATTCGATGCATGAGGCTTGCAACTTATGAGATGTTTTATACATGACACATATGAAGTACTGCTACCGTTGACACAATTGCTTCCATGTTTCAAAATAAAAAGCTCTAGCACTTCAAGCACCAACTACTGAGAGCATGATTGTCATTCTGAGTGTAATGTGCATTGTCCCAAAGTAGCATTGTCTTTTGCATGATTGTGATATCATTTATTTTGAAATGATTGTATCTAGTCATCACTTGAACCTTGAAGGTGCCCCTGCACTTATGTTTTGCATCACTAAAGGGGGCAAGCTAGATATCACTTGATCATATTTGCACATCATGTTCATTGCAAATCTTTTTGATGTTTTAGTTTCATGTTGTAAAACTTTCAGTCATTTGTGATTTTCTCTTGAGGCAACTTAATTACTTTAGAATCATTGTCTCAGTAAGCTTTTGTCATATGACTATGAGAAAGTCTTATATGGTTAATAGCATGTCACCACAGAAATTATTCTTGTTATCATTTACCTACTCGAGGACGAGCAGGAATTAAGCTTGGGGATGTTGATACGTCCAAAACGTATCTATAATTTCTGCTTGCTCCATGCCACTTTTGGGTGATATTGCTATGATATTCATACACTTCCATACACTTTTGATCATATTTGGACTAACTTACTAATCCAGTGCACCCCAGTGCCAGTTTCTGTTTTCGGCTGTTTTTGTATTTCAGGTTTTCACGTTTCGAGAACTGCCCAGAAAAATACAGAAAAATTATATAAAAAATCAGCGATCCGGGAACGACACTGCTTCCGAAGGGCAGCCTGGGGGGGCCACAGGGGCTCCAGGCGCCCTGTGGGCGCCCCCCCCCCCCCTGGGTCGCGCCGGGGGGGCGCCTCGGCCCCCCGAGAGCCCCCCGGTGCCCTACTTTGGCATATATTTAAAGGGTTCCCTGTAACCCTTGAAAGAGGACTTCTTTTCGCGATCCCATCTCTGTTCCGCCGCCGCCGCCGCTTCCAAGATCGGGAGCACCAGGAGAACTCTTCCCGGCACCCTGCCGGAGGGGAGGATCACCACCGGGAGCTTCTCCACCACCATGGACGCCTCCCGGATGACTCGTGAGTAGTCTCCCTTGGACCATGAGTCCATGACCAGTAGCTATGTGATGTTCTCCTCCCGTTCTTGTGCTTCACTAATTAGTCCTCGTGAGCTGCCCTACATGATCGAGGCACCTATGTAATCCTTATGCTGTTGCTATGTTGAGTTTGCTGGGATCCGATGGATTATGAGATTATGTTCAGATTGATCTTGAGTAATATATTTGATTCACCTCTTTTATATTTTAGTTCATAAGTAATTCTTGCATGTTCTCCGTTGTTATTTATTGCTTTGGCCGAGTAGTAAGTAGTGACTCCAAGAGGGAACGTTATGCTCGATTGTGGGTTCATGCCCCTCGATGACTAGCTTGAGTGACAGAAACATGAGGCTAGGGGATGTGATGTTGCCACAAGGGGGAAAACAACGGTGCTTGTGCCCGCGGGTGCAAGGATTGTTTACTTTACGCAAAGTTCTTTTAATGCAGTTGTCTGTTGCATTGAGTTTACACTATGGGTGGGACTCGCAACTTAATACCAGTGAGATGTTCTGGATAGATATCTCAAGGTGGATGATTAGTAGTAGATATTGATGGATTTCGGTCTACTTACTTTGGCGTACCGCCCATGCTTTGAACCTCAACCTTTCTTGCAATGTAGTCAGCATTGGTTTGCGTTCGTGGTCCTGTCAATTGCCCAGCTGTAATTTGTTACCTCGCATAGCTGTTTTATCGTCTTTTGGGAGAGAGACATCACTAGTGAACATCATGAGACTCCGGTCCATATTACCATCATTGATCACATACGCTATTTACTTTTCCGCTATTTACTCACTATTGCAAAAACACTATCTATCACTACTATCATATTGCTTTTAACCCTTTGTGAACTACAAGGCCGGAGAGATTGACAACCTCTCTGTACTCGTTGGGAGCAGAGTTATTTGTATCTGTGTGCAGGTCCACGTTGATTGCTAACTGCGCCGTTAGCAGTTGACACCTACCTGTTGAACCTAGGAGTCTCTGGGGATTCGATCCTTGGCATCTTTGCTAGGGGAAAACACTTCTACTTACTGCATCTTACACCTTCCACTTGGGGTAATCCAACGAGGGGTTCGAGGCCCATCAGGGGCTTCTACCGGAAAACGTGCGATTAGCCATTGTGAAGCTATGTGCATTCCTTAATGCAATCTCTCATAAGGTGATCGATCCAGAAATCATACCAAGGCTAAGGAGTGATGTGGCGCAATGTCTTGTCAGTTTCGAGCTGGTGTTCCCACCATCCTTCTTCAATATCATGACGCACGTCCTAGTTCATCTGGTCGACGAGATTGTCATTCTGGGCCCCGTATTTCTACACAATGTGTTTCCCTTTGAGAGGTTCATGGGAGTCCTAAAGAAATATGTCTATAACCGCGCTAGGCCAGAAGGAAGCATCTCCATGGGCCATCAAACAGAGGATGTCATTGGGTTTTGTGTTGACTTCATTCCTGGCCTTAAGAAGATTGGTCTCCCTAAATCGCGGTATGAGGGGAGACTAACTGGGAAAGGCACGCTTGGAGGGGAGTCAATAATATGCAGGGACGGGCGTTCTTGGTCTGAAGCACACTACACAGTTCTACAGAACTCTACTCTGGTGACCCCGTATGTCGATGAACACAAGAACAGTCTGTGCTCCAAACACCCGGAGCGGTGTGACGACTGGATTACATGTGAACACATCAAGACTTTTGGCAGTTGGTTGGAAACACGTCTCAGAGGTGACAACACTATTTGTGATGAGCCGTACTCGTTGTCCAGGGGACCATCTTCGACTGTATTGACTTACAAAGGATACGAGATAAATGAGAATACATTTTACATGATCGCCCAAGATAAAAAGAGCACCAACCAAAATAGCGGTGTCCGCTTTGATGCAGCAACCAAAAAGGGAAAGGACACATATTATGGTTACATAGTGGACATATGGGAACTTGACTACGGACATGATTTTAAGGTCCCTTTGTTTAAGTGCAAATGGGTCAATCTGTGAGGAGGCGGGGTACAGGTAGACCCAGATTACGGAATGACAACAGTGGATCTGAACAATCTTGGGTAAACAGACGAACCGTTCGTCCTAGCCAATGATGTGGCGCAGGTTTTCTATGTGAATGACATGTCTACAAAAACCAGAAAAAGAAAAGATATGAAAGCGAACACATCAAACGATGAGCCAAAGCGCCACATAGTTCTTTCAGGAAAAAGAGACATTGTGGGAGTGGAGGGCAAGACAGACATTTCCGAAGATTATGAAAAGTTTCATGAAATTCCCCCCTTCAAAGTCAAGGCTGACCCAAGCACCCTGACAAATGATGAAGATTATCCATGGTTACGGCGCAATAAGCAAAGGACACAAGCGAAGAAAAAGTGAAGACTTTCTCTCCACAACTATTGTGATGATGCCTTTAATCTAGAATATCACTTTTTAATGGTGCATTTTGAACACAGAAGTAGTCTGTAGTTCAAATAAGTTAAAAATTTGAAATCCCTTTGTAACAGATGAGTTTTCGTCTGAAACCCTGATACCTCGAAACAGATAGTCCGTTTTGCACACGAAGTGCATCCAATTTTTGTCGTAACCCTCTCAACTTTTTAGCACATGCTATGTGGGTGAAATGATGATTCCATGCCAACTTTCAACCTTTTTAGAGTTCATTTGAAATGCTTTTCAATTTCAGGGTCATTTAGCTTAACCAAATGAAGTCACAAAGGGTTGAAAATTGATGATGTGGCTTTAAATGGTCCATTTTGAACACACAAAAAGTCTGGAGTTCAAATAAGTTCAAAAAAGGTTGAAAGTTTTTCTTTCTGTTCAAAACATCAAAAATCTATTTTCATAGTAAAGTTATTCACAAACTAGTGATTCACGGAAATTTCAAAAAAAATCAAATTTGAAAACTAATGGCACTAACAGAAAGTTTCAATAACATTGGTTTCAACATTTATAGGATTACCTGAGATATAATGTTTGATTCTTTGACCGTTCACCACCTTCGGATTTGTGCCTTCGAAGTTGTTGATTTTTATGGCACCGGAACGATAGACCCCCTCGACAATGTAAGGTCCTTCCCACTTGGAGAGAAGTTTTCCTGCAAAAAATCTTAAACGAGAGTTGTATAGCAAGACATAATCACCTACGTTAAACTCACGCTTTTGTATCCTTTTGTCATGCCATCTTTTAACTTTTTCTTTAAACATCTTGGCATTCTCATAGGCCTGAGTTCTCCATTCATCAAGGCAGCTAATGTCAAATAGCCTCTTCTCACCAGCAAGTTTGAAATCATAATTGAGCTATTTGATATCCCAATATGCCTTATGTTCTAGCTCAAGAGGTAAGTGACAAGATTTTCCATATACCATCTTATATGGAGACATACCCATAGGATTTTTGTATGCAGTTCTATAGGCCCATAATGCACCATCAAGTTTCTTAGACCAATTCTTTCTAGACCTATTAACTATCTTTTGCAAAATTAATTTCAACTCTCTATTACTTAGTTCTACTTGACCACTAGTCTGTGGATGATAGGAGGATGCAATTCTATGGTTGACATCATACTTAGCAAGCATCTTACGGAAAGCACCATGAATAAAGTGTGAACCACCATCAGTCATTAAGTATCTAGGGACTTTAAACCTCGGGAAAATAACTTCTTTAAGCATCTTAATAGAGGTGTTGTGATCAGCACTACTAGTTGGAATAGCTTCTACCCACTTAGTAACGTAATCAACAGCAACTAAAATATGTGTGTATCCATTAGAGGCAGGAAACGGTCCCATATAATCAAAGCCCCAAACATCAAATGGTTCAATAACAAGTGAATAATTCATAGGCATTTCTTTACGTCTACTGATATTACAAATTCTTTGACATTCATCACAAGATAAGACAAACTTACGGGCATCCTTGAAGAGAGTAGGCCAATAAAAACCGGATTGCAATACCTTGTGTGCAGTTATATCTCCCGCATGGTGTCCTCCATAAGCTTCAGAGTGGCACTTGCGTAGGATATGTTCCTGTTCATCCTCAGGTACACAACGTCTAATAATACCATCTACTCCTTCTTTATAAAGATGTGGGTCATCCCAGAAGTAATGTCTCAAATCATAGAAGAACTTTTTCTTTTGCTGGTATGTGAAGCTAGGAGGTATAAACTTAGCAACAATATAATTAGCATAATCAGCATACCATGGAGTAGTACGAGAAGTATTTATGACAGCTAATTGTTCATCAGGAAAGCTATCATCAATAGGTTGTGGGTCGTCAAGCACATTCTCTAACCTGGACAAGTTGTCTGCAACGGGGTTCTCAGCTCCCTTCCTATCAATAATATGCAAATCAAATTCTTACAGCAAGAGAACCCATCTAATAAGTCTAGGTTTAGCATCTTTCTTTTCCATAAGGTATTTGATAGCAGCATGATTAGTGTGAATAGTTACTTTAGAATCAACAATATAGGGTCTAAACTTATCACAAGCAAATACAACTGCTAAACATTGCTTTTCAGTAGTAGCATAATATTTTTGGGCACTATCTAGAGTTTTACTAGCATATTGGATAACATTCAATTTCTTATCATGCCTAGAAACTTCCATGTGCAGCCACAAGCCATTATGGGCTCTAGCATAGTATGAGTAAGTTGTGTAACCTCTTTCACTGGTGGACTAGCAGATGTAGCGGATGTAGGTATACGGGTCCACCCGGGGTAAAGAGTTAATGCTTCTGAAAGACTGTGTCTCGGTCATCCGTTTCTCAAACACCGTGCAGTGCGAGAAATCTAACGGACGAGATCGAGTCTTGTGGGGAAAAGTGCACAAACCTCTGCAGAGTGTACAAACTATTCATGAGTAGCCGTGTCCCCGGTTATGGACATCTTTGAGTATCTAGAAGTGGATTATTTGTTGATCTCAACACTCTATTTAATTAAATTGTTGGGTTAATAATGACTTTGGTTTGGGATTGAGATGGGGGTACCATTCTTAATTGTTCATGTTTTAAATTCAACAAAGTAGTTAAATAAATGCATTCCTTTCGTGGTAGGGAAGAATCAGCTTTATGCAAAATCAGCCTTACAGCCTCCACCAGCGAAATATGCATGTAGTTGTAGGCATTGTTCATCATTACTTCTACAGTGTGAATTTGCCAATACATTCAATGTACTGACCTACATGGCTGCAACGTCTCATGTTGCAGGAATTATTCGACGAGTAAGTGTTACGTTATGGTTGCGCTGTCTACACTCAACTTTGTCGTTGGTGTTGATGGAACTTCACAACCTTGTTGCTTTCGCTATGATTGATTGAGGTAATAGTACTTACGTTACTTAATACATGTGATTTACCTCTGTTATAAATCCTCGAGTACTGTGTGTGTCAGCATACCGATCCAGGGATGACACTTAAGCACAGAGACTTGATCCATTCGGGTCGGGTCGCTACAAAATGGCTGGATGTTTCACCTTTTTGTCGAAGTATTTACACCATTGCGCCTAATTGCCGCGTGGATTTAATCCTATTTTATAAGCTTGAGACAGTAAGTGGTGATGTGGAAGTGGAACACGTGCTGAATATCTAATTGAATGGCTGCTCGTTAGACATATCAACATTTTCTTTAGAGGAACGAGCTAACGCATGAGTGCTCCTATCCCCCGACCCGTGTGGGGGACAGCGTGCAAACATGCACCCACACGCCCCGCGATCGGTTTGGGTCGGCCCATTGCGGGGTGAGGAGATCATGTCTTACCCCCTCTATTTTTTTTTCCTTTTTGAAAAAATTGAAATTTCAAAATATATATTCATGAATTGGAAAATATTCCAAAGTTAAAAAATCACTTGATTTCAAAAAATGTTCTCGAAATTGATTTATATCTTGGCGAATTTCAAAAAAAAATCATGGATTAGAAAACATTTTCCTAGATTAAAAATTGTTCGTGAAGTTTGAAAAATATCCCTATTTTTTAAAAAAAAATCATGGATTTGGAAAATGTTCTTGCATTTCAAAAAAATGTTCTCAATTTTGAAAATGTTCCTGGATTGAAAAATTTCCAAGATTTCAAAAAATAGTCACAAATTTGAAAATGTTCTTCAATTTAAAAAATGCTTGTGATTTCAAACAATATTCTTGAATTTAAAAAAAGTTATGGAATTCAGGATTTCATTTTTTCCATGAATTCTGGAAATGTTGATGTTTTCGAAATTTGTATGTGATTACAAAAAATGTTTGTGGATTTGAAAAATGATCAGGTCTCACACTGTTGTGGCCCCAAACTCTTACTATTTAGAATACTACTCCCTCCGCCCCATAATATAGGAGCGTTTTTGACACTGTACTAGTGTAAAAAACGCTCTTATATTATGGGACGGAGTGAGTAGTACTGAATCGGGGGCACACTTGTTGCTACTCGATAGTGCTGGAATGACTGAATTGGGGCATTGGTTGTATGTACAGATGAAAAATGGTGGTGATGATCGGTCGGTGCTCGAATACGTGCACGGATTATATAAGGATCTTGGAATATACGTATGACCTAACCATCCAGACCCAAGAGTCCTAGATGCAAATATATTTCATTGTCTACTGTTGACTCACTCGTACGTGCTAGAATTAGACAAATAAATTGTTGGACCTTTTATTTATTTATTTGTGTTAGTGTGCTTAGTTGTGGCACCCAGTGCTGTGAAATAGAAACATGATTAAGTTCTTTTCACGAAAAATGAATTTATCTCTGATTATAGATATCAATAGCTTTGTATTGTAATATTGTTTTTAAGTTGCAACTCATTCATCAAGGCAAAGCTATTGCTGAAGCTTTAACATTATGCTCGATACAGTCATGCAGATGGTGATCGCGGTTCCATTCCATTACAGGTTAGGTAAATTTAGCCGTATATCTATTTTTTTTTTCAATTTTTCATAACTTTTTCAAATTTTTGATGATAGCTTACCAAGCTGACCACTTGGTAGTCATATATCTGTTTGATATATTTTCAATGCAAAAGATGTCGCTTTCGGTAAATATAGAGGTGGATTTTTTTACTGTACTAGCAAAATTACAGTCAAGTGCTATTTAGCAGCTCCGTAAACTAATACAAACTCGAATGGATATAACGATAGTTTCATGAGTGGGTTATAGTTTGACTTCAGACAATATTAATAGGCCTTATAATGACTAAAGTCCAACCAATCACAGCGATTTTCATCATGGGCTTGTAATTTTGTAATATGTTTTTTACTGAGGAAACGTACTGCATGATGTTTCAGCCTACCACTAAAATGATCGCTAAAATTCTAGCAAGAAAGACATGTTAGTACTAGCAAGTAGCTGTAACAAAACACAAGAGCACATCACCATGAGTCGATTTTGGAGTAAACAAACTTGAGTGTAGAGAAATAAGCCAGAGATTTTTTTTTAAGACGCCTGAGAGAAAACTGAGTTGACGCCTTGGATTTAAAAAAAATCACGGTAAAAAGAAATACGACAGAGAGAAAATGGAGCAGATAGAAATAAGACAGAGAGAAAAATCGAGTAGAACGAAATAAGATAGAGAAAAACAAGTACAAAAAACTTGGGTACAGAAAAATAAGACAATTTTTTTAAAAAAGAGTTAAATACACTGGACTGCGGCGGCCACGGATTTCTTCTTTGCAGCGGCGACAGGAGTCGATCTGGAAGGTAATCCGAGCGGGCGACCGTGAAGAACCCCCCCACCCCCCGGTGCGCCGGCCAGTGAGCGATCATCCTCCATCTTATGGTAAGAACCCTATTTTTTCTCCGCAATCATCCTGTAGCTCATCTAACCGGTCACAATCACTAGTTGGATTTTTTGTCCAAAAGGACCACCTGCCGAGTGGAATTGCCAAAAGAGACCACCTGCGAGTCAAATTGCCGGATCAGACCCCCTGCCGCCACCAGCGCAGGCGGCCGACCAGGCGGCTGGGCCCTGCCGCCACCAGCGTTGGCGGCCGGCCGGAATCCCGTTTCGGCCACTGCTCGCACGGGAACGGGCTGCTGATGGTGGGGCCTGCCGCCATCTGCAGCGGCGGCAGCACTGTTCACGCGCGAAGTGAACAGTAATTTTAAAAAAATCAAAAAAAATATCAGAAAAATTCAAAAAAATCTGGAATTTTGCACCCACTTAGAACGCTCGATTCTCTTTGCTGCCAAAAAATTTCAGATTTTTTTGAATTTTTCTGATATTTTTTTTGATTTTTTTAAAATTACTGTTCACTTCACGTGTGAACAGTGCTGCCGCCACTGCAGGTGGCGGCAGGCCCCACCATCAACAGCCCGTTCCCGTGCGAGCAGTGGCCGAAACGGGATTCCGGCCGGCCGCCAATGCTGGTGGCGGCAGGGCCCAGCCGCATGGTCGGCCGCCTGCGCTGGTGGCGGCAGGGGGTCTGATCCGACAATTTGACTCGCAGGTGGTCTCTTTTGGCAATTCCACTCGGCAGGTGGTCCTTTTGGACAAAAATTCTCACTAGTTGTAGGCATTGATTTAGTTTTATTTGTACGGTCTCATTAACTTCTAGAACCGCTTGCTCTGATTTGAGGTTAGGGTTAGGGTTGTTCGCATGAATGTCGAAAGAACTCCTTTTTGGAATATATTTTCTGTAAAAGATAGATTGCAATGTGACAATTTTTTTGATTTGTAATTGTAGGAGCCAAGGAAGAGGCATTCTATGTGGAAATCAATTATGGTGGATTATTTTGTGGATTTTGGTCGAAAAAGAGTTATATTGATGGCAAAATTGAGTATTTTTATGGATGTGAAGTTGAAAAATAGTATCCACTTCCTGTAGTAGTTAGGATATGATATGGACAAGTGTAATGTGTACCGGCTGCTCCCTGGTATGAATTTGGATAATGGCCTAAGGATAGTTAATAGGGAGAGAGAGAGGGGGG
>LR738711.1:867718654-867772803 GCA_902687465.1 Secale cereale | reverse complement strand
AGAGGATATAGGAAAGAAACAGTGCCAAAGGCTAGGGATTGTGAAGAGCAACCTTTATAAGGGAATTTCTGTAAAATATAGCAGCCTCCGTGACCCCTGAGTCAATGTGGCATGGGTCAACGCGGCATGGGAGCATCAAGTGCTAGTGAAAAAAGGAAGTCGGATGAACCACTTACTATAGAACTACTCCCTCCGTTCCGATTTACTCATCGTGGTTTTAATTCAAATTTGAATTAAAACCACGACGAGTAAATCGGAACGGAGGGAGTAGGACCTACAGATGCATTTTAAAAGATATAGGACTAAAGTGACATTGTGCCGAAACTTTTAGGACCTCAAGTGTATTTAACTCATTTAAAAATATTGACGCCTTGGAGTAAAGAAAAAATTCACGAAAAAAAGAAAATAAGACAGAGAAAATGGATTAGATAGAAATAAGACAAATAGAAAAACGGAGTAGAATGAAGTAAACGAGTAAACAAACTTAAGTATAGATAAATAAGGCACAGAAATAAAAATTTAAGAATATTGATGCCTTGGAGTAAAAAGAAACTTTCATGAAAAAAAGAAATAAGACATAGAGAAAATGGAGTAGATAGAAATAAAATAAGAAATAGAAAATTGGGGTAGAACGAAATAAAGACAGAGAGAAAAGTAAAAAATAACGACGCCTGAGAGATTCGAACTCTCGCGGGGAAACCCCATGTACTTAGCAGGCACACGCCTTAACCACTCG
The DNA here is from genome assembly GCA_902687465.1 of Secale cereale. NCBI lineage: Eukaryota > Viridiplantae > Streptophyta > Magnoliopsida > Poales > Poaceae > Secale > Secale cereale. Next base: position 867,772,067 of record LR738711.1, on the reverse strand, counting down.
GCCAAAGCGTCGTTGTTGATACTATTTCTACTTTCATTTTTGAAATTGGCACAATATCTAACCCTGATTCGTTCTCCGGAGGCTTCCCCCGACGAGCCAAGACACAGCAGTCAGACCATGGCAGCGGCGGCGTGCGGCCATCGCTTCCGTCCGCGGCGGCGGGAGGAGCCTCCGGCCCGGACGAGCCTCGCGACGCGCGCGTGGTGCGGGAGCTCCTCCGGTCGATGGGGCTCAGCGAGGGCCAGTACGAGCCGCGCGTCGTGCACCAGTTCCTGGAACTGGCCTACCGCTACGTCGGGGACGTGCTCGGCGAGGCCCAGGTCTACGCCGACCACGCAGCCAAGCCCCAGCTCGACGCCGCCATTCAGGCCAAGGTCAACTTCTCCTTTTCCCAACGGCCGCCCCGCGAGGTATGAGTACGGCCAATCTCACCAATAACCCTAGTATATTATCCTCGATAGATTCCGAAATTCACTAGGTTCCCTAGCTTCATCCTACGACCTGGTGCACGACGCGCAACAGCTCTGCTGCTACCTTCTTTAATTGGTGAATGACGAAACGATTTTCTATGAACCTATCACATTCAGACGGAGTAATGTTGTGGACTCCAATTGGGGTAATAGTAAGCACAACAGAGGATGCGCAGATGTGTCGCGGAAGAAGCAATCTCCATAAAAGAAATGATGTGTGCTGTTGAGATTTCAGTTAAGTGCTGCTTCTTGGCTGAGAGATTTTTATTGGGAAAAATTAAATTTCAAATAGGTGGATTTATTAATAGAGTGCATTATTCAATAAGAACATATAAATCAAAGCTTCATACATGGTGGTTAGAAGCCACCATCCGCAACGGACAGATTCGGTTTCGAATCCTTTAGCTAACGAAATGTCATTTTATCTACACTTGTAGCCGTCAGAGGGACCAATATCAGTCAGTGTTATAATGAAATTATAAGGAAAACATAGGAGGGAATGTGGGATTTAAACCCACATTCATTCCCAAATTCTCAACTTTGAGAAGAGAAGCTTCTCTGGTAGGAATGTTCAGCTGAACCCATGCCTTATTTGGAAAGTTGAATGCTTATCTGCTGAAGTTTCCAAAATCTTAGGAATCATGTGCCACCAGTAGTTCCATATACATAATGTAACCTTTGAGAAGAGAAGCAAGCAAGAAATAAATACCCTCTTTTGTTGGTGCAGATATGCTGCTGCCGGTACTGCAGCAGCCGTCTTACTGTTGGAATTGGAAACAAGAAGAATACTCGGTTTCCTTATTAGTTGACTTTACTCTAGATATATCATGTGTATTATCGTTAGATTTGAACACTCTTCATTGGATGGGTCAAATCAAATAATCACATGTAAGGGAGAGCATCTGTTGAGCCTCTAAACCGGAAGGAATTCCTGTGGCTAGAAGGTGCTAGAGAGTTGACGAGGCAGCGTACCCAGCGCAGATCGGAAAGGTAACGGGGTAGTGGGGAATGCTGAATAGTGATTAGGGAAGACTTCTTTATTGATAACATGCATCAGTTGCTGCATCTAGGGGACCTTTATATAGGCGACTCAAGACTAGTGTCCTGGACAGGTACAGACTCAAACTGCTGCAGAACAAGACTGCTGCAGGTTCTATTGAAACGACTCTTAACTTGGGGAACAAAATATCCTTTCCTTAATAGAACTCTTAGCGTATTCCAACTCAGGTGTGGCCGCTATGGCCTGTGGGCTTCCTCGGAATCCGCCACATAACATTCCTTACTCCTTAGTACTCCTAGAACACAATTTTTGCGAATGCATGGCTAGACTTCATAACAAGAAGAAACGAACAGGGTATAATTCTTAATGTGTATGAGGCTGACATCTGAAGATATGCCTAAAATGTTGATGAATCGTATTAGGTAGTACAAAGATATTAGAGATTGAGGCCGCCTTATGGGTTTGGGCTGGGGCTTCAAGCCTCCGATTGGTGATCCCTAGCACCTGGGATGTCCACAAAGATCATTGTAACATAAACTGCAAACCACCTCCTAGGAGGCATGTAACCCGTTTCCAAACTTTTCAATGAAAAGAAATGCAAAGTCTTTGCGTTTTATCGAAAAACAATTGTCCTCACTTGTTTTTAGCTGCTAAGTGCACCTAAAGAAGATCTTAAGTGGATAAGGGGTATGAGCAACTCTTGTGGCTTTGAAGTCAAGTGCTTGTTTTATGTTTTATCAGATCCCTGCAAACACAAGTTGACAGAAAGTACTCTATATGTATAGGTTGATCTCAAGTCATTTTGCTGGTGTCACACAGGTTCTACTCGAGTTGGCACGCAGCCGCCGGAACAAGATCCCGCTGCCCAAGTCTATCGCTCCACCTGACTTGATTCCTCGGCCACCTGAGCAGGACACTTTGTTGAGTGAAAACTACCAGCTCCTACCCGCACTGAAGCCACCAACTCAGACTGAAGAAGCAGAAGATGACAACGAGGGAACCGACGCAATCCCTGCCAATCCTAGTCCAAACTATTCGCAGGATCAGAGGGGCAGCGAGCAAAATCAGCCTTTGAGCCAGAGGGTTTCTTTCCAACTGAACGCGGTGGCTGCCGCGACAGCAAAGCGCCCTCTGGTGACAATTGATCAGCTGAACATGGGCTAACTAATTGTAGATCGTCCGCGAGCCTGCTTGTTGATGCTTGTGTAGCTGCTGGGATCGCCCTTTCTGGCTAGCGCCCTCCTAGTTCAGTCACTCTGTGCGTTCGGTTTATTCGGTTTACATGGTTCGGTCTATACGGTTTTTCGGTTTGTACGGTATTAATACTTCGGTAAATACGGTATGAAATGAAAATACGGTTCGGTTTCGGTATATACCAGATTATTTCGGTATGGTTTCAGTATGTACCATAAAAACCAAAGTTGACGCGAATTTGAAAATGACGTAATAATAACTTACAAATTTATGACTCAAAACCAATCAAAACACATACTATTTTACATAAATAGTATATAACTATATATATAAGTATATATGCATGCATATATTCATCCCTTAATGATTATGGACGTGCTTAGCATCTTTTAAAGAGAAAAATAACTATGTTACAAGAAAAATGTACATGCTTAGTCGTGAATTTGACTCATGTTCAAGAAAAATGACAACTTGTATGGTTGTTGTCTCAAGAAATATAAATTTATTTTTTACTTTGGTTTATTCGGTTAACCGTTCGGTTTTTCGGTATATACCATAAAAACCAAAGTTCAAAACGGTATGAAAATTCCATACCATACCAAAACCATAAACCATAAAAACCATAAAATTGGTTCGGTTCGGTTTATTTTCGGTATGGTTTTTCGGTTCGGTTTCAAAATGCACAGCCCTATAGTTCACCATGAAAAAAATGCTGATTGTTGAGGAAAGGGAGCATCCTTGCAAGTAGTGTAAGCAGTAGCCGTGCACCTCTGGTTTATTAATTTCTGTTCATTATTGTCAACTTATTGATTTTGTATATCTTGTCAAACTTGAGCTGTCCCGTCGTTTCTGAATGCTAAATCGGTGTTTCTATTGCGACTGTGTTCCTATTATGCTTTTGGTGGCATATGGCACATATTTGGGTGGTTAAAATATAGAAATAAATCTTTTTTTTCCGAATCGATATAGAGATAAATCTGTAGTTCACTATTTTTATCATTTTAATATCAGTGCTTGCTTTTAATGCTAGGTGGAGTAGGATGTAGTTCTGTGCATGTCGCCTCGAAGAGTTACTGACAAATCAAAATTAAAACACCAAGCCCGTCTAGCTCAGTTGGTAGAGCGCAAGGCTCTTAACCTTGTGGTCGTGGGTTCGAGCCCCACGGTGGGCGACCTCTTTTTATTTTTCTTCTTTTTTTCAAAATAGTTCTTCTATATTACTCAATGAGGGAGTAATAGAGAAATGAGACATGAGATATCTAAAGAAATGTTTTGTTTACAAGTTCTAGTGAAGTGTTCTACTATATCTAGGACTGAAATGCGTAAGATCCAGAAGAACGCTAGTCACGAGTTGATGGCGAAAACTTAAAGAGAAAGAACAAACTATAAGAGTTAGATGACTCTTCTGTTGAGTAGGAGAAATTTTGAAAGTCAAACTATAAGAAGTTTAGAGGTAGAAAGAAAAGAAGACTAGAGTGTTCAGCTCAGGTATGAATGTCATACAAGTTATAAGATGTAGAGAAAGTCGGTCAATTAAAGTGTGATTCTTGAGAATTGTGGTTAAATTGTTAAACACTAAAATTCTTCGGTAATTGTGGTTAAAAGTTGATCACAAGGATCTGACTCGATTGCATGATGTTGCGAATCGATGCAAAAATTACTATGGCCTAATGACCAACAAATTAATGAGGTTAAAATAAAAACACCAAGCCCGTCTAGCTCAGTTGGTAGAGCCCCACGGTGGGCGACCTCTTTTTATTTTTCTTCTTTTTTTTCAAAATAGTTCTTCTATATTACTCAATGAGGGAGTAATAGAGAAATGAGACATGAGATATCTAAAGAAATGTTTTGTTTACAAGTTCTAGTGAAGTGTTCTACTATATCTAGGACTGAAATGCGTAAGATCCAGAAGAACGCTAGTCACGAGTTGATGGCGAAAACTTAAAGAGAAAGAACAAACTATAAGAGTTAGATGACTCTTCTGTTGAGTAGGAGAAATTTTGAAAGTCAAACTATAAGAAGTTTAGAGGTAGAAAGAAAAGAAGACTAGAGTGTTCAGCTCAGGTATGAATGTCATACAAGTTATAAGATGTAGAGAAAGTCGGTCAATTAAAGTGTGATTCTTGAGAATTGTGGTTAAATTGTTAAACACTAAAATTCTTCGGTAATTGTGGTTAAAAGTTGATCACAAGGATCTGACTCGATTGCATGATGTTGCGAATCGATACAAAAATTACTATGGCCTAATGACCAACAAATTAATGAGGTTAAAATAAAAACACCAAGCCCGTCTAGCTCAGTTGGTAGAGCGCAAGGCTCTTAACCTTGTGGTCGTGGGTTCGAGCCCCACGGTGGGCGACCTCTTTTTTTTTTTTCAAAATAGTTCTTCTATATTACTCAATGAGGGAGTAATAGAGAAATGAGACATGAGATATCTAAAGAAATGTTTTGTTTACAAGTTCTAGTGAAGTGTTCTACTATATCTAGGACTGAAATGCGTAAGATCCAGAAGAACGCCAGTCACGAGTTGATGGCGAAAACTTAAAGAGAAAGAACAAACTATAAGAGTTAGATGACTCTTCTGTTGAGTAGGAGAAATTTTGAAAGTCAAACTATAAGAAGTTTAGAGGTAGAAAGAAAAGAAGACTAGAGTGTTCAGCTCAGGTATGAAAGTCATACAAGTTATAAGATGTAGAGAAAGTCGGTCAATTAAAGTGTGATTCTTGAGAATTGTGGTTAAATTGTTAAACACTAAAATTCTTCGGTAATTGTGGTTAAAAGTTGATCACAAGGATCTGACTCGATTGCATGATGTTGCGAATCGATGCAAAAATTACTATGGCCTAATGACCAACAAATTAATGAGGTTGAAATATGTGTTGATTTTTTTTAAAGTTATGATACTTTTTCATCAACATATTACCTCTGAATTTATTGTCATAATACATTTTAGAATTTTGTACACTCTAGCCCATTGCATAGAAATTGCGAGGAGTTTGTTCATAAGAGAACAATAGTTGTTCAATGTAATGAACAAAAGGGCCATACTCCTATTGTGAAAAGGATGAAAGTTATGACTATTGATGATAGAATTAAATATCTATAACACTGACGCTAAATGTCGCAAGACTAAAAGAATACCACATATGTGTGGTACTGCATATAGTCACATTGGAGAAACTCGCATGAAGAAATTCCATAGTGATGGATTTTGGAGTCATATAATTATGAATCATCGGACACTTGCAACTTTCATCCAAATTGTGAAATAACTAAAATATCGTTCACATGACATAAAGTGTTGGAATTTACTAGTATTTACTAGTCCAAATAAATTCAGAAATTCTCATTGACACATTATTATTTTGTTAATTGGGAAAATTAATGAGTCATTGATTAATTAGTAATGGTCGCGTTTATTGGGGCTGTTTCTATTTCATTAACAGACGCGGTTATTACGACCGTTTCTGACTCATTAACAAACGCGTTTATTGTTACTGTTTCTATTTCATAAACGGACGTGTTAAGTACGACAGTTTCTAAATCATAAACGGACGCGTTTATGGCGGCTGCTTTGACTCCCAACATACACTATATAAACTCGTACCAAGCCAGCCTTGGGAGTAGGTTGTTTTCGTATGGTTTCTCACCGTTCCAAAATATTGCGCCGCCACTCAAGCCTTCTCCATCCCTCCTTCCGGCGTGCACCAGAAGAAGGGACAGCAGGCCTCCGGAACCCCGCCTCTTGCGATCCTGTACGGGAGAGGGGCGATCAGGTTTTTGGGGAGAGCTCTCGCTCGACTGCTGACAGCGATCACTTCCCCAACGACGACTTCTTCCCCGACATCGGCAACCTCTTCCTCGACGACGACATGGCCCAGACCGGGGACAACACAGCCGCTACTACAGCTGCTGCAACGTATGCATCTCTCTCTCATCTGTATCAGATCTCGCTACAATTTTTATGTCTAGTACTTGCCGTAGATTGGATCTGTTTCCCCATTGTACTAGATATTTGCATGCTCGCTTTAGTTGCTTCTGTCATGATTAATTTTATGATATTTCGGATTAAACCATATGATGAATTGCTAATATATTCAACAATCCAAAAACCTGATTATAGGCAATTTGCTACACCTACTTTTCTTACGTCGAAAAAGCCCGATCGGTTCAAGGGTGTGAACTATAAGAGGTGGCGCACGAGAGCAGTGTTGTGGTTTCAATCCATGAACTGCTATGCGGCCACCAAGGGCATGCCTGAGGGCGATCTTGAACCTGCACAACGGGAAGCCTTTGAAAGGGTTGATATTATGTTTAAGACAGCCCTCCTCGGTATTATTGATGATTCCATTGTGGATCCTTATATGTCGTTTTATAATGGCAAGGACATGTGGGCCGCGCTCGAGGCCAAGTTTGGGGTCTCGGACGCTGGTAGCGAGTTGTACGTCATGGAGCAATTCTATGACTACAAGATGACTGATGAGCGTTCTGTTGTTCAACAGGCTCATGAGATACAGTCACTCGCTAAGGAACTTGAGCACTTTAAGTGTAATTTACTGGATAAATTTGTGGCCGGTGGCATCATTGCCAAGCTTCCACCTTCGTGGGGCACCTTTGCTACTTCTCTGAAACACAAGAGACAGGAGTTTTCCGTTTTGGACCTCATCGGATCTCTTGATGTGGAAGAGAAGGCGAGAGCAAAGGATACACGTGCTCGGGTTGCTGAGGTAGGTTCTGCTACGCACATGGTGCAGAAGAAAAACTACCATCCCAACAAGCCTAAATATAACAAGAAGAAATACGAGGGTAAAGGCAAGCCTGACAACAAGTTTAAGCCATCGTCCTCTACCAACTTTAAGAAGAAGAAGGGATCATGCCACGTTTGTGGCGACCTGAGCCATTGGGCTCCGAGATGCCCCAAACGGCATGAGCTACAGCAGCTGGAGAATAGCGGCAAGACCGCTAATGTTGTCATGGCTGACACCGAGATGAAGGATATTGGGTCACAGGGACTTCCCCCGTGCTGATGGGGAACGGGTCACATGCCACTGTTCGTGGTGTTGGTACGGTCGATCTGAAGTTTACTTCGGGGAAGATCGTGCGACTGAAGAACGTGCATCATGTGCCCTCCATCAATAAGAATCTCGTCAGCGGTTCGCGTTTATGTCGAGATGGTTATAAGTTGGTTTTCGAGTCCAATAAAGTTGTAATTTCCAAGTATGGACAATTTGTTGGTAAAGGCTATGAGTGCGGAGGCTTGTTCCGCCTATCTTTGTCAGACTTATGCACTAAAGTTATTAATCATGTTTGCCACGATAATGAATCTGATATTTGGCATTCACGACTTTGTCATATTAACTTTGGTTGCATGACGCGGTTAGCAAATATGAGTTTAATTCCGAAATTTACTACTGTGAAAGGTTCCAAATGTCAAGTGTGTGTTCAAGCTAAGCAACCTCGCAAGTCCCATAAGACTGCGGAGGTAAGAAATTTAGCACCACTGGAGCTTATACATTCTGATCTTTGTGAGATGAATGGCGTGTTGACAAAGGGTGGAAAGAAATACTTTATGACACTCATTGATGACTCCACTAGATATTGTTATGTGTTTCTTCTGAAAACAAAAGATGAGGCTTTAACTTACTTCAAAAAAACTATAAGGCCGAAGCAGAGAACCAACTTGATCGTAAAATTAAACGGCTTAGGTCTGATCGTGGTGGAGAGTATTTTTCAAATGAATTCAATTCGTTTTGTGCGGAACATGGTATTATCCATGAGAGGACGCCTCCCTATTCACCTCAGTCAAATGGGGTGGCTGAAAGAAAGAACCGAACTCTGTCTGATTTGGTTAACGCCATGTTAGACACTTCGGGTCTCTCCAAGGCATGGTGGGGGGAGGCGCTAATGACTGCATGTCATGTCCTAAACCGAGTTCCCACAAAGAATAAAACCATTACTCCATTTGAGGAATGGGAAAGGAAAATATTGAAACTCTCTTACTTACGTACTTGGGGTTGTTTGGCGAAAGTCAATATACCAATTCCCAGGAAGCGCAAGCTTGGACCTAAAACCGTAGATTGTGTTCTTCTGGGCTATGCTTTTAATAGCATCGGTTATAGATTTTTGGTAGTAAAATCTGAGGTATCCGACATGCATGTCGATACGATTATGGAGTCGAATGATGCGACTTTCTTTGAGAACATATTTCCTATGAAGGATATGGCTAGCTCATCAAATCAGGAAATACCTATTTTATCGAGTCAGGAAATAACTGAGATTCCTGAACCCACCATTCCAATAGAACACGTTGAGAATCCCTTGGAGGATGACAATAAAGTTCCTGTTAGGAGCAAGAGACAGAGGATTGCAAAGTCCTTTGGTAATGATTTCATTGTGTACCTCGTGGATGACACACCTAGGACTATTTCAGAAGCCTATGCATCTCTTGATGCTGACTACTGGAAAGAGGCTATCTGTTGCGAGATGGATTCCATCCTGGCTAACGGAACCTGGGAGATCACCGATCGTCCCTATGGGTGTAAACCTGTAGGGTGTAAGTGGGTGTTCAAGAAAAAGCTTAGGCCTGATGGTACAATTGAAAAGTACAAGGCAAGGCTTGTGGCCAAGGGTTATACTCAGAAAGAAGGTGAAGACTTCTTTGATACTTACTCACCTGTGGCTAGATTGACCACTATCCGAGTGCTACTGTCTTTGGCTGCCTCGCATGGTCTTCTCGTTCATCAAATGGACGTTAAGACAGCTTTCCTTAATGGATAGTTGGATGAGGAAATTTATATGGAGCAGCCAGACGGTTTCGTAGTGCCCGGTCAGGAAGGAAAAGTGTGTAAGTTATTGAAGTCATTATATGGCCTCAAGCAAGCTCCTAAGCAATGGCACGAGAAGTTTGAAAGGACTTTGACTTCTGAAGGCTTTGTTGTAAACGAAGCTGACAAATGTGTGTACTATCGCCATGGTGGGGGCGAGGGAGTTATTCTTTGTCTATATGTCGACGACATACTGATATTTGGAACCAATCTTGATTTAATTAAGGAAGTTAAGGATTTCTTATCTCGTTGTTTTGAGATGAAGGATCTAGGAGTGGCTGATGTTATCTTGAACATCAAGCTGCTGAGAGATGATAATGGTGAGATTACACTGCTTCAATCTCACTATGTGGAAAAGGTCTTGAGTCGCTTCGGGTATAGCGACTGTAAGCCTTCTCCAACTCCATATGATCCTAGTGTGTTGCTTCGAAAGAATCGACGGATTGCTAGAGATCAACTGAGATATTCTCAGATTATAGGCTCGCTTATGTATTTGGCGAGTGCCACGAGGCCTGACATCTCTTTTGCTGTGAGCAAATTGAGCCGGTTTGTTTCCAATCCGGGAGATGATCATTGGCGTGCGCTTGAGAGAGTTATGCGCTATTTAAAAGGCACATCGAGCTATGGAATTCACTATACCGGAAACCCGAGGGTTCTGGAAGGCTATAGTGATTCTAATTGGATATCTGATGCTGATGAGATTAAGGCCACTAGTGGTTATTTATTTACACTTGGTGGTGGCGCTGTTTCTTGGAAGTCTTGCAAGCAGACCATCTTAACGAGGTCAACTACGGAAGCAGAACTCGCAGCATTAGATACAGCCACTGTTGAAGCAAAGTGGCTTCGTGAGCTTTTGATGGACTTGCCTGTGGTTGAAAAACCAATACCCGCGATCCTAATGAACTGTGATAATCAAACCGTGATCATCAAAGTGAACAGTTCTAAGGATAATATGAAGTCATCAAGGCATGTGAAGAGGAGATTGAAATCTGTCAGGAAACTGAAAAACTCCGGAGTTATTACAGTGGATTATATCCAAACGACTATGAACTTGGCAGATCCCTTCACAAAGGATTTATCACGTAATGTGATAGATAATGCATCGAGGGAGATGGGTTTGAGACCCACGGTATGAGTTGTCCACAGCGAAATTGCATAGGAGCACTCGGTGACGTCGCGCATCGGAATCTCAACCCCACATGCTTCTCGGGATCCTCAATCACTATATTAGCCTCATAGTATTCTGAGTTGTATCCTCTCGTCTTCTCCTTTATTATTTGCGTAATCTGTCTTTAATTCCACGCGCTTTTGCACTCACGTGCCAAAGGTTATGTCCCTTGCAGTGTACGAACTCACCTACCAGCAGCCAACTACCCCAAATCTAATTCAATGCATGCTTAGGAGCTCCACTTCCTCCCAACTCCTCCATCCATCTTCATCACGACTCCAGTTCTTCCCCATCATGGATACTGCTCATGTTCTTCTTCCTCTCTCTACTTTTTTGTTTCTTCTTTTCGCTCTTGGTCTTCTCCTTCGGCAACGTGGACGTGGAAAAAACCAGGAAGAATGAGTAAGACTACGTCGCCACAGGGAACAACGTTGGAGAGGGACGAGGTAGCTGTCTGAGCTTGCCGCACCCCGTGTGGACACGGCGTCCATCCTAGCCGCTGAAACCAAGTCCGGCTTTCACGCGGTCAGCGAGAAATGTCTTATGAAGGAAGCCAGTAGGGCCTCTATACCGTCGACGACGAGCAAATTGATGGAGCCATCGTCCACGCTTTTGCCATGTCCTGCGCGGTAATGGCCAGCAACACCACGTTTTCCCTCGTTCCGCATGGACGTGCTCCTCCTCTGCATTCGTGATTTGTACGTTGTGCTCTTGGTCGAGGACGTGAGCTTCATGCTCGTGGGCAACGCCCTTTGTCCCGAGCTTGCGCCTGGTTGATATCCCCTCACCATGACAGCGGGTAGGCCAACTAGACGGCAAGGAGAACCTTGTCCAAGTCCAACAGCAGGAGCCATGAGGCCACGAGGTGCCCGGGAAAAGGCCGGGCAGCTGCGACATCCCCTGGTGACCTGGTCCACAAGTAACACAAGGTGTGTTCGTGAGCATGGCGTAGAGTCGTAGAGAAACATCGATGCCATGGCCATTGGCCAGTTTCCGACTCCAGAGCCTCTGTACGGCACAAGAACGACGTACTTCCGGCGACATAGTCAAGCTGATGCCCGTGTGGCTCGGAGGTCCAGCCGCTCGCCGGTATGCCTCGTGCCTGTGCCCCACTGTTTTTGTATAGCCTCCTGCTGCCTGCTCTTAACTCTTCTAGGTTCCTATTAAATGGAGCAGCACAAGTACAAACTGTTTCTTTCTACGCGTGGGTTGTGTATTCACACGTAACAAAACATTTCGCCAAAAGTGGCACTGATCCCGAGCGACTAGGGTAGCGGGCAGGATTTCAGAGTGGTGCGTCGCCGAGTGCTCCTAATCCACATCCTTGTCCACAGTGGTAACCTACTCTATGTGATCGGAGATCCCGTGAATTAGAAGTAAGAGACAAGCTGTTGGTCAGCTGAGAGGAGAGTATTCTTATATTTTATCCCACTCCGTGAAGATGCAATATTCTCCTAATCTGTATGTTAGGTTGACATTTGTCTTAATGTGTTCCAAGTGGTTTACTTATATAAGCGGAGATGTGTCCTACAGAGCATCTCTTGAGGAACTCACCTATATGAGCTTGATTGTTGAACGTCGCAATCTGTGAGAATTGAGTGTTTTCTAATAAACTCATGAAAGGCCTTCGGAGTATGACGCATAAGCTCCAACCGCGGGGAAGCCTTGCGGCAGCCTAGTATCGGTCTAGACATTGTGTGAAACTGGTATCACAGCAAACTTGTAGTTCAAGGCATAGTCCACTATCCAAGTTGTGAATTAGTGTAACATAACATTCTAGGTGGAAGTTCAACTTAACAGTCTCCACTAAGTACCGGTATATAAACAATGCTTTGGAACTTAAAAATGAGGAGATGTGTCTATGAGATTTTGTGGGGGATTGTTGGAATTTACTAGTATTTACTAGTCCAAATAAATTCAGAAATTCTCATTGACACATTATTATTTTGTTAATTGGGAAAATTAATGAGTCATTGATTAATTAGTAATGGTCGCGTTTATTGGGGCTGTTTCTATTTCATTAACAGACGTGATTATTACGACCGTTCTGACTCATTAACAAACGCGTTTATTGTTACTGTTTCTATTTCATAAACGGACGTGTTAAGTACGGCAGTTTCTAAATCATAAACGGACGCGTTTATGGCGGCTGCTTTGACTCCCAACATACACTATATAAACCCGTACCAAGCCAGCCTTGGGAGTAGTTTGTTTTCGTATGGTTTCTCACCGTTCCAAAATATTGCACCGCCACTCAAGCCTTCTCCATCCCTCCTTCCAGCGTGCACCAGAAGAAGGGACAGCAGGCCTCCGGAACCCCGCCTCTTGCGATCCTGTACGGGAGAGGGGCGATCAGGTTTTTGGGGAGAGCTCTCGCTCGACTGCTGACAGCGATCACTTCCCCAACGACGACTTCTTCCCCGACATCGGCAACCTCTTCCTCGACGACGACATGGCCCAGACCGGGGACAACACAGCCGCTACTACAGCTGCTGCAACGTATGCATCTCTCTCTCATCTGTATCAGATCTCGCTATAATTTCTATGTCTAGTACTTGCCGTAGATTGGATCTGTTTCCCCATTGTACTAGATATTTCCATGCTCGCTTTAGTTGCTTCTGTCATGATTAATTTTATGATATTTCGGATTAAACCATATGATGAATTGCTAATATATTCAACAAAAAGAACGAGCAAAAAAATAATTTGAACATGCATATTGATGTGTGTATTCCAATAAGTGTTGTTGCAAGCAGTGGATTTATCTATCCTCAAGGATGACTCAAGTAGATATTTATATTTACTAATTGAGACATGATTCTAGATCTTTTGAAATGGTTCAACAGATTTTTAGAAAGAAGTAGAAAATATTGTAACAAGAAAGTTATATTTCTACAATTTGATTGCAGAAAAGAATATTTGAGTTACAAATTTAGCGAATGTCTGATGAGCTGTAAAGTGTTTTATAGCTTACACCTACTAGATACACTACTAAGAGTAGAGTGTTTTGAGTAGATGTAATCAAACTATGTATGACATAGTGAGATCAAAAGATGACATTAACCGATTTTGCCAATATACTCTTAATGTGATGCTTTAGAGACTATGTATTTTACACTGAAAAAAGATCCCATCAAATCTATAAGATAAGTGCTACTTTGTAGGTTACCCCAAAGGGTTGGGTATTCCTCTATCACTACGCTGAGGCAAGGTATTTTGCCACATAGTGCGGAAATTTTGAAGAAAATCTTTTCTGCAAAATACTAAGTGGGAGGACAGTGCTAGTCGACGAGATTATAGAATCTTCGCGACCGGGTCGAAGAAAAGAAATGCTAGAAGTGGTTCTAAGATTTTTTTACTGCGACTGATACCGAAGCCTCTACATAGGATATAGATACTTCGGTCAAACTTGCGGCTCAACTATATAGGTTGGGGATATTCGTGCACACCTTCATGGTGCGCAGACAAAATATTGTTGAACGAACAATGAACCTATGATACACAGAGAAGCGTTGGTGGACCCTGACTTCGGAATTGGCTATACGCCAAAAATAATCCGAGATAGTGTCCATACACATAATTCAGTTTTGAACTTGATGGACCCTCTGAAAGACTAAAAGTCTAAAGTGTAGTAATGGATCTATAGATTGACAATGATAAAAAATGTTTTATGCCTGGCTTGTTACAAATAAGTTTATGACAAGATCAAGGAGTTGATTATGATGAGATTATCTCATCATAACAATACTTAAAGTCAATTCAGATTAAACTAGCAATTACTAAATATCTTGGTTATGATATATAATAACTGATGGATGTTAAATGATTCCCATGATATGGAATTAGAACCATGGTCGTATATTTGATACGGTCTACAATAATTTTATCGATCCAGAGGATGCTAGTAAGTGTGCAAACTTCAAGAGATCTTATAAAGATTTGAAGTAAGCATTGTGGAGTTGGAATCTTTGTTTGATGAATTGGTCGAATAATATGATTTCATCGATAGAAACAAAGATAATTGTATCTACAAGAAAGTAAGTGGGAGCATGATAATATTTCTAAACACTATGTGTGCATGACACATTGTTGATTGGAAATGTAAATTTCTTGACACGGATTAAGACTTTATTGAAACTCGTCTTTTAGTAAAGCACTTAGGGAATATAGTCCTTGTATTTTGCATTATAATCTATGGAGATAGTAGTGTCTAATCAAGGCTTAGCCAAAATATATATTGAAAAAATACTAAAGCAGTTTAGTATGAAGATTGTCAAGAATAACTTCTTGTCAAAGTCACATGGAAGAGTTCTTAACAAGAATCAGTATCTTGAAAACTGATGAGTGAAATCCATGATTTCAATCACACTTGTCTTAATTCCATGGTATGTAAAAACTAGATATGTCCAAGTTATCCAAGCAAGTTGTGAGTAAAGTTACCGGAGTGGTCAAATAGTTGATCATAGGACAACCCTAAAATATTGTTAAATACCAACGATGCGATATATTCGCGTACAGAGAAAATAAAAATATTGTTGTAAGGAGTTACATCAATACATGCTTGATGTAGGTAGTACATGGACAAAATCTTCAGTCGGTGCTCCAAGCGAATTTTGATTTCAATTATTTATGGTGGCACGGTAAAATTGGAATTAGTCCAAGAGAGTTACTGTGGTGGATTCTATAACAGAAGGCTGAGTATATTGTCGCTTTAGAAGCAACAAAAGAGGGTGATGAATCAGAGATTCATTTATGAACTCGAATTGGTTTCTAGATGATCGTGCAAATAGAACATTGTTCTCAATAGTGGTTCTATAACTCAATCTGAGGAATCAAAGGTTATGCCAGTAATTCAATACATTAAAAAGCCAGTTTCACAAAATTATAAATTTATTTGAAAGCATGACAGATGCACTGAAATGCAAATGACACACACGGATTTGAAGTTGTCAATATCCGATAGGGCGAAGTCTATACCACAGGCAAAGAATGGACTGACACCGTATTGCCATTGGTGCTTAAAAGTGCTAACTAGATTATTGACTCTAGTGCAAGTGGGAGACTGTTTGAAATATGCCCGAGAGGCAATAATATTTGTATTATTATATTTCCATATTCATAGTTAAGAGTTTATATTTCATGCTATAACTGCTATGCTCCTGAAATATGTGATTCACTGGAAAACTCATGTGCACGTGTGAAATGGTAAACGGATAAAGTGAAGGTTCCTAGTCCCGCCTCTAAGACTAGCTCAAGTGTTGTTAGTGATCATGTTTTATGGATCTTAGGATATCGTTAAGTGTAACGATGATCCTAAAACAACATTGAGATTATGAAGCTGGAAGAACGATCATATTGAATCGACCCAAACTTGTTTGCTATAATTTGAGTTAATATCGTCTGTATTCAATTGTAATGATACGGAGTGTTAGCATGTGTTTTAGTTCCTCGGACCATGAGAGTGTCTGGGTCACTTCCTACCAAATTGTGGGCTTTGGGGTTGCTCAAACGTCATCTGTAACAAGGTGATCATAACGACAACTTTCAGGCTGACCAGAAAGTTTGGCAAGTGACCGGACAACTCGAGAGTGGGATTTGCTCCTCTAATGATGGAGATATATTCTTAGGGCCCTCTCGGTGTGACGACATCCATATCGTCTGGCCAGACATAGGTGACTATGTCATAGGGATGTCGGAACAAGTTAACGAGAAAGAAGAACAAAACGGGTAAATGGGAGCAACGGTATAGTGAGCATGGTGATGACTCAAGAGGATACCGATGCACATAGGGGTTTCTAAAGTATCACAAAGCAAAGGTAACATCACATGGTAATCAAAGGTTCACTTGAATATCATTCGTGTAATCATAGGGACCGATATGGATGTCCACGGTTCCGCTGTCGGTCATTGAACGAAGGGATTTTGTTCATGTCTATGGTATACCGAACCTACGGGGTCACAAGCTTAAGGTAACCACGATCTGTTGAGTGTTAATGGAACGGGAGTGATGAGAATACATTTATGGAATTGTTTCATTATTATCCAGAATTGTTTTGAGATGTTCTGGAAGCGTTTCGGGGTCACTGGAAGGGTTTCGGTGAATATCAGATAATATTAGGTATTACCTATATATAAATATAAAATACTCTGAAAGGTTTAAAGTATTTTATATTTAACTAGGAAACATGCCCGTGCGTTGCAACGGGAGAAAATAAATCACCCCCGTACACACACTCAATGACACCAAGAAATCATACGAAATCTTTCACAATGTCGTACGAGAAACAACATGATAAGTGATGTTGTGCACAAATATAAAGGTGGGATGATTTTTTTAAGTAACTAAAGTTGTGTCCAATTGATTAGCCGGTATCAATTCACGTATTTGTGGCGTTCCTCCTTAGTGATACCTAAGAAATAATGCATTTCTCGTAAAAAAAGAAATAATGCATTAGGCTGAAAATAGCAAATTACGCTTTAGTACACAATGATAGCACGTGCATAGGAGCATGTTAGATATCTCCATAAAAAACAATCAATCTATAAGGATGTGTATAAC
Source organism: Secale cereale (assembly GCA_902687465.1). Lineage (NCBI taxonomy): Eukaryota > Viridiplantae > Streptophyta > Magnoliopsida > Poales > Poaceae > Secale > Secale cereale. Next base: position 867,754,852 of record LR738711.1, on the reverse strand, counting down.
AAATAGGCATTTTCAAATTCCCCATATAGGGAAAAGTATTTAATTAAAGTTGGAACATAAGAATAATTTTAGAAATGGTTATCATGCAGATAATATCATATCTGGAGTGTACACATTTTTGAGTGATTATCGTATATAACTTTCTAAATTTAAATTTAGGATTTGAAAGATATGAATATATTTTTAAATACTTGAATCTGCCAAAAAAGTTTAAGAAGAAAATGGCTAGGCTGAAATTGGAAAATTGTGTAGCCCATCAGATAAGATGGCACTTGGGCAAGCCTGTTCTATCTTCCGCTCACAGAAATTAAGAGAAAACAAAGAAAAAGTGGGAGCAGTGGGGATTGAACTCAGGCAGGCTGCGTGGGAGTGCAAGGCTACAACCAGTAAGCTACATGTGTGCCTGTTATTTGTAAAAGAATAACTCTGTAAATGAGCTAACCGCGACGTTGATGACTTAAAAAATGAATCGTTTTTGCCACTTACGGGTGGCATTGGTGGGTAATTCTTGCCAACTTCGAGGGTAGTTTTTATGACGTACGAGCAGAAACTCAATTCTCTTTATTATTAGGTAGAGATTTAAATATCAACGGGCCTAAAAAGACCCAAGTAGGAAAGTGCCTCGGAAGGGGCCGAATTGGAGAGGGGGAGGAGTCCAACTCCTCCTCCCTTGGTCGGCCAAAGGGAGAGCTCCTCCTTGGCGCCTTTAGCGCCCGCTAGCGAACCCAGCGCCTACTGTGTCGCTTGCATGGGCCTGGCCCAGCAGCGCGTGCTGGCTCCCGCTCGCTCGCTAGCCGCCCATCAGCGCGCGCTGGCTCCCGCTCGCTCGCTGGCTCATGCTCGCTTGTTTTTTTCTCTCCCCAAAAGCTGCTACATTATGTCATGAATTTCTTAGGAAAAAACGACCGGGTTGCTATAGTACATACTCTTGTTCTTAGGAAAATAGTTCATCGAAGTTCAAATAGTTCATCAAATTCGAAAAAAAGTTCATGGAATTTAAAAATAGTTCATCGAATTTGGAAAAAGTTCATCAAATTTGAATAAAGTTCATCGAATTTGAAAAAAAGTTCATCGAATTTGAAAAAAGGTCATCGAGTACAAAATAGGTCAGCGAATTTAAAAAAGTTCATCGAGTATAAAAAAGTTCATTGAATTTGAAAAAAAAAGTTCATCCATTTGCAGGAAAAAACATGAAGAACGAAAATTTCTCGATTTTTTGAAAAAAAATTAAAGCAAAAGAAGAAAGGATAAAAACGATGTTACTTGTCGCAGTTGGTTGGGTGGCGCGGTGCTTGTCGCGGTGTCCCTCGATGCATGAGGTCGCTGGTTCGATTCTCCCTCGGGCCACCCTTTTTGCGGTATAAAAACATAGGACGAAAGGTGAGATGGGCCGGCCCGTTAGTAGCGAAGAAAGGAAGGAGGGGGTGTGCGCCCATTAGCGGAAATAGATGTATCGGGCGCTAAAGGCGCCAAACAGGAAATGCCGGCCAAAGGGGAGGGACTTTCCCTCCCCTTGTGGCACCCCTCCTCTCGCCTCCTAACCTATATATATTAGAGGATTTCAACCCTATTGGAACACAAGTTTTTGGGTGCCTCCTCTAGTTGATCTAGTTCTAGTTCTAGTTGATCCTAGAGCTAGCCCTAGCCACCTCTAATCCTCATAATTAGAAGTCCAGTGTGGTTCTAATCTTCTCCCTCTAATTCTCCGGCGAAGCGCTGCTGGATCGTGAAGACTGTACACTTGCAACCAAGTAGAGAGGTTGTGCTTTCGTTCTTCTGTTCGAGGGATCGTTCGAGGGCGGTTCGCGGGATCGTCGTCAACGTTTGAGGGACTTCAAGTACGATTTAGACCGACTCGTCTACTTTCGCTGTACTTCGGAGTTGGTAACGATCGTTGATCACAACCCATTATGCATCTTCATACTGTTCTTGGGTGATCGTAGGTGCGAAATTTTTGTTTTCTACTACGTTTCCCAAAATTCAGTGGGTACAAAATTCTAACAATACCCGTACCCATGAGTATGAAACTTTACCCATACCTATACCTGATGGGTACCTGTACCCATTGGGTGCCCGGCGGGTAAGCAAATAGTAAACGAGTTCTTCACATTTTTACACTCATTGATATCACATTTGACAAAACAAATCAATTATCTCAGCTCAATAACGGGTACATGAGTGCAACATACTCATAAGTCAACAGGAGTAGACAAGTCACATGACAAGTTAATAATTACTTGATGACAACTTAACATTATTTCACAAGTGGCCAAGGCATGGGTATACCCGTGGTTACAAGGCTATACCCGTATCCTACCCATGACTTAACGGATAGGGTATGGGTACTAACCATGGATATAAAAATGTGCTCATACCCTGCCCCATGCGGGTACAGTACCCGCGGGTACTCATACCCATGGGTAAAATTGTCATCGTTAGTTCGATGTCATCTGCGCTTGCACAGATACGCTCAATAATCGCTCCCCATGCAACCATGTCAAGAGGTGAGTCGCCAAGAAGAGATCACAGTACACCCATCAATCACTTCAACAGCTTGATTTCAAAGATAGTATCTCTAGCTTTTCTATACCATCGCCAACAACTTTGTATATGGAAATTTGGTAAGGACATGCATTCTAATTTCTTTCCAGGCGCCCGAAATCTTAGGACCAACCCTGGGGTCCCCCTCCCTCTACTGTTGGAGCAGCAAGCAAATCCACATGTAGAATTTATTTTAGCATCTTTTATAATTAAAATTTAAAAGAATACGGTTTTCAAACAATTCAGAAGAAAGTACTCATGTCACATGTGTTCCAAAGTGAACTTTTTATCATCATGAAGCAAGTACGACCACATAGGTAACGAACCACTGGAAGCACATCATTATGAAGCTAAATTTGGAGTTGAGAGAAATAAGCCACAGATAAAAATAATTACTCGCAAAAAAAGAGAAAAATGTTGGAAGGAAAAAAATATGAGGCCTAAGAGATTCGAACTATTCAGAAGAAAGTGCTCTTGTCACCTATGTTTGAAAGTGACTGTTTGATCATCATGAAGTAAGTACTAGCACCTAGGTAACAAAGCACTCGAAGTGCATATTATGAAGTCAATTTTTGTGTAGAGAGAAATAAGCCACGGAGGAAAACAAATATTATTCGCAAAATAAAAATAGATGTAGGAAAACAAATATTATTCGCAAAATAAAAACAGATTAACGATGCCTGAGAGATTCGAACTCTCGCGGGGAAACCCCATGTACTTAGCAGGCACACGCGGCCAAATGGTCTCATTTGTGTTTAAAGCTTCTTTTTCCTTTGTAAATGCTAAGACTATTCACTGGACGCGGTGGTTGCTGCGGCTGCTAAGCGTCCTCTGGTGGCAATTGATCAGTTGGCCTGCTAAGCGTCCTCTGCTAACTGATTGTAGATCGCTGGTAGGTTCCTAGTGCTTGTTCCCGCCGGCCTGCTTGTTGATGCTTGTGTAGCTGCTGGGGTCGCCCTTTGCTAGCGCCATCCTATTTCACCATGAAAAAATGCTGATTGTTGAGGAAAGGGAGCAGCCTTGCAGATAGTGCAGGTAGTAGCCGTGCACCTCTCTGGTCAATTAATTTCTGTCCATTATTGTCAACTTAATGAATTTGTATATCTTGTCGTACATGAGCTGTCCTGTAGTTGCTTCTGAATGCTAAATCCGCGTTTCTATTGCGACTGTGTCGGCACATATTTCAAAAAAAGCTTTCACCCCGCTTTATATATAAAGCACCAACCGATCATAACTCAAATACAAACGCACGCCAGCACAACACACGCACGCACCCAAGGCAGGATACAAACGCATGTGGCATATATTGCGACTGTAGTTCACTATTTTTGTCATTCTATATCAGTGTTTGCTTTTAACGCTAGGGGGAGTAGAATGTAATGATACCTTCAGTGCGTGTTGCCTGGAACAGTTATTGACAAATCAAAATAAAAACTCAAAGCCCGTCTAGCTCAGTTGGTAGAGCGCAAGGCTCTTAACCTTGTGGTCGTGGGTTCGAGCCCCACGGTGGGCGACCTCTTTTTTTTTTCTTTTTCTTTTTTTCAAAATAGTTCTTCTATATTACTCAATGAGGGAGTAATAGAGAAATGAGACATGAGATATCTAAAGAAATGTTTTGTTTACAAGTTCTAGTGAAGTGTTCTACTATATCTAGGACTGAAATGCGTAAGATCCAGAAGAACGCCAGTCACGAGTTGATGGCGAAAACTTAAAGAGAAAGAACAAACTATAAGAGTTAGATGACTCTTCTGTTGAGTAGGAGAAATTTTGAATGTCAAACTATAAGAAGTTTAGAGGTAGAAAGAAAAGAAGACTGGAGTGTTCAGCTCAAGTATGAATGTCATACAAGTTATAAGATGTAGAGAAAGTCGGTCAATTAAAGTGTGATTCTTGAGAATTGTGGTTAAATTGTTAAACACTAAAATTCTTCAGTAATTGTGGTTAAAAGTTGATCACAAGGATCTGACTCGATTGCATGATGTTGCGAATCGATGCAAAAATTACTATGGCCTAATGACCAACAAATTAATGAGGTTAAAATATGTGTTGATTTTTTTTAAAGTTATGATACTTTTTCATCAACATATTACCTCTGAATTTATTGTCATAATACATTTTAGAATTTTGTACACTCTAGCCCATTGCATAGAAATTGCGAGGAGTTTGTTCATAAGAGAACAATAGTTGTTCAATGTAATGAACAAAAGGGCCATACTCCTATTGTGAAAAGGATGAAAGTTATGACTATTGATGATAGAATTAAATATCTATAACACTGACGCTAAATGTCGCAAGACTAAAAGAATACAACATATGTGTGGTACTGCATATAGTCACATTGGAGAAACTCGCATGGAGAAATTCCATAGTGATGGATTTTGGAGTCATATAATTATGAATCATCGGACACTTGCAACTTTCATCCAAATTGTGAAATAACTAAAATATCGTTCACATGACATAAAGAACGAGCAAAAAAATAATTTGAACATGCATATTGATGTGTGTATTCCAATAAGTGTTGTTGCAAGCAGTGGATTTATCTATCCTCAAGGATGACTCAAGTAGATATTTATATTTACTAATTGAGACATGATTCTAGATCTTTTGAAATGGTTCAACAGATTTTTAGAAAGAAGTAGAAAATATTGTAACAAGAAAGTTATATTTCTACAATTTGATTGCAGAAAAGAATATTTGAGTTACAAATTTAGCGAATGTCTGATGAGCTGTAAAGTGTTTTATAGCTTACACCTACTAGATACACTACTAAGAGTAGAGTGTTTTGAGTAGATGTAATCAAACTATGTATGACATAGTGAGATCAAAAGATGACATTAACCGATTTTGCCAATATACTCTTAATGTGATGCTTTAGAGACTATGTATTTTACACTGAAAAAAGATCGCCATCAAATCGATAAGATAAGTGCTACTTTGTAGGTTACCCCAAAGGGTTGGGTATTCCTCTATCACTACGCCGAGGCAAGGTATTTTGCCACATAGTGCGGAAATTTTGAAGAAAATCTTTTCTGCAAAATACTAAGTGGGAGGACAGTGCTAGTCGACGAGATTATAGAATCTTCGCGACCGGGTCGAAGAAAAGAAACGCTAGAAGTGGTTCTAAGATTTCTTACTGCGACTGATACCGAAGCCTCTACATAGGATATAGATACTTCGGTCGAACTTGCGGCTCAACTATATAGGTTGGGGATATTCGTGCACACCTTCATGGTGCGCAGACGAAATATTGTTGAACGAACAATGAACCTATGATACACAGAGAAGCGTTGGTGGACCCTGACTTCGGAATTGGCTATACGCCAAAAATAATCCGAGATAGTGTCCATACACATAATTCAGTTTTGAACTTGATGGACCCTCTGAAAGACTAAAAGTCTAAAGTGTAGTAATGGATCTATAGATTGACAATGATAAAAAATGTTTTATGCCTGGCTTGTTACAAATAAGTTTATGACAAGATCAAGGAGTTGATTATGATGAGATTATCTCATCATAACAATACTTAAAGTCAATTCAGATTAAACTAGCAATTACTAAATAACTTGGTTATGATATATAATAACTGATGGATGTTAAATGATTCCCATGATATGGAATTAGAACCATGGTCGTATATTTGATACGGTCTACAATAATTTTATCGATCCAGAGGATGCTAGTAAGTGTGCAAACTTCAAGAGATCTTATAAAGATTTGAAGTAAGCATTGTGGAGTTGGAATCTTTGTTTGATGAATTGGTCGAATAATATGATTTCATCGATAGAAACAAAGATACTTGTATCTACAAGAAAGTAAGTGGGAGCATGATAATATTTCTAAACACTATGTGTGCATGACACATTGTTGATTGGAAATGTAAATTTCTTGACACAGATTAAGACTTTATTGAAACTCGTCTTTCAGTAAAGCACTTAGGGAATATAGTCCTTGTATTTTGCATTATAATCTATGGAGATAGTAGTGTCTAATCAAGGCTTAGCCAAAATATATATTGAAAAAATACTAAAGCAGTTTAGTATGAAGATTGTCAAGAATAACTTCTTGTCAAAGTCACATGGAAGAGTTCTTAACAAGAATCGGTATCTTGAAAACTGATGAGTGAAATCCATGATTTCAATCACACTTGTCTTAATTCCATGGTATGTAAAAACTAGATATGTCCAAGTTATCCAAGCAAGTTGTGAGTAAAGTTACCAGAGTGGTCAAATAATTGATCATAGGACAACCCTAAAATATTGTTAAATACCAACGATGCGATATATTCGCGTACAGAGAAAATGAAAATATTGTTGTAAGGAGTTACATCAATACATGCTTGATGTAGGTAGTACATGGACAAAATCTTCAGTCGGTGCTCCAAGCGAATTTTGATTTCAATTATTTATGGTGGCACGGTAAAATTGGAATTAGTCCAAGAGAGTTACTGTGGTGGATTCTATAACAGAAGGCTGAGTATATTGTCGCTTTAGAAGCAACAAAAGAGGGTGATGAATCAGAGATTCATTTATGAACTCGAATTGGTTTCTAGATGATCGTGCAAATAGAACATTGTTCTCAATAGTGGTTCTATAACTCAATCTGAGGAATCAAAGGTTATGCCAGTAATTCAATACATTAAAAAGCCAGTTTCACAAAATTATAAATTTATTTGAAAGCATGACAGATGCACTGAAATGCAAATGACACACACGGATTTGAAGTTGTCAATATCCGATAGGGCGAAGTCTATACCACAGGCAAAGAATGGACTGACACCGGATTGCCATTGGTGCTTAAAAGTGCTAACTAGATTATTGACTCTAGTGCAAGTGGGAGACTGTTTGAAATATGCCCGAGAGGCAATAATATTTGTATTATTATATTTCCATATTCATAGTTAAGAGTTTATATTTCATGCTATAACTGCTATGCTCCTGAAATATGCGATTCACTGGAAAACTCATGTGCACGTGTGAAATGGTAAACGGATAAAGTGAAGGTTCCTAGTCCCGCCTCTAAGACTAGCTCAAGTGTTGTTAGTGATCATGTTTTATGGATCTTAGGATATCGTTAAGTGTAACGATGATCCTAAAACAACATTGAGATTATGAAGCTGGAAGAACGATCATATTGAATCGACCCAAACTTGTCTGTTATAATTTGAGTTAATATCGTCTGTATTCAATTGTAATGATACGGAGTGTTAGCATGTGTTTTAGTTCCTCGGACCATGAGAGTGTCTGGGTCACTTCCTACCAAACTGTGGGCTTTGGGGTTGCTCAAACGTCATCTGTAACAAGGTGATCATAACGACAACTTTCAGGCTGACCAGAAAGTTTGGCAAGTGACCGGACAACTCGAGAGTGGGATTTGCTCCTGTAATGATGGAGATATATTCTTAGGGCCCTCTCGGTGTGACGACATCCATATCGTCTGGCCAGACATTGGTGACTATGTCACAGGGATGTCGGAACAAGTTAACGAGAAAGAAGAACAAAACCGGTAAATGGGAGCAACGGTATAGTGAGCATGGTGATGACTCAAGAGGATACCGATGCACATAGGGGTTTCTAAAGTATCACAAAGCAAAGGTAACATCACATGGTAATCAAAGGTTCACTTGAATATCATTCGTGTAATCATAGGGACCGATATGGATGTCCACGGTTCCGCTGTCGGTCATTGAACGAAGGGATTTTGTTCATGTATATGGTATACCGAACCTACGGGGTCACTAGCTTAAGGTAACCACGATCTGTTGAGTGTTAGTGGAACGGGAGTGATGAGAATACATTTATGGAATTGTTTCATTATTATCCAGAATTGTTTTGAGATGTTCTGGAAGCGTTTCGGGGTCACTGGAAGGGTTTCGGTGAATATCAGATAATATTAGGTATTACCTATATATGAATATAAAATACTCTGAAAGGTTTAAAGTATTTTATATTTAACTAGGAAACATGCCCGTGCGTTGCAACGGGAGAAAATAAATCACCCCCGTACACACACTCAATGACACCAAGAAATCATACGAAATCTTTCACAATGTCGTACGAGAACCAACATGATAAGTGATGTTGTGCACAAATATAAAGGTGGGATGATTTTTTTAAGTAACTAAAGTTGTGTCCAATTGATTAGCCGGTATCAATTCACGTATTTGTGGCGTTCCTCCTTAGTGATACCTAAGAAATAATGCATTTCTCGTAAAAAAAGAAATAATGCATTAGGCTGAAAATAGCAAATTACGCTTTAGTACACAATGATAGCACGTGCATAGGAGCATGTTAGATATGTCCATCAAAAACAATCAATCTATAAGGACGGGTATAACAAATAGGCATTTTCAAATTCCCCATATAGGGAAAAGTATTTAATTAAAGTTGGAACATAAGAATAATTTTAGAAATGGTTATCATGCAGATAATATCATATCTGGAGTGTACACATTTTTGAGTGATTAACGTATATAACTTTATAAATTTAAAGTTAGGATTTGAAAGATATGAATATATTTTTAAATACTTGAATCTGCCAAAAAAGTTTAAGAAGAAAATGGCTAGGCCGAAATTGGAAAATTGTGTAGCCCATCAGATAAGATGGCACTTGGTCGAGCCTGTTCTATCTTCCGCTCACAGAAATTAAGAGAAAACAAAGAAAAAGTGGGAGCAATGGGGATTGAACTCAGGCAGGCTGCGTGGGAGTGCAGGGCTACAACCAGTAAGCTACATGTGTGCCTGTTATTTGTAAAAGAATAACTCTGTAAATGAGCTAACCGCGACGTTGATGACTTAAAAAAATGAATCGTTTTTGCCACTTACGGGTGGCATTGGTGGGTAATTCTTGCCAACTTCGAGGGTAGTTTTTATGACGTACGAGCAGAAACTCAATTCTCTTTATTATTAGGTAGAGATTTAAATATCAACGGGCCTAAAAAGACCCAAGTAGGAAAGTGCCTCGGAAGGGGGCCGAATTGGAGAGGGGGAGGAGTCCAACTCCTCCTCCCTTGGTCGGCCAAAGGGAGATCTCCTCCTTGGCGCCTTTAGCGCCCGCTAGCGAACCCAGCGCCTACTGTGTCGCTTGCATGGGCCTGGCCCAGCAGCGCGTGCTGGCTCCCGCTCGCTCGCTAGCCGCCCAGCAGCGCGCGCTGGCTCCCGCTCGCTCGCTGGCTCATGCTCGCTTGTTTTTTTTCTCTCCCCAAAAGCTGCTACATTATGTTATGAATTTCTTAGGAAAAAACGACCGGGTTGCTATAATACATACTCTTGTTCTTAGGAAAATAGTTCATCGAAGTTCAAAATAGTTCATCAAATTCGAAAAAAAGTTCATGGAATTTAAAAATAGTTCATCGAATTTGGAAAAAGTTCATCAAATTTGAATAAAGTTCATCGAATTTGAAAAAAAGTTCATCGAATTTGAAAAAAGGTCATCGAGTACAAAATAGGTCAGCGAATTTAAAAAAGTTCATCGAGTATAAAAAAGTTCATTGAATTTGAAAAAAAAAGTTCATCCATTTGCAGGAAAAAACATGAAGAACGAAAATTTCTCGATTTTTTGAAAAAAAATTAAAGCAAAAGAAGAAAGGATAAAAACGATGTTACTTGTCGCAGTTGGTTGGGTGACGCGGTGCTTGTCGCGGTGTCCCTTGATGCATGAGGTCGCTGGTTCGATTCTCCCTCGGGCCACCCTTTTTGCGGTATAAAAACATAGGACGAAAGGTGAGATGGTCCGGCCCGTTAGTAGTGAAGAAAGGAAGGAGGGGGTGTGCGCCCATTAGCGGAAATAGATGTATCGGGCGCTAAAGGCGCCAAATAGGAAATGCCGGCCAAAGGGGAGGGACTTTCCCTCCCCTTGTGGCACCCCTCCTCTCGCCTCCTAACCTATATATATTAGAGGATTTCAACCCTATTGGAACACAAGTTTTTGGGTGCCTCCTCTAGTTGATCTAGTTCTAGTTCTAGTTGATCCTAGAGCTAGCCCTAGCCACCTCTAATCCTCATAATTAGAAGTCCAGTGTGGTTCTAATCTTCTCCCTCTAATTCTCCGGCGAAGCGCTGCTGGATCATGAAGACTGTACACTTGCAACCAAGTAGAGAGGTTGTGTTTTCGTTCTTCTGTTCGAGGGATCATTCGAGGGCGGTTCGCGGGATCGTCGTCAACGTTTGAGGGACTTCAAGTACGATTTAGACCGACTCGTCTACTTTCGCTGTACTTCGGAGTTGGTAACGATCGTTGATCACAACCCATTATGCATCTTCATACTGTTCTTGGGTGATCGTAGGTGCGAAATTTTTGTTTTCTACTACGTTTCCCAACATTCAGTGGGTACAAAATTCTAACAATACCCGTACCCATGAGTATGAAACTTTACCCATACCTATACCTGATGGGTACCTGTACCCATTGGGTGCCCGGCGGGTAAGCAAATAGTAAACGAGTTCTTCACATTTTTACACTCATTGATATCACATTTGACAAAACAAATCAATTATCTCAGCTCAATAACGGGTACATGAGTGCAACATACTCATAAGTCAACAGGAGTAGACAAGTCACATGACAAGTTAATGATTACTTGATGCCAACTTAACATTATTTCACAAGTGGCCAAGGCATGGGTATACCCGTGGTTACAAGGCTATACCCGTATCCTACCCATGACTTAACGGATAGGGTATGGGTACTAACCATGGATATAAAAACGTGCTCATACCCTGCCCCATGCGGGTACAGTACCCGCGGGTACTCATACCCATGGGTAAAATTGTCATCGTTAGTTCGATGTCATCTGCGCTTGCACAGATACGCCCAATAATCGCTCCCCATGCAACCATGTCAAGAGGTGAGTCGCCAAGAAGAGATCACAGTACACCCATCAATCACTTCAACAGCTTGATTTCAAAGATAGTATCTCTAGCTTTTCTATACCATCGCCAACAACTTTGTATATGGAAATTTGGTAAGGACATGCATTCTAATTTCTTTCCAGGCGCCCGAAATCTTAGGACCAACCCTGGGGCCCACCTCCCTCTACTGTTGGAGCAGCAAGCAAATCCACATGTAGAATTTATTTTGGCATCTTTTATAATTAAAATTTAAAAGAATACGGTTTTCAAACAATTCAGAAGAAAGTACTCATGTCACATGTGTTCCAAAGTGAACTTTTTATCATCATGAAGCAAGTACGACCACATAGGTAACGAACCACTGGAAGCACATCATTATGAAGCTAAATTTGGAGTTGAGAGAAATAAGCCACAGATAAAAATAATTACTCGCAAAAAAAGAGAAAAATGTTGGAAGGAAAAAAATATGAGGCCTAAGAGATTCGAACTATTCAGAAGAAAGTGCTCTTGTCACCTATGTTTGAAAGTGACTGTTTGATCATCATGAAGTAAGTACTAGCACCTAGGTAACAAAGCACTCGAAGTGCATATTATGAAGTCAATTTTTGTGTAGAGAGAAATAAGCCACGGAGGAAAACAAATATTATTCGCAAAATAAAAATAGATGTAGGAAAACAAATATTATTCGCAAAATAAAAACAGATTAACGATGCCTGAGAGATTCGAACTCTCGCGGGGAAACCCCATGTACTTAGCAGGCACACGCGGCCAAATGGTCTCATTTGTGTTTAAAGCTTCTTTTTCCTTTGTAAATGCTAAGACTATTCACTGGACGCGGTGGTTGCTGCGGCTGCTAAGCGTCCTCTGGTGGCAATTGATCAGTTGGCCTGCTAAGCGTCCTCTGCTAACTGATTGTAGATCGCTGGTAGGTTCCTAGTGCTTGTTCCCGCCGGCCTGCTTGTTGATGCTTGTGTAGCTGCTGGGGTCGCCCTTTGCTAGCGCCATCCTATTTCACCATGAAAAAATGCTGATTGTTGAGGAAAGGGAGCAGCCTTGCAGATAGTGCAGGTAGTAGCCGTGCACCTCTCTGGTCAATTAATTTCTGTCCATTATTGTCAACTTAATGAATTTGTATATCTTGTCGTACATGAGCTGTCCTGTAGTTGCTTCTGAATGCTAAATCCGCGTTTCTATTGCGACTGTGTCGGCACATATTTCAAAAAAAGCTTTCACCCCGCTTTATATATAAAGCACCAACCGATCATAACTCAAATACAAACGCACGCCAGCACAACACACGCACGCACCCAAGGCAGGATACAAACGCATGTGGCATATATTGCGACTGTAGTTCACTATTTTTGTCATTCTATATCAGTGTTTGCTTTTAACGCTAGGGGGAGTAGAATGTAATGATACCTTCGGTGCGTGTTGCCTGGAACAGTTATTGACAAATCAAAATAAAAACTCAAAGCCCGTCTAGCTCAGTTGGTAGAGCGCAAGGCTCTTAACCTTGTGGTCGTGGGTTCGAGCCCCACGGTGGGTGACCTCTTTTTTTTTTCTTTTTCTTTTTTTCAAAATAGTTCTTCTATATTACTCAATGAGGGAGTAATAGAGAAATGAGACATGAGATATCTAAAGAAATGTTTTGTTTACAAGTTCTAGTGAAGTGTTCTACTATATCTAGGACTGAAATGCGTAAGATCCAGAAGAACGCCAGTCACGAGTTGATGGCGAAAACTTAAAGAGAAAGAACAAACTATAAGAGTTAGATGACTCTTCTGTTGAGTAGGAGAAATTTTGAATGTCAAACTATAAGAAGTTTAGAGGTAGAAAGAAAAGAAGACTGGAGTGTTCAGCTCAAGTATGAATGTCATACAAGTTATAAGATGTAGAGAAAGTCGGTCAATTAAAGTGTGATTCTTGAGAATTGTGGTTAAATTGTTAAACACTAAAATTCTTCAGTAATTGTGGTTAAAAGTTGATCACAAGGATCTGACTCGATTGCATGATGTTGCGAATCGATGCAAAAATTACTATGGCCTAATGACCAACAAATTAATGAGGTTAAAATATGTGTTGATTTTTTTTAAAGTTATGATACTTTTTCATCAACATATTACCTCTGAATTTATTGTCATAATACATTTTAGAATTTTGTACACTCTAGCCCATTGCATAGAAATTGCGAGGAGTTTGTTCATAAGAGAACAATAGTTGTTCAATGTAATGAACAAAAGGGCCATACTCCTATTGTGAAAAGGATGAAAGTTATGACTATTGATGATAGAATTAAATATCTATAACACTGACGCTAAATGTCGCAAGACTAAAAGAATACCACATATGTGTGGTACTGCATATAGTCACATTGGAGAAACTCGCATGGAGAAATTCCATAATGATGGATTTTGGAGTCATATAATTATGAATCATCGGACACTTGCAACTTTCATCCAAATTGTGAAATAACTAAAATATCGTTCACATGACATAAAGAACGAGCAAAAAAATTATTTGAACATGCATATTGATGTGTGTATTCCAATAAGTGTTGTTGCAAGCAGTGGATTTATCTATCCTCAAGGATGACTCAAGTAGATATTTATATTTACTAATTGAGACATGATTCTAGATCTTTTGAAATGGTTCAACAGATTTTTAGAAAGAAGTAGAAAATATTGTAACAAGAAAGTTATATTTATACAATTTGATTGCAGAAAAGAATATTTGAGTTACAAATTTAGCGAATGTCTGATGAGCTGTAAAGTGTTTTATAGCTTACACCTACTAGATACACTACTAAGAGTAGAGTGTTTTGAGTAGATGTAATCAAACTATGTATGACATAGTGAGATCAAAAGATGACATTAACCGATTTTGCCAATATACTCCTAATGTGATGCTTTAGAGACTATGTATTTTACACTGAAAAAAGATCCCATCAAATCTATAAGATAAGTGCTACTTTTTAGGTTACCCCAAAGGGTTGGGTATTCCTCTATCACTACGCCGAGGCAAGGTATTTTGCCACATAGTGCGGAAATTTTGAAGAAAATCTTTTCTGCAAAATACTAAGTGGGGGACAGTGCTAGTCGACGAGATTATAGAATCTTCGCGACCGGGTCGAAGAAAAGAAACGCTAGAAGTGGTTCTAAGATTTCTTACTGCGACTGATACCGAAGCCTCTACATAGGATATAGATACTTCGGTCGAACTTGCGGCTCAACTATATAGGTTGGGGATATTCGTGCACACCTTCATGGTGCGCAGACGAAATATTGTTGAACGAACAATGAACCTATGATACACAGAGAAGCGTTGGTGGACCCTGACTTCGGAATTGGCTATACGCCAAAAATAATCCGAGATAGTGTCCATACACATAATTCAGTTTTGAACTTGATGGACCCTCTGAAAGACTAAAAGTCTAAAGTGTAGTAATGGATCTATAGATTGACAATGATAAAAAATGTTTTATGCCTGGCTTGTTACAAATAAGTTTATGACAAGATCAAGGAGTTGATTATGATGAGATTATCTCATCATAACAATACTTAAAGTCAATTCAGATTAAACTAGCAATTACTAAATATCTTGGTTATGATATATAATAACTGATGGATGTTAAATGATTCCCATGATATGGAATTAGAACCATGGTCGTATATTTGATACGGTCTACAATAATTTTATCGATCCAGAGGATGCTAGTAAGTGTGCAAACTTCAAGAGATCTTATAAAGATTTGAAGTAAGCATTGTGGAGTTGGAATCTTTGTTTGATGAATTGGTCGAATAATATGATTTCATCGATAGAAACAAAGATACTTGTATCTACAAGAAAGTAAGTGGGAGCATGATAATATTTCTAAACACTATGTGTCCATGACACATTGTTGATTGGAAATGTAAATTTCTTGACACAGATTAAGACTTTATTGAAACTCGTCTTTCAGTAAAGCACTTAGGCAATATAGTCCTTGTATTTTGCATTATAATCTATGGAGATAGTAGTGTCTAATCAAGGCTTAGCCAAAATATATATTGAAAAAATACTAAAGTAGTTTAGTATGAAGATTGTCAAGAATAACTTCTTGTCAAAGTCACATGGAAGAGTTCTTAACAAGAATCGGTATCTTGAAAACTGATGAGTGAAATCCATGATTTCAATCACACTTGTCTTAATTCCATGGTATGTAAAAACTAGATATGTCCAAGTTATCCAAGCAAGTTGTGAGTAAAGTTACCAGAGTGGTCAAATAGTTGATCATAGGACAACCCTAAAATATTGTTAAATACCAACGATGCGATATATTCGCGTACAGAGAAAATGAAAATATTGTTGTAAGGAGTTACATCAATACATGCTTGATGTAGGTAGTACATGGACAAAATCTTCAGTCGGTGCTCCAAGCGAATTTTGATTTCAATTATTTATGGTGGCACGGTAAAATTGGAATTAGTCCAAGAGAGTTACTGTGGTGGATTCTATAACAGAAGGCTGAGTATATTGTCGCTTTAGAAGCAACAAAAGAGGGTGATGAATCAGATATTCATTTATGAACTCGAATTGGTTTCTAGATGATCGTGCAAATAGAACATTGTTCTCAATAGTGGTTCTATAACTCAATCTGAGGAATCAAAGGTTATGCCAGTAATTCAATACATTAAAAAGCCAGTTTCACAAAATTATAAATTTATTTGAAAGCATGACAGATGCACTGAAATGCAAATGACACACACGGATTTGAAGTTGTCAATATCCGATAGGGCGAAGTCTATACCACATGCAAAGAATGGACTGACACCGGATTGCCATTGGTGCTTAAAAGTGCTAACTAGATTATTGACTCTAGTGCAAGTGGAAGACTGTTTGAAATATGCCCGAGAGGCAATAATATTTGTATTATTATATTTCCATATTCATAGTTAAGAGTTTATATTTCATGCTATAACTGCTATGCTCCTGAAATATGCGATTCACTGGAAAACTCATGTGCACGTGTGAAATGGTAAACGGATAAAGTGAAGGTTCCTAGTCCCGCCTCTAAGACTAGCTCAAGTGTTGTTAGTGATCATGTTTTATGGATCTTAGGATATCGTTAAGTGTAACGATGATCCTAAAACAACATTGAGATTATGAAGCTGGAAGAACGATCATATTGAATCGACCCAAACTTGTTTGTTATAATTTGAGTTAATATCGTCTGTATTCAATTGTAATGATACAGAGTGTTAGCATGTGTTTTAGTTCCTCGGACCATGAGAGTGTCTGGGTCACTTCCTACCAAACTGTGGGCTTTGGGGTTGCTCAAACGTCATCTGTAACAAGGTGATCATAACGACAACTTTCAGGCTGACCAGAAAGTTTGGCAAGTGACCGGACAGCTCGAGAGTGGGATTTGCTCCTCTAATGATGGAGATATATTCTTAGGGACCTCTCGGTGTGACGACATCCATATCGTCTGGCCAGACATAGGTGACTATGTCACAGGGATGTCGGAACAAGTTAACGAGAAAGAAGAACAAAACCGGTAAATGGGAGCAACGGTATAGTGAGCATGGTGATGACTCAAGAGGATACCGATGCACATAGGGATTTCTAAAGTATCACAAAGCAAAGGTAACATCACATGGTAATCAAAGGTTCACTTGAATATCATTCGTGTAATCATAGGGACCGATATGGATGTCCACGGTTCCGCTGTCGGTCATTGAACGAAGGGATTTTGTTCATGTCTATGGTATACCGAACCTACGGGGTCACAAGCTTAAGGTAACCACGATCTGTTGAGTGTTAGTGGAACGGGAGTGATGAGAATACATTTATGGAATTGTTTCATTATTATCCAGAATTGTTTTGAGATGTTCTGGAAGCGTTTCGGGGTCACTGGAAGGGTTTCGGTGAATATCAGATAATATTAGGTATTACCTATATATAAATATAAAATACTCTGAAAGGTTTAAAGTATTTTATATTTAACTAGGAAACATGCCCGTGCGTTGCAACGGGAGAAAATAAATCACCCCCATACACACACTCAATGACACCAAGAAATCATACGAAATCTTTCACAATGTCGTACGAGAAACAACATGATAAGTGATGTTGTGCACAAATATAAAGGTGGGATGATTTTTTTAAGTAACTAAAGTTGTGTCCAATTGATTAGCCGGTATCAATTCACGTATTTGTGGCGTTCCTCCTTAGTGATACCTAAGAAATAATGCATTTCTCGTAAAAAAAGAAATAATGCATTAGGCTGAAAATAGCAAATTACGCTTTAGTACATAATGATAGCACGTGCATAGGAGCATGTTAGATATCTCCATCAAAAACAATCAATCTATAAGGACGTGTATAACAAATAGGCATTTTCAAATTCCCCATATAGGGAAAAGTATTTAATTAAAGTTGGAACATAAGAATAATTTTAGAAATGGTTATCATGCAGATAATATCATATCTGGAGTGTACACATTTTTGAGTGATTATCGTATATAACTTTCTAAATTTAAAGTTAGGATTTGAAAGATATGAATATATTTTTAAATACTTGAATCAGCCGAAAAAGTTTAAGAAGAAAATGGCTAGGCCGAAATTGGAAAATTGTGTAGCCCATCAGATAAGATGTCACTTGGGCGAGCCTGTTCTATCTTCCGCTCACAGAAATTAAGAGAAAACAAAGAAAAAGTGGGAGCAGTGGGGATTGAACTCAGGCAGGCTGCGTGGGAGTGCAGGGCTACAACCAATAAGCTACATGTGTGCCTGTTATTTGTAAAAGAATAACTCTGTAAATGAGCTAACCGCGACGTTGATGACTTAAAAAAATGAATCGTTTTTGCCACTTACGGGTGGCATTGGTGGGTAATTCTTGCCAACTTCGAGGGTAGTTTTTATGACGTACGAGCAGAAACTCAAATCTCTTTATTATTAGGTAGAGATCTAAATATCAACGGGCCTAAAAAGACCCAAGTAGGAAAGTGCCTCGGAAGGGGGCCGAATTGGAGAGGGGGAGGAGTCCAACTCCTCCTCCCTTGGTAGGCCAAAGGGAGAGCTCCTCCTTGGCGCCTTTAGCGTCCGCTAGCGAACCCAGCGCCTACTGTGTCGCTTGCATGGGCCTGGCCCAGCAGCGCGTGCTGGCTCCCGCTCGCTCGCTAGCCGCCCAGCAGCGCGCGCTGGCTCCCGCTCGCTCGCTGGCTCATGCTCGCTTGTTTTTTTCTCTCCCCAAAAGCTGCTACATTATGTCATGAATTTCTTAGGAAAAAACGACCGGGTTGCTATAGTACATACTCTTGTTCTTAGGAAAATAGTTCATCGAAGTTCAAAATAGTTCATCAAATTCGAAAAAAAGTTCATGGAATTTAAAAATAGTTCACCGAATTTGGAAAAAGTTCATCAAATTTGAATAAAGTTCATCGAATTTGAAAAAAAGTTCATCGAATTTGAAAAAAGGTCATCGAGTACAAAATAGGTCAGCGAATTTAAAAAAGTTCATCGAGTATAAAAAAGTTCATTGAATTTGAAAAAAAAAGTTCATCCATTTGCAGGAAAAAACACGAAGAACGAAAATTTCTCGATTTTTTGAAAAAAAATGAAAGCAAAAGAAGAAAGGATAAAAACGATGTTACTTGTCGCAGTTGGTTGGGTGGCGCGGTGCTTGTCGCGGTGTCCCTCGATGCATGAGGTCGCTGGTTCGATTCTCCCTCGGGCCACCCTTTTTGCGGTATAAAAACATAGGACGAAAGGTGAGATGGGCCGGCCCGTTAGTAGCGAAGAAAGGAAGGAGGGGGTGTGCGCCCATTAGCGGAAATAGATGTATCGGGCGCTAAAGGCGCCAAATAGGAAATGCCGGCCAAAGGGGAGGGACTTTCCCTCCCCTTGTGGCACCCCTCCTCTCGCCTCCTAACCTATATATATTAGAGGATTTCAACCCTATTGGAACACAAGTTTTTGGGTGCCTCCTCTAGTTGATCTAGTTCTAGTTCTAGTTGATCCTAGAGCTAGCCCTAGCCACCTCTAATCCTCATAATTAGAAGTCCAGTGTGGTTCTAATCTTCTCCCTCTAATTCTCCGGCGAAGCGCTGCTGGATCGTGAAGACTGTACACTTGCAACCAAGTAGAGAGGTTGTGCTTTCGTTCTTCTGTTCGAGGGATCATTCGAGGGCGGTTCGCGGGATCGTCGTCAACGTTTGAGGGACTTCAAGTACGATTTAGACCGACTCGTCTACTTTCGCTGTACTTCGGAGTTGGTAACGATCGTTGATCACAACCCATTATGCATCTTCATACTGTTCTTGGGTGATCGTAGGTGCGAAATTTTTGTTTTCTACTACGTTTCCTAACATTCAGTGGGTACAAAATTCTAACAATACCCGTACCCATGAGTATGAAACTTTACCTATACCTATACCTGATGGGTACCTGTACCCATTGGGTGCCCGGCGGGTAAGCAAATAGTAAACGAGTTCTTCACATTTTTACACTCATTGATATCACATTTGACAAAACAAATCAATTATCTCAGCTCAATAACGGGTACATGAGTGCAACATACTCATAAGTCAACAGGAGTAGACAAGTCACATGACAAGTTAATGATTACTTGATGACAACTTAACATTATTTCACAAGTGGCCAAGGTATGGGTATACCCGTGGTTACAAGGCTATACCCGTATCCTACCCATGACTTAACGGATAGGGTATGGGTACTAACCATGGATATAAAAATGTGCTCATACCCTGCCCCATGCGGGTACAGTACCCGCGGGTACTCATACCCATGGGTAAAATTGCCATCGTTAGTTCGATGTCATCTACGCTTGCACAGATACGCCCAATAATCGCTCCCCATGCAACCATGTCAAGAGGTGAGTCGCCAAGAAGAGATCACAGTACACCCATCAATCACTTCAACAGCTTGATTTCAAAGATAGTTTCTCTAGCTTTTCTATACCATCGCCAACAACTTTGTATATGGAAATTTGGTAAGGACATGCATTCTAATTTCTCCCCAGGCGCCCGAAATCTTAGGACCAACCCTAGGGTCCCCCTCCCTCTACTGTTGGAGCAGCAAGCAAATCCACATGTAGAATTTATTTTAGCATCTTTTATAATTAAAATTTAAAAGAATACGGTTTTCAAACAATTCAGAAGAAAGTACTCATGTCACATGTGTTCCAAAGTGAACTTTTTATCATCATGAAGCAAGTACGACCACATAGGTAACGAACCACTGGAAGCACATCATTATGAAGCTAAATTTGAAGTTGAGAGAAATAAGCCACAGATAAAAATAATTACTCGCAAAAAAAGAGAAAAATGTTGGAAGGAAAAAAATATGAGGCCTAAGAGATTCGAACTATTCAGAAGAAAGTGCTCTTGTCACCTATGTTTGAAAGTGACTGTTTGATCATCATGAAGTAAGTACTAGCACCTAGGTAACAAAGCACTCGAAGTGCATATTATGAAGTCAATTTTTGTGTAGAGAGAAATAAGCCACGGAGGAAAACAAATATTATTCGCAAAATAAAAATAGATGTAGGAAAACAAATATTATTCGCAAAATAAAAACAGATTAACGATGCCTGAGAGATTCGAACTCTCGCGGGGAAACCCCATGTACTTAGCAGGCACACGCGGCCAAATGGTCTCATTTGCGTTTAAAGCTTCTTTTTCCTTTGTAAATGCTAAGACTATTCACTGGACGCGGTGGTTGCTGCGGCTGCTAAGCGTCCTCTGGTGGCAATTGATCAGTTGGCCTGCTAAGCGTCCTCTGCTAACTGATTGTAGATCGCTGGTAGGTTCCTAGTGCTTGTTCCCGCCGGCCTGCTTGTTGATGCTTGTGTAGCTGCTGGGGTCGCCCTTTGCCAGCGCCATCCTATTTCACCATGAAAAAATGCTGATTGTTGAGGAAAGGGAGCAGCCTTGCAGATAGTGCAGGTAGTAGCCGTGCACCTCTCTGGTCAATTAATTTCTGTCCATTATTGTCAACTTAATGAATTTGTATATCTTGTCGTACATGAGCTGTCCTGTAGTTGCTTCTGAATGCTAAATCCGCGTTTCTATTGCGACTGTGTCGGCATATATTTCAAAAAAAACTTTCACCCCGCTTTATATATAAAGCACCAACCGATCATAACTCAAATACAAACGCACGCCAGCACAACACACGCACGCACCTAAGGCAGGATACAAACGCATATGGCATATATTGCGACTGTAGTTCACTATTTTTGTCAATCTATATCAGTGTTTGCTTTTAACGCTAGGGGGAGTAGAATGTAATGATACCTTCGGTGCGTGTTGCCTGGAACAGTTATTGACAAATCAAAATAAAAACTCAAAGCCCGTCTAGCTCAGTTGGTAGAGCGCAAGGCTCTTAACCTTGTGGTTGTGGGTTCGAGCCCCATGGTGGGCGACCTCTCTTTATTTTTCTTTTTTTTTCAAAATAGTTCTTCTATATTACTCAATGAGGGAGTAATAGAGAAATGAGACATGAGATATCTAAAGAAATGTTTTGTTTACAAGTTCTAGTGAAGTGTTCTACTATATCTAGGACTGAAATGCGTAAGATCCAGAAGAACGCCAGTCACGAGTTGATGGCGGAAACTTAAAGAGAAAGAACAAACTATAAGAGTTAGATGACTCTTCTGTTGAGTAGGAGAAATTTTGAAAGTCAAACTATAAGAAGTTTAGAGATAGAAAGAAAAGAAGACTGGAGTGTTCAGCTCAGGTATGAATGTCATACAAGTTATAAGATGTAAAGAAAGTCGGTCAATTAAAGTGTGATTCTTGAGAATTGTGGTTAAATTGTTAAACACTAAAATTCTTCGGTAATTGTGGTTAAAAGTTGATCACAAGGATCTGACTCGATTGCATGATGTTGCGAATCGATGCAAAAATTACTATGGCCTAATGACCAACAAATTAATGAGGTTAAAATATGTGTTGATTTTTTTAAAGTTATGATACTTTTTCATCAACATATTACCTCTGAATTTATTGTCTTAACCTTGTGGTCGTGGGTTTGAGCCCCACGGTGGGCGACCTCTTTTTATTTCTAATCCCCATGAATCTATTTTCATGTGCAATGCATGAATGATGAATCAGCTTGTATTTTTTTTCCTTTTTGAACTCTTGATGATTCAGCTTTTAATTTGTAAGCATGATCTTGCCTTTGCTCACAATGTGTTCGAATAGCGTTTTTTCTTTCATAATAGTTATTGTGTTGCTCAATCAAGGAGTACAACCACGTTCTGGACCTGACCTAAGCCACACAACAATTTGAACTTGGGACCTACCAAAATTTGCCAAATCGTGACTAGAAAAATTCTAAACACAGTGTATATGACTAATACACAAGAACTACGGGACAAGACTTGGGACCTACCAAAATTTGTCAAATCATGACTAGAAAAATTCTAAACACGGTGTATATGAGTAATACAAAAGAACTACGGGACAAGCCCTCCTTGACCTCTTTTTTATCAACAAAGTGTACTTCGATATGTTAACATCTCCGCTTCTCACCATATGTTGACCTCTTCCAAATAGTCCGACTCCACATCAATAAGAAGGTTACTCCATTGCAAGCCCAACATTAATCCTTCTCTGATTGCCAAAATTTCAGATTCAAACACATCATTGCATGAGAATAGGTGTGTGCACGAACAAAAAATGATGCCACCGGAAGCATCCCTTAAAATCATGCACGTCCCTCCAATACCATCCAAAAAGGAACCACCAGCATTAAGTTTAACCCGGCCATCAAGTGGAAAGTTCCATATGATGTATTCCATGGAAGGTCCACTATTGTATGTGGGTATCACATGTGGACAACATGTTTGAACACGAGCTTTTCCTTTTGCATGGTCTGCACTTGGAACGAAAGCAATAGAATGCAAGGTAGACACATAGCTTCAGAGGAACCTTGTAGACACATCAACAGGCGGGGCTGGCTTTGAGTGCACAATTTGTTTCTGATGTACCATATTCGCCACAACAGCATAAGGAACTGAACCCTAGTTGAATCATCCAACCGACACACAATCTGCGTAAACCAATCATACCAAGGTTTGATACTAGTAAGTTCAGGTAAAGTCCATTCAGAGGCCATGACATGCCAAAGTGATATAGCATGCATGCATCTACAGAAAGTATGACAGGAAGCCTCCTCCTTAACGCCACATATAGGGCACATGGCGTAGGTCTCCAAGTGACACACCTTTTTGTTGCACCAGGTGGCCAATGATTCAATTGCGAGACGCCAAGCGAAGGTAAGCACTTCCGGAGGCGCAGAAGAAGACCAAATAGCTTTTGAAACAGCACACATACCATCAGGATGGGAGCTAGATGAAGAGCTACCACCATTATGTAATTCATCTAATGCCAAACGATAAGCACCATGAACTGCGAATATGCCCAATTTCTCTAGAGCCCAAGCAATGAAGTCTTTGCCAAGTCGATGAGAAGGTCAAATTTTCTGGATCTCACAGACGTCAACAAGGAGAAAAAAATGATGAAGCTTTGTATTGTCCTAGTTATCGTTGTGATTCATAAGCTCAGAGACCCCACTTATATCTACACCGACCCATTGCTGAAATCAGCCCATAAGTGCAAGATAGAAAAGAAGATGCCAAGCCTAACGTGCAAGTAGAGGCTGGCTGGAAACTCTGAAACCTTTGAAGCATAAACCTCCCCGAGACTTTGGTCTAGTCATTTAATTCCATGGATATCGGCGTGTCTTTCTTCTGCCTTTCTCCGCCCCGGTAATGATTGTGGACCATGCCGTTCAGATCGTCGTGTACCCCGAGCGGAAGTTTGAAAACACTCATAATATAATTTGGGATCAACTGAGCAACATATATATTTGCACCTCTTTACCCGTTTGTGTAGGGTGGCCGCCAAAATGGAACAGATGTTTGGTGACTTCACTTGCAGGTTCTGAAACTTACTGAAAGTGCAACTAATCCACGGGTGGTTTTGGTAATCCATAACAACATATAGCTCATTGAACAAATATCCTTTCAAGTCAAATATTTCAGGAAGTTCAATGAATGGCATGGCATGGACTAGAGATGTGGGCCCCTCAAAATGCTAAGGACACATATTGGCAAAAGCTCAAGACTCTTCATTTATATTTTAATAATCCAAGATCACATTGAGTCCATAGGAAAACTAATACTATTACAAGGGGATGAGTTGTTGCTTAATGGCTTACTTGCTCAAGTGCTTAGTGATATTGCTTCAAAAACCTCAGCCACTTTCTCATTTCCAAATATGTCCAAAACCCTAACTCAAACTCGACCCCACCGATTCTTTCTATCTGGCGCCACCGAGTTCACATCAGATAGCCACTGCCAGAAACCCTAGCAGTTCGGCCACATCGATATGGATCTCGGTCTCACCGAGATGGCCCTACAACCTCTCTATTTCCTTTTGTAACATTTCGGTCTCACCGAAATGAGCGATCAGTCACACCAAGTTTGCTTGACTAACTCTCTGTTTACTCTTTGCTAAAATCGGTCTCACCAAGTTCACGCAATCGGCGCCACTGAGATGAGGTTTTGCCCTAGCCCTAGCACATCAGTTCCACCGAGTTGTTCCTGTCGGTCCCATCGAGAATCCTAACGTTCACATTTTGAACTGAATCGGTCTCACCAAGTTCTTCTATTCGGTCCGACCGAGTTGGGTCTAATGTGTGTAACGGTTGGATTCTGTGTGGAGGCTATATATACCCCTCCACCCCCTTCTTCATTTGAGAGAGAGACATCAGAACATGCCTACACTTCCAACATACATTTTCTGAGAGAGAACCATCTACTCATGTGTTGAGGTCAAGATATACCATTCCTACCGCAAGAATCTTGATTTCTAGCCTTTTCCAAGTTGCTTTCCACTCAAATCATCTTTCCACCATATCCAAATCTATGAGAGAGAGTTGAGTGTTGGGGAGACTATCATTTTAAGCACAAGAGCAAGGAGTTTGTCATCAACACACCATCTATTACCTTTTGGAGAGTGGTGTCTCCTAAATTAGTTAGGTGTCGTTTGGGAGCCTCCGACAAGATTGTGGAGTTGAACCAAGAAGTTTGTAAGGGCAAGGAGATCGCCTACTTCGTGAAGATCTACCCGAGTGTGGCAAGTCCTTCGTGGGCGATGACCATGGTGGGATAGACAAGGTTGCTTCTTCGTGGACCCTTCGTGGGTGGAGCCCTCTGTGGACTCGCCCAGCCGTTACCCTTCATGGGTTGAAGTCTCCATCAACATGGATGTACAATAGCACCACCTATCGGAACCACACCAAAAATCTCCGTGTCTTCATTGCGTTTGCACTCTCCGAACCCTTCCCCCTTACCTTCATATGCAATGATTTACTTTCCACTGCTATACTCTTAGACATGCATGTGCTAATTGCTAAAATCTGCCCACATCTAAAATTGGGAAAATATTAGATTTTTATTTGCTCAAGTAGTCTAATCACCCCCCTCTAGACCTACTTTCGATCCTACAAGTGGTATCAGAGCTTTGGCCTCCATTTGCCTTGATTTCCATAGCTTTGGTGATCATAGCCTTGGTTTCACAACCTAGGAGAGTATGGCATCTAGCGAGGGAAATTACCACCGTAGAGGTCCTTACTTTGATGGTACAAATTTTGCTAGTTGGAAGCATAAGATGAAAATGCATATTCTTGGTCATAACCCCGTCGTTTGGGATGTTGTGTGTGTTGGCTTGCAAGGGGATTTCTTATAAGATGGAAAAGAACTGGATCATGAAGCGTCCGCGGAAGAAATGAAGATGTTGCAGCACAATGCTCAAGCTTGCGATATTATCTTAAATGGATTGTGCCCCGAAGAATTCAACAAAATCAGCTGCCTTGAGAATGCAAAGGAAGTTTGGGATACTTTGGTTGATATGCACGAAGGTACCGAGTCCGTCAGGGAATCTAAATTGGATGTGCTTCAAAGTCAACTTGACAAGTTCAAGATGAAGGATGGTGAAGGAGTCACTGAGATGTACTCTAGGCTTGCTCTCATCACAAATGAGATTGTCGGCTTAGGAAACGAAGAGATGGCCGACAAATTCATCATCAAGAAAATCCTAAGAGCTTTGGATGGAAAATATGATATTGTGTGCACATTGATTCAAATGATGCCCAACTACAAAGATCTCAAACCAACGGAAGCATTGGTAAAATTGTTGCTCATGAGCTGTCACTCGAAGATAAGGAAGAGCTCTAGAACAAGTCAAGTGGTGCGTACAAAGCTTCAAGTGATGCTCCTACAACATCAAGTGAGAAACAAGTCTCCAATGAATAATTGAACTTAATAGTGAACCAAGTTAAGATCCTACAATGACAAAAGATCTTCTAGTCGTGATCGCAATTGCTACAATTGTGGAAGACCCGGGAACTACTCCAATGAGTGTACGGCTCCCTACAAGAAAAGAGAAGATTCACAAAGAAGGAGAAGTAGAAGAGATGAATCACCTCAAAGAGAGGGAAGGAGTAGAGACGATCGTTATGAACGAAGACCCTCTCGTAGAAGCAAGGATACGGAAAGGAAGGACAAGTCATCAAAGAGCTACACAAGACAAAGACATCAAGATCACGTTGGTGAATGTATGTTCGGTTCCGACTCCGGCAACGACTCCGAGAGAAGCTATCACTCCGACTTCGAATATACGCAAGATGAAGGTGTTGCCAGAATTGCTCTTGTGCCATCCAACTCCTATGATATATTTGACTCACCAAATGAAGGAATTGTAAGATGCTTCATGGCTAAAGGCCCTAAGGTATCACACCCAGAGTATCTTGATTTCAATAGTGATGAAGATGATTTGCTAGGTGATGATGATTTACTTGTTGACAACACTAGTGAGGAAATCTATGATGAATTTGCTAATGATCATGCTAATCAAGATAAAACAAATGACAAAGACAAGAAGGAGATAGAGCATCTAACTAAAGAACTAAACACTCTTAAGTTGGCTCATGAAACAACTCTAGAAGATCATAGAGAGCTCCTAAGGACTCATGAGAAGCTACGCTTCGAGAAGCTCAATTTATAGCAAGAGCATGGGTTCCTAAAAGCTATCAATGATGATCTTGAAAAGATAGTTCTTCTTACATTGCCAAGCATTTACTCTTATCTACTTATATGCCACAAGTTAAATATAGCAATATGAACAAGAAAGAGTCTTCCTCTAGTAGTAACAATAACAATGTTAAATCTAATATTGTTGCTTCTAGTAGTTCTCTTGATTCCACTAATGATTCTCTTAGCCAAGTTATACTTGAGCAAGAAAATAGCTTATTGAAGGGAGTTATAGAGAAAGGTGTTTACAAGAGCCTTGCGGGAAGTAAACAATTTGAGGAAATTGTACGGAAGCAAGGAAGGCACCGGAAGAATCAAGGTGTTGGTTTAGAAAAAAAGTTCAATGTCAATGAAGTTGAGTGGGAAGAAGATCAATACCCCAAGATAAAGTTTGTTCCTCAACAAGAGAAGTATGATCCCACTTCATTCAAGGGAACACAAGCTCAAGATGATATTCAACTACAAGACCACAAGCTAAAAGACAAGGACAAGCTTCAAGAAGAGATTGGTGCATTTGAAGAAGCTCTAAGGCCATGATCGAGTGGGTTCCCAAGACTACGTCAAGTTCTATCTCATCAAGTATGACTACAACTTCAAGGATTCCCATCAAGTTGATGTGGACCCCGAAGAAGAAGAACTAGATTGTTCTTGAGGGTGACTCCGCCAACATACTTCACTCATATTCACTTTGGCAAGGACATGTGTAGTCAACTTTCATATCTTGCAATAGTTCAAGGAGTCACAAACCCTCTTGTTGGTAAGACAAGGGACAAGGTAATTTAATGCTTTCATGGACATCATCATATGCGTGTTTTCACTCTATGTCTATGGAGTATGTTCCTTGTGGGACTAACCCATGTAGGTATTGAAAGTGCAACACTCCAATGGATTGCTCCAAATGATCTACATCAACATTGATCATCCACATCTTCAACATCTACATGAAGTCATCATCAACAAAACCCAAGGTTAGTTCATCCCTCTTATGGGGGATATAACATCTAGGTGGAGCTTTACTCCAAAAATTGAGCTAAAGCAACTCTAATGGTGTGAACACATCAATGCTTTATGTAAAAGTGGTAACTGACGAGGTTACAGACCTAGAGTAGGGTCATAGGCTTGACCTAAAGGCCCCTCCCAAGGTCACTATCCTAGGAGATCAAAAGACAAGACCTACGGCGGTGGAGACAGTCGACCGAAACGGCCCAAGGTGACACTTCACTCGACTGACTCACGTGCCAAGGACGACTCAACTCTACTCGACTGGATCAAGCACTCGACTCCCGAAGACTAAACGTTTCTCAGAACAGCAACAGTCATACATTTACTCACTGTAGTAAACCCCATAACTACCCTTTATTGCAGGCGTTACCAGTAACGCCTGCCTTAATGTATCTTTAAGCCCTTGGTAACGCGGAGCGTGGCTGGGGTCTTGGCGTACTATATAAGCCACCCCTCCTCCAGAACAAGGGTTCGCACCTCTGTAACACATACATACACACATCAGTCGACGAAGCCTTCGGGCAACGAGACGTAGGGCTTTTACTTCCTCCGAGAAGGGCCTGAACTCGTAAAACACCCTGTGTACAACTGCGCCATAGCTAGGACCTTGCCTCTCCATTCGTACCCCCTACCTTCACTGTCAGACCTAGAACCACGACAGTTGGCGCCCACCGTGGGGCAAGGCGTCTTAGCGCCATTTGGTGAAGTTGCAATCCATTCCCCGAGCGCTTTCATCATGGTGTCAGGCGGCGCTTTAGCGTCGGGCCACGAGATCCGGCTCGGCGCGCTGGTCTTCGTCGCCGACAACTCCGCGTGGCTTGAGGAAGCCCCGCTCGACGTTGAGGCTCTACCTACCCGCGGAGCCACTCACTTTCGTGCTGGAGCCGGCGGCGTCCTCCTTCTGCAGCCGTCGACTCGATACTCATCATCCATCATCCCCGCTGGACACCTCCGTAAGCGATCCGGTCGCTCGTGGCTCCAGCGGTGGGTAAAACACGCGGTGGCTCATCAAACAGCCACCCCGCAAGTCGCGGCCATCGAGCCCGATGGTTACCTTTACGGGCCGGCCGATCGGTCGACCAGGCTCGAAGATTCTGTTTCCGAGTGCGGGAGCAGCGACCCAGCGGCGGAAATACTCATGGTCGATCCGCGCCGTAGCCCGCCAGGTTTTCCTCGCGGGGAGAACGGCGGCAGCGGCGGCGATCGAGCGCACGATAACGACGGATACATCCCTCAGCCCCTCACCTCCGAGCAGAGGGCTGAGCTCTGTCGCCGCAACGGAGATGCGCTCTTCACCCCCATCGTGGAAGATTCCACAGAAGCTTTGGCCCTCGAAGCCACGCGCGTGGCCACCTTGGCCGAGCGCGCGCGCCTGGAAAACATCCAACGTTCACTCGACGAACAGGCCCGCCGACTGGCCCCCGAGTCCAGTCGACGGCCGCGGCAGTCACGTCAGCATGAGACTCAGGTGTTCCGCACACCGGTCCAAAACCTCGAAGCCGCGGCCCGTATCGCGGAGTCGATTCAGCCCTCCCAGTCGGAAGCTGGAAGAGGCCTTCAGCAGATCCGAGCTTTGCTCCGAACGGCCGAAGAGCAAAACGCGGCTGTTTCTCAGTCGCGTAATAGGATTCACAGAAGATCGGTGGCTGCAGACACCGTATGGTCGGCCCACAGTCCAAGATCGCCCCTGAGGCGTGAGGAACATGGTCCGCAACATGACCGGCACATGGGTCGGATCGACGACCCACTCGATCGTCGGCACGGACGCAACGACCGCCGTCGAGTGCCTACCCCTCCTCCGGGAAGTGGATCACACTCGCCTCCGCGGCACGTGGGCAGGCGCCTGCGAGACGACGAACGTAGGGTTCCCCCGGATCCCCGGCGGCCCGGCTTCGACGCGAGGTCCATCCTTGTGCAGGGCCGGGTCGACCGTAATCGGGCGTCCAGGGACGAGCGGGGTGGAGTCCAGCCCTCCGGCAGCCGAGCGCCGGCCTCTGGACCCGAGTGCTTCTGCAGCGCAATCAGGGCCGCAGAGATCCCCCCGAACTTCAGGCTGGCGGCCGGAGTGAGCAAATTCACCGGTGAGTCGAAGCCGGACACGTGGCTGGAAGACTACCGAGTGGCCGTGCAGATTGGAGGAGGCAACGACGACGTGGCGATGAAGCACCTCCCCTTGATGCTGGGAGGCTCCGCTCGGGCGTGGCTCAACCAGTTAGCCCCCAAGAGCATATACAGTTGGGAAGAGCTCGCTTGGGTGTTCGTTCGGACCTTCGAAGGCACCTGCAAACGACCTGCTGGGCTCGCCGAGCTTCAGCATTGCACCCAGAAGCCGAGTGAAACTTTGAGGGACTACATTCAGCGGTGGACCACTTTGCATCACACAGTGGAAAACGTCTCCGAGCACCAGGCGGTGTGCGCCTTCAAGGAAGGCGTGTGCAATCGGGAGTTGAATCTGAAGTTTGGGCGAACATGCGACATGTCCTTGTCGCGAATGATGGAAATTGCCAGTCGGTACGCCAATGGTGAGGAGGCCGATCGGCTCCGCAGCGGCAAGAAACCAGTCGGGCAGGACGACCAGAATCACAATCGGAAGAATAAGCGTAAGGCCGACCCAGCTGCTCAGGGAGAGGCTGCAGTGGTCAACCAAGGGAAGGGCAAAGGAAAACCCAAAGGCTCCTGGGCCCCCAAGAAAGGAAAGGGTCAGGCTGGAGATGATATGCTCGACCAGCCGTGTCCCATACACACTAAGAAGGACGACGAGGGAAACTTGGTGTACCCCAAGCACACCACGCGACAGTGTCGACTCTTGATCCAGAGTTTCCAGAAGGATCAGTCCACTGAGAAAGAGAAGGAATCAGAAGAGTCCGAGGACAAGGAAGGGGACGGAGGATACCCCCGCATCAACTCCACTTTGGTGATTTTCGCAGACGTCGAGAGCAAGAGTCGACTGAAGATCATCAACAGAGAAGTAAACATGGTTGCTCCAGCGACCCCCACGTTCCTGAAATGGTCGAAGACCCCCATCACATTTGACCAGTCCGATCATCCGGCGCACATCGCCACCCCAGGGCGGCAAGCGTTGGTGGTCGACCCAGTGGTCGAAGGCACTCGACTGACCAGGGTTCTTATGGATGGAGGCAGTGGCTTGAATATCATGTATGCAGCAACCCTCCGGGATATGGGCATTCCGATGTCCAAGCTAAGGGAAAGTAACATGAGGTTCCATGGGGTAATCCCCGGGAAGAAGGCCGACTCACTTGGTCAGGTCTCACTCGACGTCGTCTTTGGTGAATCCAAGAACTTTCGAAAGGAGAAGCTGACGTTCGAAGTGGTGGACTTTAACAACGCCTATCACGCCATCCTGGGTAGCCAGCCTACGCCAGGTTCATGGCTCGACCGTGTTACGTCTACCTCAAGCTGAAGATGCCTGGACCCAACAGTGTCATAACCATCACTGGGAACCGGCAGAAAGCGGAAGAATGCTTCCAGAAAGGCTCGAAGATCGCCGACGAGCAGATGGCAGCAGTAGAGATGGAGGAGTACCAGAAGCAAGTGGATCCAGGCGACCTGCTAAGGGCAAAGAAGCCGGCTTTCGAGTCAGCCTTTCAGTCGGCCGGAGACACAAAACCCGTGCACATCCACCCCACCGACCCCAACGCAGCGCCGACCCACATCTCCACCACCCTTGACAGCAAATAGGAAGAAGCCTCATCCAGTTCCTCCGTGAGAACTGGGACATCTTTGCATGGAAACCATCGGACATGCCAGGTGTGCCCAGGGGGCTGGCTGAGCACCATTTGCGAGTCGACCCGATGGTGAAACCAGTGAAGGAACATCTCCATCGA
Organism: Secale cereale; assembly: GCA_902687465.1. Lineage (NCBI taxonomy): Eukaryota > Viridiplantae > Streptophyta > Magnoliopsida > Poales > Poaceae > Secale > Secale cereale. Next base: position 867,722,513 of record LR738711.1, on the reverse strand, counting down.
TCCGCTGCGGAGAAGCGAAAGGCGATTGGCGAAGAGGTGGCTCGACTCCTAGCAGCAGAGTTCATCCGCGGGATATACCACTCCGAGTGGCTCGCCAACGTCGTCATGGTCCCCAAGAAGGATAAGTCTCTCCGCATGTGCATCGATTTCAAGCACATCAATCGGGCCTGCCCGAAAGATCATTTTCCTCTCCCCCGCATCGATCAAATAGTCGACTCGACTGCGGGATGTGAGCGTTTGTCCTTTCTGGACGCATATTCCGGATACCATCAGATCCGTCTGTATGGGCCCGATGAAATAAAGACAGCCTTCATCAGCCCTTTCGGGTGTTTTTGCTATGTCACCATGCCTTTCGGCATCAAAAATGCCGGCGCCACCTTCATGCGCATGATCCAGAAATGCTTGATAAAGCAAATCAGTCGGAACATCGAGGCATACATGGATGACATCGTGGTCAAGTCACGGAAAGGTTCCGACCTGCTGACTGACCTCGCTGAGACATTCGCAAACCTCAGAAGCTACGATATCAAGCTCAACCCGTCGAAGTGTACATTTGGAGTTCCCGGTGGCAAGTTGCTTGGTTTTCTCGTTTCCGAACGGGGAATCGACGCCAACCCAGAGAAAGTCGGCGCCATCCTCCGAATGAAACGCCCCGAGCGTATACACGACGTCCAGAAGCTTACTGGTTGCTTGGCCGCGTTGAGTCGATTCATTTCTCGGCTCGGGGAGAAGGCACTGCCTCTCTACCGACTCATGAAGAAATCCGACAAGTTCGAGTGGAATCCCGAAGCCGAAGCAGCGTTTGAGGAGCTCAAAGCCCTTCTTTCCACCCAGCCGGTGCTCGCTGCCCCAGTCAGTGGAGAGCCTCTTCTGTTGTACATTGCTGCCACCGGACAAGTCGTCAGTACCGTACTCACGGTCGAGCGGGAAGAAGAGGGCAAGGCATACAAGGTCCAACGCCCGGTCTATTACATATCCGAAGTTTTGACTCCCTCCAAGCAAAGGTATCCACATTACCGAAAGCTTGTGTACGGGATCTACTTGACTGCAAAAAAGGTTGCCCACTATTTCTCGGATCACTCAATCTCAGTCGTCAGCGACGCCCCATTATCAGAGATACTAAACAACCGAGATGCAACTGGTCGAGTGGCAAAATGGGCGATTGAACTTCTTCCTTTAGATATCAAGTTCGAAGCGAAGAAAGCCATCAAGTCTCAGGCCATTGCGGATTTTGTGGCGGAGTGGATAGAACAAGAGCTTCCGACTCAAGTTCAGTCGGACCATTGGACTATGTTCTTCGATGGGTCCAAAATGCTGAACGGATCCGGTGCAGGCGTGGTCCTGATCTCTCCTAGGGGCGACAAGCTCAGCTACGTCCTTCAGATCCATTTTGATTCATCAAACAACGAGGCGGAATACGAAGCACTTTTGTATGGGTTGCGTATGGCCATCTCACTCGGCGTCCTTCGCCTGATGGTCTACGGCGATTCAGACCTAGTGGTGAACCAAGTAATGAAAGAATGGGACGTTAGGAGCCCGACAATGACCAGTTATTGCAGTGTAGTGCGAAAGCTTGAAAAGAAGTTTGAAGGCTTAGAGCTCCATCATATGCCCAGAGCAAAGAATCAGCTAGCCGACGATCTCGCAAAAATTGGGTCGACTCGGAGGTCCATACCCAAGAATGTGTTCCTAGAGCATCTGCACAATCCCTCTGTCAAGGAAGACCCCTTCACGGAAGAGCCCCCGCAGCCAGTCAGTGCAACCGACCCGATTGAGGTCGAAGTGCCTGCCGTGGTCGACTTGATCATGGAGGTCTTAGTAATCACACCTGATTGGACTGTGCCATATATATCATATCTGCTCAGGCAAGAACTCCCTGAAGAAGAAGAAGAAGCATGCCAAATCGTCCGCCAATCCAAAGCGTTCACAGTCATTCAAGGTCAGCTCTACAGAGAAAGCGTCACTGGAGTCGCCCAGCGCTGCATCGACCCAGAGGAAGGTCGACTGATCTTGGATGAAATCCACTTGGGGACTTGCGGCCACGACGCTTCCTCTCGGACTATCGTGGCCAAAGCATACCGAGCCGGATTTTACTGGCCCCGCGCCAACGAGATGGCCAAGGATATTGTGGATAAATGCGCAGGGTGCCAGTTCTACTCCAACATGTCGCACAAGCCAGCATCCACCCTCAAAACCATCCCACTAGTCTGGCCCTTCGCTGTTTGGGGCTTAGATATGGTCGGCCCCTTCAGGACAGGCAGGAGCGGATTCACTCACCTTCTGGTAGCAGTCGACAAGTTCACCAAGTGGATTGAGGCCAAACCCATCAAGAACCTCGAGTCGAGCACCGCCATCAGTTTCATTAAGGAACTAATATTCAGATATGGGGTCCCTCACAGCATCATCACAGACAACGGCTCCAACTTTGACTCAGATGAATTTAGAGCTTTCTGTGCTTCCCAAGGGACGCGAGTCGACTACGCCTCCGTAGCACACCCTCAGTCGAATGGACAAGCGAAAAGAGCTAATGGGCTGATTCTCCAAGGCTTAAAGCCACGGCTCATGCATGACCTCAAGCATGCCGCCGGGGCTTGGGTAACCGAGCTGCCCTCCGTCCTGTGGGGTCTGAGGACAACTCCGAATCGGTCGAGTAGCCGTACCCCTTTCTTCCTGGTCTATGGGGCCGAAGCTGTATTGCCGAGTGACTTGTTACACAATGCCCCCAGGGTAGAACTCTTCTCCGAAACCGAGGCCGAGCAGGCTCGTCAGGATGCAGTCGACCTTTTGTAAGAAGAAAGAGAGATGGCCTTGATCCGGTCGACCATCTATCAACAGGATCTGCGTCGATTCCACGCTCGCAACGTGAGAAGTCAAGCGTTCCAGGAAGGAGACCTGGTCCTCCGAGTGCATCAGAAACGTCCGCACAAGCTGGCCCCAGCATGGGAGGGCCCGTTCATCGTCACGAAGGTGCTGCGCAACGGAGCTTACCACCTCTACAATGTAGCCCAGAAGAAAGACGAACCACATTCGTGGAATGCGGACCTACTCCGCCGTTTTTTCACTTGAAGCACTCGACAGTCGAGTTGTAATAAAGATTCCCCAATTTGTTTCAAAAACAAGATAGCAATGATTCCCTAACAATTGGTGTCCTCTAAATCCCCAGTGGGTGCTTAGCTGCGATCCTCCGAGCTACGTCACAAATACAAGGCGGTTCGGTCCTCCGAACTCCGCCACAAGTACAACGTAGCTTGGAATCGCCTAAGTTATAAACATTCTACTCCGAGTGAAGAGCGACCCTCTCACTCGGGGGCTTAGCTGCAACCCCATGACTTATCTAAGTTACAACTATCTACTCCGAGTGAAGAGCAACCCTCTCACTCGGGGGCTTAGCTGCGGTTCTCCGAGCTACGTCACAAATACAAGGCGGTTCGGTCCTCCGAACTCCGCCACAAGTACAACGTAGCTTGGAATCGCCTAAGTTATAAACATTCTACTCCGAGTGAAGAGAGACCCTCTCACTCGGGGGCTTAGCTGCGACCCCGTGACTCGCCTAAGTTACAACTATCTACTCCGAGTGAAGAGCAACCCTCTCACTCGGGGGCTTAGCTGCGGTCCTCCGAGCTACGTCACAAATACAAGGCGGTTCGGTCCTCCGAACTCCGCCACAAGTACAATGTAGCTTGGAATCGCCTAAGTTATAAACATTCTACTCCGAGTGAAGAGTGACCCTCTCACTCGGGGGCTTAGCTGCGACCCCGTGACTCGCCTAAGTTACAACTATCTCCTCCGAGTGAAGAGCAACCCTCTCACTCGGGGGCTTAGCTGCGGTCCTCCGAGCTGCGTCACAAATACAAGGCGG
>LR738711.1:867621937-867717760 GCA_902687465.1 Secale cereale | reverse complement strand
TCCGAGTGAAGAGCAACCCTCTCACTCGGGGGCCTAGCTGCGGTCCTCCGAGCTACGTCACAAATACAAGGCGGTTCGGTCCTCCGAACTCCGCCACAAGTACAACGTAGCCTGGAATCGCCTAAGTTATAAACATTCTACTCCGAGTGAAGAGCGACCCTCTCACTCGGGGGCTTAGCTGCGACCCCGTGGCTCGCCTAAGTTATAACTATCTACTCCGAGTGAAGAGCAACCCTCTCACTCGGGGGGTTAGCTGCGGTCCTCCGAGCTGCGTCACAAATACAAGGCGGTTCGGTCCTCCGAACTCCGCCACAAGTACAACGTAGCTTGGAATCGCCTAAGTTATAAACATTCTACTCCGAGTGAAGAGCGACCCTCTCACTCGGGGGCTTAGCTGCGACCCCGTGACTCGCCTAAGTTACAACTATCTACTTCGAGTGACGGGCGACCTTCTCACTCGGGGACCCGGCTACAGACGTCGACTCAAAGATTCCAAGCAATCAAAAGAAGAGCGTCAAACCGAAGGATCAAAATCAAATAAAAAGCCCCGCAAGGTTCGGGCAAGAGTACTTGGGCCACAGACCCACCAGAGTTTAACGAATACAGATCCACGCGGCATTCCGCGGCAAATAAAGTCAATGTATCAAAGTCATGGCTCGGGAGGAGGCGGGCTTGTAGGCGCGACAAATTCGTCCAGATCAATCCCGTCGGCGATGCGAGTGGCGGCTTCCAAGAAAGCCTCCATGAAGGTATGGAATTGGAGCTCCTTCGTGTTTGCGACCTTCAGCGCAGAAAGCTTCCTCTCCTTCACCTCCTTGCAGTGCACTCGAACCAAAGCCAGCGCCACGTCTGCTCCTCCCCGGGCGGCCGACTTCTTCCATTCCTGCACTCGGTCGGGGATCTCATTAAGTCGAGTCATCAAAGACTCGAGGTCATTCTCTTGCACGACTCCCCTCCAGAGTGCGGCGTCGATTCAGGCCATCACCGCCTTCAGTCATCCCAGATAATCAGTGGCCGCAGTGAGGCGAGACTCCAGCCTCAGTATGTTCATGGAAACCTCGTCCTTCACAATGGAGTTGGCGGGGTCCAAGCCAGGCTCGACCCGGCTAGTCTTCTCTCCGAAGTTACGGCAGAACTCTGCACCAAGAACAGCAGTCGAGTTAGCAGATGCAACACGGGTCGACCAGCCCAATATCAACCAATCTAAAGAGGACATACCTTCGAGCACGAGGTACCATTTTTTGGTGAGGTCGCCCAAATACGCCTCAAGATCAAGCCTCTTCCGAAACAGAGCCTCATACTTGTCGTTCAAGTCGGCCCTGGACTTCTTCAGCTGAGCCACCTCCTTGTTGGCCGTGTTGAGTGAACCTTTCAGTCGGATGATCTCCGCCTCGAGTGCGCCCATAGAAGCCAGCTTCTTCTCGGCCAGCTCCGACTTCTCCTGGGCCGCCTGCTGCGCCGCCGCCAAGTCAAGGTCCTTTTGCTCCAAAGCCGCCCGCAGTTGACCTACCAAGGCCGCCACTTGACAGATGAACATGAAGGAACACTCTAAGCGAAAAATCAGTCGACGGGAGACATAAGTAAGTTACCAGCCGCATCGTCTTGCGTCTTCTTCAGATGGTCCCGGGCCAACTGCAAGTCAAGATTGAGCTGGATTTGCTTCTGCTCAAGATCCGCAAACTTGGCCCCGAACTCGCAAGATTTCTGCATCAACAAGACAAAGCAAAGATTATAAGACTACAGTCGAGTCAGATCACTCAACCGCAGCCTCGGGGACTACACCCAGTGGGTGCACTGAGCATGCCCCCACTGGTTTCACTCGGCCAAGATCAGTCTGGCGCGAGCTAAAAAAAACACATGGAAGTTCTATAGTAAGACCATGGCCGACTGCAATCAGTCGACCACGGTCTCGGGGGCTACACCCAGTGGGTGCACTGAGCGTGCCCCCACTGGTCTCACTCGGCCGAAATCAGTCCGGCGCGAGCTCAAAGAAGACAAGAAAAGAAGAACACCCAGTGGGTGGTGTGATACCTCACAAAGCAAAACAAGCAGATTTTTTCCGAAATCAGAAAGTACTCCGACAACATACCTGGACGTTGGCCCGAAGAGCAGAGCTGGCATCGTAAGCCGCCATGCTGGCCTCATACGCCGCCTTCGTCCGCCCCATCATCACCTCCGCCTGGCGAACGACCTCTTGTGCCGCCCCCACAGGGTCCTCCGGGAGGCGATAGGTGGAGAAAAGGACAGACGAAGCAGCGGGCGTCGAGCTGGCCACAGGCGCAGGCGCTGGATCGACGGCGCGAGTCGGCGCTGAGTCGACAACCGGAGCGAGCGCTGGGTTGACGATCGAGGCGGGCGCTGGGTTGACGCTCGGCGTAGACGGTGGGTCGACGACGGGCACGATTGACACAGGGACAGCGAACGAGACCGCGGTTCGGGCCGCGTCCTCGGGTCGCTGGGCCCCCGAGCCAGAAGGCGCCTTCCGGTCCTTCCTCCTTGCGCGCCGGTAGTCCTCGCAAAGCCGCTCCTCGTCCTCGTCGTCGTCCGGCAGCTCTATGACAAGGCGCGGCGCTTCAGATCAAACAGGGGACCAAGTCAATCGACTATCGCCCGCGAAAGAAAAAAAGAACAAAAACGAGTCTCATGGAGCTCATACCTGCTCGAGATGTCGAGGCATCCGCGATCTCCTCGTCATCTCGACCCCGGTCGATGTCCATCGAGGTCGTGGAAGCGGCAGCTCTGGAAAATTTGGTCAAGAAATGAGTCGACCAAAACTGCAGTCGACCCCCAAGAAACAAAGAAAAGCAAGCCCGAGCGACACTTACGTGGACGCGATGGGTACATCCACCTTGATCCTTGGCAAAGCCTTCCGGGGCTTGGTGGTGGCGACTTTGGGCTGCTTGGGCGTCCTCTCGGCTGGCTCGGGGGTAGTCGTGCGGGTGCGCTTGGGTGTCCGGGACCCCGAGGGACCCACACGAGGTCGAGCGGTCCCTGGGTCGTTCTTCTCCTTGGAGCGGCGCTCGACACGGGGAGGTGACTCGACCTCCTCCCCGCTGCTGTACTCCTCGCTCTCCTCGGTCTCCTCCTCCGATTTCCACTCGACGGCGTCGCCCGTACCCTCCTCGACTCCTTGGTTCGAGTCTCCGTTGGGCAGAGAATACATCTCCGTATATATCTGCAAAGAAAGGAAGTTCACCAAATACCAGTCGGAATCATCAATAAAGTTCGCGAATCAATCGACAGATACGTCACTCGGAAGCGGAAGGCTAACCTTGTCTGGCAGGTGGTCAGCGTCGAATGGGATGATCATCCCCGACCCCCTGGGGTTGTCCTTGTTCCCTGTGACGCTCTTCAAGCACTGCACCACGTACTTCGGGTCGGCCGCCTCCGGGTGGACTCGCGACGAGTCGTCGGTGCCGGAGTACAGCCACATCGGGTGGTCCCGGGCTTGGAGCGGTTGGATCCTCCACGAGATGTACACCTCGAGCAAATCCATCCCCATGACCCCCTCGCGGACTAGCTGGACGACCCTCTCCATCAGCATGTCAACCTCGGCCCTCTCGGCCTTGCTCACTACCATCGAAGGAGGCGGACTGGCTTGACCTAGGGTAAATGGAGGAAGACCAGTCGACTGACCCGGAGTCGGACTGTCCCTGTAGTAAAACCAGGTCGACTGCCAGCCCCGGATCGAATCTGGGAGGTTCATGGGAGGGAAGGCACTCCTGTTCCTAAGCTGAATCCCGAGCCCGCCGCACGCATGAAGGACGTGCGTCTTGCCGTCACTCGGGTTCACTCTCTTAACGGTCTGGGAGCGGCAGGTGAAGATATGCTTGAATAATCCCCAGTGCGGTCGGCAACCGAGGAAGTTCTCGCACTTGGAGACGAAAGCGGAGGGAAAGGCGATGGAGTTGGGCATGAAATAATGCAGCTGGGCACCGAAGAAGATCAGAAATGCGCGGAGGAAAGGGTGCGGCGGAGTCGAAAAACCTCGGTCGACGTGGGTGGCGTGGAGTACACACTCGCCCTCCCGCGGCTGCGGCTCGAGCTCTCCTCCCGGCGCCCTCCAGGAGCCGCTGGTGATCAGCCCCTCCTCCTCCAGCTCCTCCAGATCCTCCACCACGACGGTGGACCGGATCCAATCCCCCTGGATCCATCCAGCGGAGAGCCCGGACCGCGACGACGATCCGACCCGGCCGGCTCGCCGCCCCTTCCTCGACGCCGCCTTCTTGGAACGCTCCATGGCCGCGGTCTTGTCCTTAACCATGGCTCGCGAGACGGCGGTTGCGGCGGAGAGAAGCAGGAAGGACTGGGGGCGCGGCAGAGTAGCAAAGGCGCTGCGGAGAAGACAGGGCGGACGGGGGAAAGCTGGGCACACAGTACCCCCCGCCGCGGACTCGGCGCGCTTAACAACCCGGTCGAGTGGCTGACTGGTGGCCCCAGGCGATCTTATCCGATCCCGTAACAGGCGCTAGCGCGATACGTGGCGAAAAAGGGGGCGCGGGAATCGAGGCGTTCGAACCGCACCCCTCCGATCGGTGCGGCATGCCCCGCCCCGTGCGCTTCCCCAAATTTCGAAAACCCCGCCGAATCTGGCGGACAGAAGGCAACTGATTCCGTCGAAAATGGCACGCACTCATGGCGCCCGACGCCTGGCGCCAAACCCAGTCGACGCAAAGACAACTAATTCACCAATGGCTTCAGAATCGATCGAGGCGACCAAGACACAACTGAGGAGGCCTATCCGAGCCACAAGCTCCAAAACAACATGCCCCAAAGACGTTGAGTCAGGACCAGAGCTCCCCTCAGCATCCCCTTGCTCAAGCCCCGATCCATTCGGGGGCTACTGACGAGGTTACAGACCTAGGGTAGGGTCATAGGCTTGACCTAAAGGCCCCTCCCAAGGTCACTATCCTAGGAGATCAAAAGACAAGACCTACGGCGGTGGATACAGTCGACCGAAACGGCCCAAGGTGACACTTCACTCGACTGACTCACGTGCCAAGGATGACTCAACTCTACTCGACTGGATCAAGCACTCGACTCCCGAAGACTAAACGTTTCTCAGAACAGCAACGGTCATACATTTACTCACTGTAGTAAACCCCATAACTACCCTTTATTGCAGGCGTTACCAGTAACGCCTGCCTTAATGTATCTTTAAGCCCTTGGTAACGCGGAGCGTGGCTGGGGTCTTGGCGTACTATATAAGCCACCCCCCTCCTCCAGAACAAGGGTTCGCACCTCTGTAACACATACATACACACATCAGTCGACCAAGCCTCCGGGCAACGAGACGTAGGGCTTTTACTTCCTCCGAGAAGGGCCTGAACTCGCAAAACACCCTGTGTACAACTGCGCCATAGCTAGGACCTTGCCTCTCCATTCGTACCCCCTACCTTCACTGTCAGACCTAGAACCACGACAGTAACCCAACTTGTGCTTAAACGATGAGTATGACCTATGATCAAATGTTCTCATTTGACTAAGGTAATATACTCATATATAGATGACCTAGTCACCACCCATTGCTTGATAGATGCTAGAATTGTTTGTGCATGCTTTGACACATATTTTATTTGCTATCTTATTGTGTGAGCATGTTAGTTGCATAATTTTCTCCACTTGAGGACATCCATTTGTTGTTTTGTATGTTTTTTGCCAAATGGATGGACAAGAAAGCCTAAGAACCTTCTCTAGCTATCTATGCTCTTCTTGTCTCAAATTCTATTCATGCTACATCACAAATTTTGAACAAGCCTTTTTCGGACCCTGCGGGTGAGGAGCACTCAGAGCCACCGACCCATCAAGGGCTGATTTCCAAAATCTTCTAATGGATTTCGACCTGACCAACCACTCCAACTCGGTCTAACTTAATGCAATAGATTGATCTAGGTTTTCCATCTCGGTGCTACCGATTAGATCCACTCGATCTCACTGAGTTGCTGTAATTGCTTGCAGTTTCGCATCTGAGTGCCATCGATTAGATCCATTCGGTGCCACCGACATCGTCTGGGTATATATACTTTGTGTACCCGTACGGTTAAAAAAATTCTTCAAACTACACGAGCTCTGATAACCCACAAGTATAGGGGATTGCAATAGTTTCCGAGGGTAGAGTATTCAACCAGAATTTATAGATTTGACACAAGGGGAGCCAAAGAATATTTGCAAGTATTAGCAGCTGAGTTGTCAATTCAGCCACACCTAGAGATTAATTATCTGCAACAAATGTTCAGTAGCACAGTAGTATGATAGTTTTGATAGTAGCGGTAGCAGCAATAGTAACGGTAATAGTGATAGCAATGATTTTGTAGCAGTAGCAACAGTGGAAGCAACATTAATAACTTAGAGAGATCAATATGTAGGAAATTCGTAGGATCGGCAATTTGTTGGATGATATTCATCATGTAACAGTCACAACCTAGGGCGATACAAAACTAGCTCCAATTCATAAATACAATGTAGGCATGTATTTCGTAAATAGTCATACGTGCTTATGGAAAAAACTTGTATGCCATCTTTTGTCCTACCCTCCCGTGGCAGTGGGGTCCATAAGGAAACTAAGGGATTTTAAGACCTCCTTTTAATAGAGTACCAAAACAAAGCATTAGCACATAGCGAATACATGAACTCCTCAAACTAAGGTCATCCCCGAAAATTATCCTGAATACTGTCACTCCGGGGTTACGAATCATAACACATAGTAGGTGACTATGACTTGCAAGATCGGATCTAGATCATAGATATAATGGTGAAAACATAAACGAATTAGATCTAAATTCATGGCACCCGGGCCCAAAGTGTCAAGCATTAAGCATAGGAAAGTCATAACAACATCATTCTCCGAACATAATGGATACTAGGGATCAAGCCCTAACAAAACTAACTCGATTACATGATGAATCTCATCCAACTCCTCACTGACCAGCGAGCCTACGAAGGAATTACTAACTCCCGGTGGAGAGCATCATGAAATTGGCGATGGAGGAGGGTTGGTGATGACGAAGACCGAATATTCCCCTCTTCGGAGCCCCAAACAGACTCTAGATCTGGCCTCCCGATGAAGAACAGGAGGTGAAAGCAGCTCCGTATCGTGAAACGAGTTAATTCTTCCTCCTTGATTTTTTTCTAGAAATATAAGTATTTATGGAGTTGGACTCGGGGTCTGCGGGGCCACCAGGTATATTAACTCACATCAATAGCATAAACAACTAGAGAGCAATAATAAGATATCACATATGACAACACTTTATCAAAACAACCATGATATAATATGACAACAGTGGTATCTCGCTAGCCCTTTCTGAGACCACAAAACATAAATGCAGAGCACCTCCAAAGTTCAAGCAGCAACTAAACATTGTAATTCATGGTAGAAAAGATCCAGTCATACTAGCACCCAACATTAACTACACACAATGCATGAGGATGACAATAGTGCTCTCAGATCTGGCGCTTATTTGAGAAGGTGATGACTCAACATAAATGTAAATAGATAGTCCCTTCACAGAGGGAAGCAATTATTTACAGAGGTGCGAGAGCTCAAGCTTTTAAAACAGAGATAAATGTAATTTTGAAAAATGCACCCTTCTTGTTTACTTCGCGACCATCAGTTATCAATATCTTCCATGCTAAACACATTAGTGGCGGTTCCCAAGCGGTAAAGTAAATGTTTTTACTCCGTAGGAATTTTTGTTTAATTATTCGTAAGTCTTTTCCTTTTTGAATTCGGGACTGAGAATCCATATTACCGCCCCTCTCGTGCAAGGACAAGTGAATAAACACTCATCATGAGAATAACCCGCTTAGCATGGAAGATACTGACTACCTCCTGTCACTCTATGAACAATCGAGGCACACAAAAGGATGTTTATTTGAAGTTTTTAGAGGTAGCACATGCAAATTTACTTAGGATGTCAGGATAATACCGTATATAGGTAGGCATGCGACTCATCTGGAATAACTTTGGTTTTGGGATTTGATGCACAAGCAGTATTTCCGCTTAGTACAGACGAAGGCTGGCAAATAGGTTGAGAAGCGGCCAACTAGAGAGCAACAACGATCATGAATATGTATTATGCATAATAAACATTGGATACCAGCATTAGTAGGATATGGACACCATGAACATAAATATCATAGAGGCTATGTTGGTTTTGATTCAACTACATGCATGAACATGCGCCAAGTCAAGCCACTTGAAACCTTCGGAGGAGGATACCATATCATCATGCTACATCACAATCATTTTAATGCAATGTTGACCTCTAAGATAAATCATTATCCACTCCTAGCTACTTAAGCATGGCATGAGAAACTATAATCTCTAATTGTCATTGCAACATGTTTGATCTTCAAGAGGAAGACGGACGCTAATGGTAATATCACTCTCTAGAAAGCTCGACTTGTTGCAAAAGATTTTTGACAAGTTCAAGGGGTTGACTATGATGAGACTTTCTCACCCGTAGAGATGCTTAAGTCTGTCCGAATCATGTTAGCAATTGCCGCATTTTATGATTAAGAAATCTGGCAAATGGACGTCAAAACTGCATTCCTTAACGGGTTTCTTAAAGAAGAGTTGTATATGATGCAACCAGAAGCTTTTGTCGATCCTAAAGGTGATAATAAAGTGTGCAAACTCCAGAGATCCATGTATGGACTGGTGCAGCCATCTCAGAGTTGGAATATACGCTTTGATGAGGTGATCAAAGCATATTGTTTTATACAGACTTATGGTGAAGCCTGTATTTACAAGAAAGTGAGTGGGAGCTCTGTAGCATTTCTGATATTTGTTGATTGGAAGTGATATAGAATTTCTGGATAGCATAAAAGGATACTTGAATAAGAATTTTTCAATGAAAGACCTCGGTGAAGCTGGTTACATATTGATACGTCTCCAACGTATCTATAATTTTTTATTGTTCCATGCTATTATATATTCTGTTTTGGATGTTTAATGGGCTTTATTATACACTTTTATATTATTTTTGGGACTAACCTACTAACCCAAGGCCCAGTGCAAATTGTTGTTTTTTGCGTATTTCAGAGTTTCGCAGAAAAGGGATATCAAATGGAGTCCAAGCGGAATGAAACCTTCGGGAGAGTTATTTTTGGAACCATATCTACCCAGAAGACTTGGAGTACACGCGAGGGAACGAGAGAGGCGGTCACGAGGGTCCAGGGCACGCCCCCCACTCTCATGGGCCCCCTCTGGCTCCCCCGATACCCTCCTTCATCCTATATATATCCATGTACCCTGAAAACATCGAGGCTACAGAGAAAACTCTAATTCCACCGCCGCAACCTTCTGTTCCCGTGAGATCCCATCTCGGGGCCTATTTCGGAGCTCCGCCGGAGGGGGGATCCATCACAGAGTGCTTCTACATCACCACCATAGCCTCACCAATGAGTTGTGAGTAGTTTACCACAGACCTTCGGGTCCATAGTTATTAGCTAGATGGCTTCTTCTCTCTTTCTGGATCTCAATACAAAGTTCTCCTCGATCTTCGACGAGATCTATTCGATGTAATCTTTTTTGCGGTGTGTTTGTCGAGATCCGATGAATTGTGGGTTTATGATCAAAATTATTTAGGAACAATATTTGATTCTTTTCTATAATCTTTTATGTATGATTATAATATCCTTGCAAGTCTCTTCGAATTATTGGTTTGGTTTGGCCTACTAGATCTCTAGTTCTTGCAATGGGAGAAGTGCTTGGCTTTGGGTTCAATCTTGCGGTGTCCTTTCCCAGTGACAGCAGGGGCAGCAAGGTATGTATTGTATTGTTGCCATCGAGGATAAAAAGATGGGGTTCATATCATATTTCTTGAGTTTATCCCTCTACATCATGTCATCTTGCTTAAAGCATTACTCCGTTCTTATGAACTTAATACTCTAGATGCATGCTGGATAGCGGTCGATGTGTGGAGTAATAGTAGTAGATGCAGAATTGTTTCGGTCTACTTGTCACGGACGTGATGCCTATATATAATGATCATGCCTAGATATTCTCATAACTATGCGCTTTTCTATCAATTGCTCGACAGTAATTTGTTCACCCACCGTAGAATTCTGCTATCATGAGAGAAGCCACCAGTGAAACCTATGCCCCCCGGGTCTATTCTCAACATATTAATCTTCCATCTACTTTACTTTGCTTTATTTACTTTTTGTTCTTATACCAAAAAAATACCAAAAATATCATACTATCATATCTATCAGATCTCACTTTCGTAAGTGACCGTAAAGGGATTGAGAACCCCTTATCGCGTTGGCTGCGAAGTTCTTATTTGTTTGTGTAGGTGCGAGGGACTCGCGCGTGGTCTCCTACTGGATTGATACCTTGGTTCTCAAAAACTTAGGGAAATACTTACGCTACTGTGCTGCATCACCCTTTCCTCTTTGAGGGAATACACCGCAAGCTCGAGAAGTAGCAAGAAGAATTTTTGGCGCCGTTGCCGGGGAGGCTTACGCAAAAGTCATATACCAAGTACCTATCACAAACCCTTATCCTTCGCACTACATTATTTTCCTCTCGTTTTCCTCTCCCCCACTTCACTCTTGCCGTTTTATTCGCCCTTCTTTTTCCGTGTATTACCGTTCGCTTGCCTCTTGTTTGCTTGTGTGTTGGATTGCTTGCTTGTCACTATGGCTCAAAACAATACCAAATTGTGTGACTTCTCCAATACCAACAATAATGATTTTATTAGCACGCCTATTGCTCCTATTACCGATGCTGAATCTTGTGAGATCAATGCTACCCTGTTGAATCTTGTCATGAAAGATCAATTTTCTGGCCTTCCTAGTGAAGATGCCGCTACCCATCTGAACAACTTTGTTGATTTGTGTGATATGCAAAAGAAGAGGGATACAGATAATGATATTGTTAAATTAAAGCTATTTCCGATTTCACTTAGAGATCGTGCAAAAACTTGGTTTTCCTCTTTGCCTAGAAATAGTATTGATTCATGGAATAAGTGCAAGGATGCCTTTATCTCTAAGTATTTTCCTCCCGCTAAGATTATCTCTCTTAGAAACGATATTATGGATTTTAAGCAACTAGATCATGAGCATGTTGCACAAGCTTGGGAGAGAATGAAATTAATGATACGTAATTGCCCTACACATGGTTTGAACTTATGGATGATTATACAAAACTTTTATGCTGGCTTGAATTTTGCTTCTAGAAATCTTTTATATTCGGCCGCGGGGGGCACTTTCATGGAAACCACCTTAGGAGAAGCTACCAAACTCCTAGATAATAGTATGGTTAACTACTCTCAATGGCACACCGAAAGATCTACTAGTAAAAAAAGTGCATGATATTGAAGAGATTAGTGTTTTGAGTGGAAAGATGGATGAACTTATGAAATTATTTGCTACTAAGAGTGCTTCTTCTGATCCTAATGATATACATTTATCCACGTTGATTGAAAATAATAATGAATCTTTGGATGTGAATTTTGTTGGTAGGAATAATTTTGGTAACAATGCTTATAGAGGAAACTTTAATCCTAGGCCTTTTCCTAGTAATTACTCTAATAATTATGGTAATTCCTACAATAACTCTTATGGAAATTTTGGTAAGATACCCTCTGAATTTGAAACTAGTGTTAAAGAGTTTATGAATTCGCAAAAGAATTTCAATGCTTTGCTTGAAGAAAAATTTCTTAAGATTGATGAGTTGGCTAGAAACGTGGATAGAATTACTCTTGATGTTGATTCTTTGAAACTTAGATCTATTCCACCTAAGCATGATATCAATGAGTCTCTCAAAGCCATGAGAATTTCCATTGATGAGTGCAAAGAAAGAACCGCTATGATGCGTGCAAAAAAAGATTGCTTTATGAAAGTGTGTTCTTCTAATTACCATGAAAATAAAGATGAAGATCTAAAAGTTATTGATGTGTCTCCTATTAGATCCTTGTTTTCTAGTATGAACCTTGATAAATATGGGACTGGAGTTGAGTCTACTTTAGTTAAAAGGCGTCCCAATGATTCCGAGTTTTTAGATCTTGATGCTAAAATTGTTAAAAGTGGGATTGAAGAGATTGAAACTTTGCATAGTGATGAACCCACTATTTTGGATTTCAAGGGATTCAATTATCATAATTTCTCTTTAATATATTGTATTTCCTTGTTGCAATCCGTGCTAAATTCTCTGCATGCTTATAGTCAAAATAAGGCTTTTAGCAAACACATAGTTGATGCTTTGATGCAATCTTATGAAGAAAAACTTGAATTAGAAGTTTCTATCCCTAGAAAGCTTTATGATGAGTGGGAACCTACTATTAAAATTAAAATTAAAGATCATGAATGTTTTGCTTTGTGTGACTTGGGTGCAAGTGTTTCTACAATCCCAAAAACTCTGTGTGATATGTTCGGTTTCTATGAGCTTGCTGATTGTTCTTTAAATTTGCATCTTGAGGATTCTACCAATAAGAAACCTATGGGAAGTATTAATGATGTTCTTATAGTTGCCAATAGGAATTATGTGCCCGTAGATTTGATTGTTCTTGATATAGATTGCAATCCTTCATGTCCTATTATTCTTGGTAGACCTTTCCTTAGAACGATTGGTGCAATTATTGATATGAAGGAAGGAAATATTAGATTCCAATTTCCGTTAAGGAAAGGCATGGAACACTTTCCTAGAAAGAAAATCAAATTACCTTATGAATCTATTATGAGATCCACTTATGCATTACCTACCAAAGATGGCAATACCTAGATCTATTCTTGTATCGTGCCTAGCTAGGGGCATTAAATGATAGCGCTTGTTGGGAGGCAACCCAATTTTATTTTCTTTGCTTTTGCTTCTGTTTAGGAATAAATATTGCATCTATCTTATGTTTAGATGTGGTTTTGTGTTTTAATTAGTGTTTGTGCCAACTAGAACCTTTGGGAAGACTTGTGTGAAGTTTATATGATCATGCTGTAAAAAACAGAAACTTTAGCGCTCACGAGATTGGCTGTAATTTTTTACTGGAGAGTGCTATTTAGTTGATTCTTTTTGCATGATTAATAGACAAATTCCTCACATTTAAGAATTTATTTCAATTTTTTTAGAGTTACAGAAGTATTCAAAATCTACAGATTAATACACACTGTCCCGTTTTTGACAGATTCTGTTTTTCATGTGTTGTTTGCTTATTTTTATGAATCTATGAGTAGTATCGGGGGGTATGAATCATGGAGAAGTTGGAATACAGTAGGTTTAACACCAATATAAACAAAGAATGAGTTCATTACAGTACCTTTGAGTGGTGGTTTGTTTTCTTATACTAACGGAGCTCACGAGATTTTTTGCTAAGTTTTGTGTTGTGAAGTTTTCAAGTTTTGAGTATGGCTTTGATGGACTATGGAACAAAGAGTGGAAAGAGCCTAATCTTGGGGATGCCCAATGCACCCCAAGGTAAAATTAAAGGACAACCAAAATCCTAAGCTTGTGGATGCCCCGGGAAGGCATCCCCTCTTTCGTCTTCATCTATCGGTAACTATACTCGGGACTATATTTTTTTTCACCACATGATATGCGTTTTGCTTGGAGCGTCATGTATGATTTGAGTCTTTGATTATTAGTTTGCCACAATCATCCTTGCTGGACACACCTTTTGAGAGAGATAAATATGATTTAGAATTTATTAGAATACTCTATGTGCTTCACTTATATCTTTTGAGCTAGATAGCTTTGCTCTAGTGCTTCACCTATATCTTTTAGAGAACGGTGGTGGTTTTATTTTGAAGAAATTGTTGATCTCTCATGCTTCACCTATATACTTTTGAGAGTCTTTTAAAACAGCATGGTAATGTGCTTTGTTTATAAAACTAGTCCTAATATGATAGGCATCCAAGATGGGCATAGTAAAAACTTTCACATAAAGTGCATTGAATATGATGAGAAGTTTGATACTTGATGATTGTTTTGAGATATGAGGATGGTGATATTAGAGTCATGCTAGTATAGTAATTTTGAATTTTAGAAATACTTGTGTTAAAGTTTGTGATTCTCGTAGCATGCACGTATGGTGAACCATTATGTGATGAAGTTGGAGCATGATTTAATTACTGAATGTCATCCTATGTGTGGAGGTCAGGCTCGCGCGATGGTTAACTCCTACCAACCTTTCCCCTAGGAGCATGCGTTGAATACTTTGTTTTGATAACTCGTAGATTTTTGCAATAAGTATATGAGTTATTTATGACTAATGTTGAGTCCATGGATTATACGCACTCTCACCCTTCCACCATTGCTAGCCGCTCTTGTACCGCGCAACTTTCGCCAGTACCATACACCCACCATATACCTTCCTCAAAACAGCCACCATACCTACCTATCATGGCATTTCCATAGCCATTCCGACATATATTGCCATCCAACTTTCCACCGTTTCGTTCATATGACATGATTCCTCATTATCATTCACATAGAGTCATATTTTGTTCTAGCTTCGAGTTGTAAGTAAATAAAAGTGTGATGATCATCATTATTAAAACATTGTCCCAGTGAGGAAAGGATGATGGAGACTATGATTCCCCCACAAGTCGGGATGAGACTCCGGACGAAAAAAGAGGCCATAAAAAAGGGGAAAAAAGAGAGAGAAGGCCCAAAGAAAACAAAGAAAAAAAGAAGAAAAAAATGAGAGAAAAAGAGAGAAGGGACAATGTTACTATCCTTTTCCACACTTGTGCTTCAAAGTAGCACCATGATCTTCATGATAGAGAATCTCTTGTTTTGTCACTTTCATATACTAGTGGGAATTTTTATTATAGAACTTGGCTTGTATATTCCAACGATGGGCTTCCTCAAATGCCCTAGGTCTTCATGACCAAGCAAGTTGGATGCACACCCACTTAGTTTCTTTTGATGAGCTTTCATACACTTATAGCTCTAGTGCATCCGTTGCATGGCAATCCCTACTCACTCACATTGATATCTATTGATGGGCATCTCCATAGCCCATTAATACACCTAGTTGATGTGAGACTATCTTCCTCTTTTGTCTTCTCCGCAACCACAATTCTATTCCACCTATAGTGCTATATCCATGGCTCACGCTCATGTATTGCGTGAAAGTTGAAAGGTTTGGGAAAAAATTGAGTATGAAACAATCGCTTGGCTGAAATCGGGGTTGTGCATGATTTAAATATTTTGTGTGATGAAGAGGGAGCATAGCCAGACTATATGATTTTGTAGGGATAACTTTCTTTGGCCATGTTATTTTAAGAAGACACGATTGCTTTGTTAGTATGCTTGAAGTATTATTATTCTTATGTCAATATAGACTTTTGTCTTGAATCTTTCGGATCTGAACTTTCATGCCACAATAAATAAATTACATTGAGAATTATGCTGGTAGCATTCCACATCAAAAATTCTGTTTTTATCATTTACCTACTCGAGGACGAGCAGGAATTAAGCTTGGGGATGCTTGATACGTCTCCAACGTATCAATAAGTTTTGATTGTTCCATGCTATTATATATTCTGTTTTGGATGTTTAATGGGATTTATTATACACTTTTATATTATTTTTAGGACTAACCTACTAACCCAAGGCCCAGTGCAAATCGTTGTTTTTTGCCTATTTCAGAGTTCCGCAGAAAAGGGATATCAAACGGAGTTCAAACGGAATGAAACCTTCGGGAGAGTTATTTTTGGAACTGTATCTACCTAGAAGACTTGGAGTACACGCGAGGGAATGAGAGATGCGGCTACGAGGGTCCAAGGCGCGCCCCCCACCCTCGTGGGCCCCCTCTGGCTTCCCCGATGCCCTCCATCCTCCTATATATATCCATGTACCCTGAAAACATCGAGGCAGCCGAGAAAACCCTAATTCCATCGCCGCAACCTTCTGTTCCCGTGAGATCCCATCTTGGGGCCTGTTTCGGAGCACCGCCGGAGGGGGGATCCATCACGGAGTGCTTCTACATCAACACCATAGCCTCACCAATGAGTTGTGAGTAGTTAACCACAGACCTTCGGGTCCATAGTTATTAGCTAGATGGCTTCTTCTCTCTTTCTGGATCTCAATACAAAGTTCTCCTTGATCTTCGAGGAGATCTATTCGATGTAATCTTTTTTGCGGTGTGTTTGTCGAGATCCGATGAATTGTGGGTTTATGATCAAGATTATTTATGAACAATATTTGATTATTTTCTAAAATCTTTTATGTATGATTATAATATCCTTGCAAGTCTCTTCGAATTATTGGTTTGGTTTGGCCTACTAGATCTATAGTTCTTGCAATGGGAGAAGTGCTTGGCTTTGGGTTCAATCTTGCGGTGTCCTTTCCCAGTGACAGCAGGGGCAGCAAGGCATGTATTGTATTGTTGCCATCAAGGATAAAAAGATGGGGTTTATATCATATTGCTTGAGTTTATCCCTCTACATCATGTCATCTTGCTTAAAGCATTACTCTGTTCTAATGAACTTAATACTCTAGATGCATGCCGGATAGCGATCGATGTGTGGAGTAATAGTTGTAGATGCAGAATCATTTCGGTCTACTTGTCACGGACGTGATGCCTATATATAATGATCATGACTAGATATTCTCATAACTATGCGCTTTTCTATCAATTGCTCGACAGTAATTTGTTCACCCATCGTAGAATTCTGCTATCATGAGAGGAGCCACTAGTGAAACCTATGTCCCTCGGGTCTATTCTCAACATATTAATCTTCCATCTACTTTACTTTGCTTTATTTACTTTTTGTTCTTATACCAAAAAATACCAAAAATATCATACTATCCTATCTATCAGATCTCACTTTCATAAGTGACCGTAAAGGGATTGACAACCCCTTATCGCGTTGGTTGCGAAGTTCTTATTTGTTTGTGCAGGTGTGAGGGACTCGCGCGTGGTCTCCTACTGGATTGATACCTTGGTTCTCAAAAATTGAGGGAAATACTTACGCTACTGTGCTGCATCACCCTTTCCTCTTCGAGGGAATACAACACAAGCTCGAGAAGTAGAACATATTGGGCATCAAGATCTATAGGGATAGATCGAGACGGTTAACAGGAATTTCACAAAGCACATACCTTGACAAAGTTCTGAAGAAATTCAAGATGTACCAGTCAAAGAAAGGGTTCTTGTCTGTGTTGCAAGATGTGAAATTGAGTAATACTTAAAGCCCGACCACGACAAAAGATAGAGAGAGAATGAAAGTCATTCCCTATGCCTCAGCCATAGGTTCTATAAAGAATGCCATGTTGTGTACCAGACCAGATGTGTGCCTTAATAGGGGTGGATCACTGGACAGCGGTCAAGAATATCTTGAAGTACCTAAAAAGGACCAAGGATATGTTTCTCGTTTATGGAGGTGACGAAGAGCTCATCATAAAGGGTTACGTCGATGCCAGCTTATACATTTATCCGGATGACTCTGAGTCTCAATCTGGATAAGTATTGAATGTGGGAGCAATTAGCTAGAGTAGCTCTATGCAGGGCATTGTAGACATAGATATTTGCAAAGTACACATGGATCTGAATGTTGCAGACCTGTTGACTAAAACCTCTCTCACAAGCAAAACACGATCACACCTTAGAACTCTTTGGGTGTTAATCACATGGCAATGTGAACTAGATTATTGACTCTAGTAAACTCTTGGGGTGTTAGTCACATGGCGATGTGAACTATGGGTGTTAATCACATGGTGATGTGAAATAGATTATTGACTCTAGTGCAAGTGGGAGACTGATGGAAATATGCCCTAGAGGCAATAATAAAATGGTTATTATTATATTTCCTTAATCATGATAAAGTTTTATTATTCATGTTATAATTGTATTGACTGGAAACTTAAATACATGTGTGGATACATATACAAATACCGTGTCCCTAGTGAGCCTCTACTAGACTAGCTCGTTGATCAAAGATGATTAAGGTTTCCTAACCATAGACACGAGTTTTCATTTGATAACGGGATCACATCATTAGCAGAATGATGTGATGGACAAGACCCATCCATTAGCATACATATGATCGTTCGTTTATTGCTACTGCTTTCTTAATGTCAAATACATGTTTCTTCAACCATGAGATCATGCAACTCCCGGACTCCTGAGGAATACCTTGTGCGCTATCAAATGTCAGAACATAACCGGGTGATCATAAATATGCTCTACAGGTATCTCCGAATGTGTCTGTTGAGTTAGAGCATCTACAGGTATCTATACATATTTCTCCCCCTTTGGCAACAAGTTACCAAAAATTTCGAAAATGCATAGTGCTATGCGTCTCTCAGGCTTGGTCTTCAGGAGGCGGTGTAGAGAGAACTCCAAGGACGAAGGCTTCAGACGAAGTAGTTGGAGCTGGTGGAGTGGCTGCTGGAGGTGGCACTGAAGTTGTGGCTGGTGGTGCAGATGTAGTAGTGTAATGCCCAGGATGGGACTATACCTCCTACGTGTCGAGGCACGACTTAAAGGTATAAGCCCATCCTAGAATGATCTCAATTTTGGTATCTTTGCACGACTCATGTAAAAGAGGGATTAAATTGCAAAAGAAGATAGTTGGCTTACACTCGCCACTTCACACAATACATTACATAAGCAGAACATCATTCAAAACATCACAACCCGACTACGGGTGAAGATCCAAAAGAAAGATACCAAAACAACATAAAGCCACAGGTCAGGATCGAATCCTAGTAGAAACCACTACTGAACAACAAAACGTCACAAACAAACGGCCACGCTCTTCATCGAACTCCCGATGAAGTACTGATCCAACTCCTGCATCAAAACTCGGCTGAACCTGCATCTGGTGTGGTGAAGTAACTGTGAGCCACAGAGGACTCAGCAATCCCGTTCCCGGGTAACAAGACTATTTAAGCCTTGGGTGAGGAACAAGGCTGGAGAAAGAATAAGAGGTGAAGGAACAACAAGAGTCTGCAGCAGCAACTAGCACTAACTTACGTAAAAGAGAGCGAGAAGAGAAGGCGCATCGGTCGAGAGATGATCACGAAGTGATCCTAACTAAAACCGGTCAAACATAACCCCACCGTGTTCAACTCCCGAATCCCTATTCGGAAATTGACAGTCACGGTACACACGCTGGTAGTGTATTGAATCATTGTGTCAAGTTATCTACAACCGGATATTAACAAGCTCCCATCTGCCACATAACCGCGGGCACGGCTTTCGAAAGTTCAAACCCTGCAGGGGTGTTCCAACTTGACCCATTACAAGCCCACGATCCGCGGAGTCGCAACTCCATAGGTGGGAAGACCCGAGTATTCTCGGAATCCCGTGCTCAAGTTAAACCGAACTAAGGTAAGGCTAATCCAGCAAATCCTCTCGGCGTGCCGACACCCTGATAGTAGCCGCGCGTATCTAGTCTCAGGCCACGACAGAATGAGCACAGCGTACAGTGGCCGAAATACCCAAGTTGCCAAGGGGGGCCCCGCACACGACTCTAGTTTGGACCAACACTCACATCGAGCACTGGCCCAGGGGGTGGAATTAAAATAAAAGGGATAGCTAGTCCCATATGCAAGTTTTATTAGTTATTAGGCAAATAGTACCAATGTTGGGACTTGCTGGAAAAGACTTAGCACTTAGCGGTTTATCAAGGGGGTCCCATACACCCCAACCGTGTTAGGAACGCATAATCAAGGAACATAACACCGGTTTATACGGTTCCTAACGGCATGAGTGGAACAAATCACCAAGCAAAAGGCTTAGCCTTCCACCCTTGCCAATATATAGATGATTTCATTTAAGCATTTATAGTGTGATATAACCCAACCAAACTTCAACATGAAGCAAGCGTCTTCAATCTTCACCTGCAACTAACAATGCTATAAGAGGGGCTGAGCGAAGCGTACTTAGCCAAGCAACGGTTTGCATAGGTAGGGTGGTTAAACATGGTAGTGGTTACAAGTAGGAGGCTGACAAGAAGAACATGGGCATCGAGGCAAAACTATAGAGCGGAACTACTAGCAATAGGCAAAGATAGTAATGGTATCCGGGTTCGGTCATCTTGCCTGGGATTCCACAAGGGAGAAGAACGGATCCACGAAGTAGACGGAGCAACACAGACGAGAGAAACCTCACAACTCCGGAACGAAACCGAAGCTAACAAGGGAAGCAAACCGGAAAGAAGCAAACAACACGGTAAACATACAAGCATAAACATGGCATACGATGCACAAGCAAGCATGATGCATGTCCGGTTTAAATATGCATGGCATGGCAAAGTGCACAAACAACACTACAAGTTAAGTGGAGCTCAATATGCAACGAGTTGCATATTGACGAAACACCACATTTAAATATTTAGTTGACTCTCATTTAATTACAAGACAAGATTAAATGTTTTTAACATGGCAAGAGGTGTAGCATAAGTAAACTAACTATTTAGACATTTTAAATGAGGCCGGAAATAACAACAACATATCCGGAAAATCCCCATGAGCATGTTAGCAATTATAAGCAAACAACAATTAAACATTCTCATGTTGTTATCATGATGCGGATGACATGATCAAGTTTATGCAAGTTTTTATTAGAAGGTTGACATGAAAAGATATGAAGTATTGTCACCGTGGTGGAATGAAAAAGGGTGCCACGGCAACGATCCGAAAAAGATGCCACGGCAACATAACGGTTCCGGTAACTCGTTGAGAGACCGGTGCAAAAGATAGATGGCGTGAGCGAGTCAAACGAGATGAAAGGTGGGACGATCCCGTTACCGGGTTCCCACGAGTCGGTGACGAGGCAACCGAGGAACATGACAAAAGGTGAAACGGCACGGAGCACATACGGGAGACATTTCATACAACACAACAAGCATCACACGGGTCATCGTCTCGGGTTATACCTTCGAAACACTCGTTTCGGGACGGTTCGAGATCGTAGAGGAAGGAGTCGTTCTCACGAGTCGTAGAGGAAGTAGTGGTTCACGTTTCCGAAGAGGAAGTAGTTGTTCACGTAGAGGTACACGGCGCATCCATCGTTTCCACGGCGACGGTAGAGGAAGTAGTGGTACTCGGCGGTCTCGGCGACGGTAGTTGTACATGATCCGTAGAGGTACTTGAGGGTTCCGATGGCTCCGGCGTCGGTAGTGGTACTTGTCGTTTCGCCGTGTAGGGGTACTTGTCGTGGCGTCGGACGTCGGGGATGTAGACGTTCACGTTGGTGTACATGTCGACGGTAGTTGTACTCGTTATGTAGATGTTCGGGTGCGTCTGCGGTCTTTGGCGTGTAGGCGTACACGTTCTCTGTCAAGGTCAACAACACAAGCAACACAAAACAAAACAAAAACTACAGCACGGTCTTGCGTGAAGGGGGCCACGAGGCCATGGCAGCGGCAAAAGCAGTCTTGGGGGCGCCGAACTCGTGCTCCTCGACAGAGGCAGCAGCAACTTGGCGAAGAGGCGATGGAGCCCGGAGCTGCGGGCACGGCGCTGGTCGAAGGGAGGCTGCAGCAGAGCCTTGGGGCGGCCGGCTCGCGGGCGCGCTGAAGGAAGCACGCTGGAGGAGGGAGGCCGCGGTCGGAGCAGGAACGGAGGCCTGGCTGGAGGCGGTCCTTCGCGCACCGGGACTGGAGACGGAGGGAGCGGCCGGAGGGGATCCTCTCCCTGGCGACGGAGGTCGCGTCGGAGGAGGGAGGAGGCGACGAAGGGAGGCGCGCAGGTGGCCGGCGCTCTGGCTGGTCCGGGCCGGCTCGCGGGGCTGGAGAGGGGAGCCGCGGGGCTCGGCCTCGCAGGTGCCAGGCGCGGAGGTCGTCGGGCGATGGAAGGGGAAGGCCAAGGCGAGCTGGAGCTGAGGTGGCTTCGAGGAGAGATCGGGCAGAGGGAATCGGGCGTCGCTAGCGAGGGAGAGAAAGAGAGATCGAGAGGATGAGGGAAACGGAGTGGCGGCGGACGAGGGATCGAGAGGGGAGAGCGCTAGGGTTCGGGATTGATGGGCCAGAAGGCTGAAGCGGTTGGGCCTATAGGCAGAGATGGGCCTGGGAGGTCTGGGAGGTGGCCTGGGCCGGAGTGGGCCTAGGAGGGAAGTGTGTGGCTGGCCTCTTTTTATTTCTTAGCAGAAAAAAAACAAATAAGGAGAGAGCCAAAAATAATAAGAAAAGAGGCAAAGAATAAGAATAAAATGTTGGACATTTTTGTAAGGCTTTATGGAATAATTCCAACCCCACAAAATAGTTCCAACAAAAAGGGAAGTGCAAACTAAAAATAAATAGCTTGCCTCAAGGAGTTTGAAAAGAGTCTAGATAATTGGAGGAGCCTCGATAATTGGGAAAAGAAATACATGGAAGGTTTTTAAGGAGAAACTCGAAGTAGGAAAGCATGGGGAAATTATATGCAAGTGTGTGTTGGTGATTCCGAAGCAATGGAATATTTATTAATATAGATCCATAATTATTAGGAGGCTTTTATATGTTATAAAGAGAAGTCACCTTCCCTCGATTTAAATGGGCCGAAGGTCCACACAATTTATTTAGGTTGAGATGCAAATTAAATATGACATGATGGCATGATGACATGATGCAATGCAAAAATAAAAACACAAGCACAAAAGAACACACGGACAACCCGGAACATCTGGAACTTCTGGAATCTTCTGGGACGTCGGTCTTCGGGCGTCACAAGTAGCTCTAGTATCTGGTACTGGCACTGCAGCAGATCTCTGACCTCGAGGCACTCGCTGAAATGCATCTGTGCTAGCCTGCCCTCCTCTCTCATCTGCTTCCTCCTGAAGCTTCTCAACTGCAGACTGGATCTCTGTCACCTTTAGATGAAGATCATAGAACTTGGTCTCAATGATCCTCTCCAAGCTCTCCTGATTCTGAGTTAGGGTGGTCAAGCCCTTCTCAATCCTCATGGTTGCTTGAATCAGATATGCCATTTGATCTTGCTTGTACTTGAGAGTCATTTGAGATGCTTCTTCTGCACTTGGCATCTTCACATCTTTCTCTGCTTTGGCTTTCTCTCTCCTTTCATGTGCTTGCACTGAAGATGGTTCATTCTCATCCATGACAACTGTGTTGTCCTCAAAGTCAGGCACCAGGGGTAGATATTCTTTGTCTAATGAGTATGTTCCTGTGCCCATCTTAGAGTTGATGAGCATCTGGATGTGTGGAGTATACCCACATGATCTCTTCTGATATGCATCAGTCCTCTTGATTGTTTCAACAATGAGACTCATGACTTTGAACTTCTGAGGCACATCAAATATATGCAGCAAGTTGATTGAATGTCCTCTTATCATCATTGCATCTCCAGATTTTGGCAACAATGTATGCCTCAAGATTGCGTTGATGGTGGCCAGATCAGACTGCAAGTGATGTACAGATCCAAACTTGTGTGTTTCCAAATCATCATCAGGGATCACCTTGTACATATTTGCCATGGAGTTGTGGTCTTGCTTCTTCTTGGCATAGACATCCAGCTCATCCTCATGCAATTCAGGGGCTTTGATCAGCTTGGACCACTCATCAACAATCGACTGGTACCTTGTACCTTCAAACATCCATACAATTCTACCATCAGGATAGAAGTGAGCTGTGGAGTAGAATTGCATGATGAGTTCATCGTTCCAGTTCATCAACTTATGAGCCACAAACTTGTCAACTCCACATGCTTTGAAGCTTTCATGCACATTGGGGAAATAGTCTGCATTGTCATCAATGAACTTCTAGTCCACCCTTCTCATATCACGCACAATGGGCTTCTTATCAAGCAAGACTGTCTCATAGAAGTCTTGTTGTTCCTTGATGTGAAACCTGTAGTCCACAATAGTCCTTCTACTTACAGCATATGGATCAGTCTTTGTCCACAACCTGAGACTTGCATCCTTCCTCAGCTTCATGTCCTTAGCAACAATGTGAGTGTTGTCATGGTCAGGGATCTTGGGCTTCAAATTTCTGAGCACTTGGGCCTCAGCTTCCTCAGCAACTTCAGGCACTGGGGCCTTGTTCTTTATGCAGCAGGAATATTTCTTGTGCTCCTCTTGGGTGCAGACTTGGTGGCTTGAGCAGCTTTGGGAGCGGTCTTGGGCTAAGAAGGAGTAGCCCCAGACTTGATAGCATCTCCCATAAGCTATTGAGCTATAGGAGCTGTTGCATCAACTTCTTCTTCCTCAGCTTCATCCTCATCATCCTCCCTCATGGATGGCTTGCCAGTCACTCGCGTTGTTGTCTTCCTAGCTCTCTTCTTAGTGCCTCCAGGCTCATCATTCCTGGATTCAAGTGTGAACACCATAGTCTCTTGAGTAGAGGCTCTGGCCTTTGACATGGGAATCCTCTTGGCAGGGATCTTCCTTTTCTGACCTGGCATAGTTGCCTTAGCTGTGCCATACTCCTTCCTGAGCACTTTCTTCATAGAAGTGGCCTCATCAGCCACAAAGTCCTCATCCTCAGTATCTGAAGTTTTCTTCTTCCTTGACTTGGTGGCAGCCTTTGGAAGGTCACTGGGAGTGCTTCTGCTGCTCTCGTAGTAGCTGGAGTTATTGGGACTAGAGCCCTCACTCAAGTTGACTTGCTCCTGTGACCTGTTCTGACTGTCACTACCCTTAGACATCTCTGACACTGCACCTGAAAGCTGACCCTATGAATAGATGTAGATGAGGTAGAGTGGATGAGCATCACAAAGCACATAATTTTTGCAAAACAGATGACAAGAAAAACTTAGTTAGTTCTCTACAGAAAGAATTTCGAAGCTACCGATTTGTTAAACTCGGTGACACCGAAGCAATTCTGGAGCCTGAACTAGTGAACTCGGTCAGACCGAGTCACAGTTCGGTGGCACCGATATTACTAGGGTTTCACAGAAAGTTGAACTCGGTCACACCGATTTGCAACTTTCGGTCAGACCGAAAGAGCAAGTGCACTGGCCTAACCCAAATCGGTGGGACCGATTTCTACAATTCGGTCGGTCTGAGATGAGCTCGGTGGAGACCTAACCCTAATTTTTTTCGAATCAAAACTACTTTCTTCGGAGTTTTTGCTGGATAGGAAGATCTCATACGTGGAAGGGAACATGGCGATGTGCTATGAATCGGAGTTAAGGAATAGCACAAAGAATCAAGTTCATACCCTAACTCGGTGGTGAACTTGCTACGGTGGCAATGGCGGTGAAGATTACCGTTGACGGCGGCGGAGTCCAGCGGCGGGAGGTCGCTGGCGGCGAGGAGACGATCTGGAGACCCGAAGAGGCAGAGCAGGTCACGTGTGGGCTGGAGGGTTTGGAAATTTTTCCAAAATTTGGCTCGTCGGTATATATAACCTCACACTGTCGGTGTGACCGAGTGGAACAACTCGGTGGCACCGATATGCAAAACTGCTAGCAGTTACTGCAACTCGGTGGGACCGAAAAGTTCAAATCGGTTGCATCGAGATTGAAAACCTAGATCAACTTAGTGAACTCGGTGTGACCGAAGTCGATGACTCGGTCATACCAAAATGCATAAAGAGGTTTTGGATGTCTAAGCCTATGACGAATCGAGAACTCCGAGTGCTCCTCACACAGAGTGGTTCGAATCTGACTTGATCAAGCTTTGTGATGTAGCATGAATAGAGTTTGAGATGAGAAAAGCATAGATAGCTAGAGGGGGTTCTTAGGCATTCTTGTCCATCCATTTGGCAAAAGATAAAGAGCCAAACAATCAAAGCAACAAATGGATGTCCTCGAATGAGAAAAATATGCATTCAACATGCTCACACAATAAGATAGCAAATGAAATATGTAGCAAAGCATGCACAACCATTCTAGCATCTATCAAGCAATTGGCAATGACTAGGTCATCTATATATGAGTATATTGACTTAGGAGCCAAATGAGAACATTTGATCATAGGTCATACTCATCGTTTAAGCACAAGTGGGGTTACCACTTTTACATAAAGCATTGTTGTGTTCACATCATTAGAGTTGCTTTAGCTCAATTGTTAGAGTAAAGCTCCCCCTAGATGTGATATCCTCCCTAAGAGGGATGAACTAACCTTGGTTTTTTTTCGATGATGACTTCATGTAGGTGTTGAAGATGTAGATTCTCAATGTTGATGTAGATCATTTGGAGCAATCCATTGGAGTGAGTTGCACTTTCAATACCTACACGGGTTAGTCCCACAAGTAACAAACAAAGATATCCATAGACATAGTGTGAATTGCACACATGATGATGTCGATGAAAACATTAGGTTACCTTGTCCCTTGTCTTACCAACAAGAGGGTTTGTGACTCCTTGAACTAGTGCAAGATATGGAAGTTGTTTGCACTTGTCCTTGCCAAAATGATATGAGTGAAGTGTGTTGACGAAGTCACCCTCAAGAACTTTCTAGTTCTTCTTCTTCGGGATCCACACCATCTTGATGGGAATCCTTGGAGTTGCAGTCATACTTGATGAAGTAGAACTTGATGTAGTCTTGGTAACCCACTTGACCAAGGCCTTAGGAGCTTCTTCAAATGCATCAATCTCTTCTTGAAGATTATCCTTGCCCTTTAGCCTGTGGTCTTGTGGTGGAAGATCATCTTGTGCTTGTGTCCCTTGAAAAGAAGTAGGATCATACTTCTCTTGTTGAGGAACAAACTTCGTCTTGGGGTATTGATCTTCCTCCCACTCAACTCCATTGGCATTGAACTTTCGTTCAAAATCAACACCTTGATTCTTCCGGTGTCTTCCTTGCTTGCGTACAATCTCCTCAAATTGCTTACTCCCGGCAAGACTCTTGTAAACACCTTTCTCTATAATTCCCTTCAATAAGCTATTTTCTTGCTCAAGTTTAACTTGGCTAAGAGTGTCATTAGTGGAATCAAGAGAACTACTGGAAGCAACATCATTGGATTTAGTATGATTGCTGTTACTACTAGAGGAAGAATCTTTCTTGTTCTTGTTGCTAGGTTTTACTTGTGGCATGTAGGTAGACAAGAGTAAACGCTTGGCAATGTAAGAGGAACTTTTCTTGCGAAGATCATCATTGATTGCTTTTAAGAACTCATGCTCTTGCTCAAGGTTGAGCTTTTCAAAGCGTAACTTCTCATGAGTCTTTAAAAGTTCTCGATGATCTTCCAAGGTAGTTTCATGAGCTAACTTAAGAGTGTTTAGTTCTTTAGTTAGACGCTCAATCTTCTCCTTATCAGTGTCATTCGTTTTATCTTGAATAGCATGATTAATAGCAATTTCATCATAGTTTTCATCAAAGATTTCATCACTATTGCTACCAACAAGTAAATCATCATTTCCTAGCAAGTCATCTTCATCACTATTGAAATCAAGATACTCGGGGTGTGATACCTTAGGGCCTTTAGCCATGAAGCATATTCCAATTCCTTCATTTGGTGAGTCAAATATGTCATAGGAGTTGGTTGACACAAGAGCAATTCTGGCAACACCTTCATCTTGAGTACCTTCGGAGTCGGAGTAGTAGCTTCTCTCGGAGTGGTTATCGGAGTCGGAACCGGATGCCCATTCACCAACATGAGCTTTATGTCTTCGTCTTGTATAGCTCCTTGATGATTTGTCATTCCTTTCTGAATCTTTGCTTCTCCGAGAAGGTCTTCGTTCATAACGATCATCTCTACTCCTTCTCTCTCTTGGTGGTGAATCTTCTCTTCTACTTCTCCTTTTAGGTGAGTATTCTCTTCTCTTGTGGGGGGTCGTACACTCATTGGAGTAGTGTCCGGGTCTTCCACAATTGTAGCTATTCCGATCACGGCTTGAAGATCTCTTGTCATTGTAGGACCTTGACTTGGAACTTCTCTCTTTGCTTCTACTCTTGTAGAACTTGTTGAAGTTCTTCACCATTAAGCTCAATTCTTCATTGAAGTCTTGTTTCTCACTTGATGATGTATGAGCGTCACATGAGGCTTTGTAAGCACCACTAGACTTGTTGTGAAGCTCTTCTTTATCTTTGAGTGACATCTCATGAGCAACAATTCTTCCAATGACTTATGTTAGCTTGAGATCTTTGTAATTGGACATCATTTGGATCAATGTGCACACGGTATCATATTTTCCATCCAAGGCTCTTAGGATCTTCTTGATGATGAATCTGTCAGTCATCTCTTCACTTCCTAAGCCGGCAATCTCATTTGTGATGAGAGCAAGCCTAGAGTACATTTTAGCGACACCTTCACCATTCTTCATCTTGAACTTGTCAAGTTGACTTTGAAGCACATCCAACTTGGATTCCATGACGGAGTTGGTACCTTCATGCATATCAATCAAAGTATCTCAAATTTCCTTTGCATTCTCAAGACGGCTGATTTTGTTGAATTCTTCGGGGCACAATCCGTTGAAGAGGATATCGCAAGCTTGAGCATTGTATTGCAGCATCTTCAACTCTTCCGCGGTAGCTTCACGATTCGGTTCCTTCCCATCGAAGAATTCACCTTGCAAACCAATACACACAATAGCCCAAACAGCGGGGTTATGTCCAAGAATGTGCATTTTCATCTTATGCTTCCTACTAGCAAAATTAGTACCATCAAAATAAGGACCTCTACGGTGGTAACTTTCCTCACTAGACGCCATACTCTCCTAGGTTGTGAAACCAAGGCTATGATCACCAAAGCTATGGAAATCACGGCAAATGGAGACCAAAGCTCTGATACCACTTGTAGGATCGAAAGTATGTCTAGAGGGGGGGGGGGTGATTAGACTACTTGACTAAATAAAAATCTAGCCTTTTCCCAATTTTAGTTCTTGCCAGATTTTAGCAACTTAGCATAAGTCAAGCAATCATCCTACACATGCAATTCTAAGAGTGTAGCAGCGGAAAGTAAAACAATTGCATATGAAGGTAAAGGGAGGAGTTTGGAGGGAGCAAACGCAAGTGAAGACAACGATGTTTTTGTCTTGGTTCCGATAGGTGGTGCTATCGTACATCCAAGTTGATGGAGACTTCAACCCACGAAGGGTAATGGCTGCGCGAGTCCACGGAGGGCTCCACCCACGAAGGGTCCACGAAGAAGCAACCTTGTCTATCCCACCATGGCCATCGCCCACGAAGGACTTGCCTCACTAGCGGTAGATCTTCATGAAGTAGGCGATCTCCTTGCCCTTACAAACTCCTTGGTTCAACTCCACAATCTTGTCGGAGGCTCCCAAGTGACACCTAACCAATCTAGGAGACACCACTCTCCAAAAGGTAATAGTCGGTGTGTTGATGATGAACTCCTTGCTCAAATGCTTCAAATAATAGTCTCCCCAACACTCAAACAACTCCTCTCAGATTTGGATATGGTGGAAGAAGGATTTGAGTGGAAAGCAACTTGGGGAAGGCTAGAGAACAAGATTCATATGGTAGGAATAGAATATCTTGATCTCAACACTTGAGTAGGTGGTTCTCTCTCAGAACATGAATGATGGAAGTGTAGGTATGTTCTGATGGCTCTCTCCACGAGTGAAGAGTGGGTGGAGGGGTATATATAGCCTCCACACAAAATCTAACCCTTACACACAATTAATCAAACTCGGTGGGACCGATTCAGAGAACTCGGTCAGACCGATTTAATTCATAATGTGACCGTTAGATATTTCGGTGGGACCGATATGATCAACTCAGTGGGACCGATTTTATTAGGGTTAGGGCATAACATAATCTCGGTGGGACCGATTACACAAACTCGGTAATACCGATTTTGGTAATGAGCACACAGAGAGTTGGTCAGGCAAACTCGGTGGGACCGATTCGCTCGTTTCGGTGAGACCGAAATGTTACGAAGAGGCAACAAAGAGTTTGCATTACAAACTCGGTGGGACCGATTGCACATCTCGGTTAGACCGACAATATTGCAACAGGCAACAGAGAGTTTGCAATCCCATCTCGGTGAGACCGAGATCCCTTTTGGCGAGACCGAAATGATTAGGGTTTTTAGCAGTGGCTATGTCAATTGAACTCTGTGGCGCCGGATAGATCTTTTCGGTGGGGCTGAGTTTGACTTTTGGTTTGGGACATATGTGGATGTGGGAAAATGGTTGAGGGTTTTGGAGCATATCACTAAGTATTTTGAGCAAGCAAACCATTATGCAACACCTCATCCCCTTTTAATAGTATTGGCTTTCCTATGGACTCAATGTGATCTTGGATCACTAAAATGGAAAATGTAGAGTCTTGAGCTTGAGCCAATCCTTTGTCCTTAGCATTTTGAGGGGTCCACATTTCTAATCCATACCATGCCAATCATTATACTTTCCTGAAATATCATATTGAGATAGCATTAGTTCAATGAGCTATATGTTGTTAGTAATTACCAAAACCACCCAGGGATAGTTGCACTTTCAATCTCCCCCTTTTGGTAATTGATGACAACATATAGATCAAAGATTCGACAAATGATAATAAGATTTAAATACATCGTCGCTTTGAGAAGTATGTGATAAACAAGAGCTCCCCCTAAATTTGTGCATTATTTAAAATTTGCATTTGAATGCAAATGCACAATCGATTAGGATCATGGGTTACTCTTCCATGTCACATACATCTTGGTGGAGCGCTCAAAATGATATACACTAAAACATGCACTCATCACCAAGCAAAGTGAATGATCATATGGAAATATAGAGATAATATCATCCAAGCAAACATTAAGGTAGCATATGATCAAACACATGATCACACAAGTATCTCACACACGGACATAGAGTATGAAGCAAACGCACAATAAAGTTTAACCAAAAGCAAGAGAGACCAAAGAGGCAAAACACTCTCTCTCGAAGCCTATGATTGATACGTCTCCAACATATCTATAATTTTTTATTGTTCCATGCTATTATTTATGATGTTTTGGATGTTTAATGGGATTTGTTATACACTCTTATATTATTTTTGGGACTAACCTATTAACCCAATGGCCCAGTCCAGACTGCTGTTATTTTGCCTATTTCAGGGTTTTACAGAAAAAGAATATCAAATGGAGTCCAAACAAAATGAAACTTCGGGAGAGATATTTTTGGAGCAAAATAAGCAGTGGAGACTTGAGAACCACGGAGTAGGGCACACGTGGCGTCCATGAGGGTGGGGGGCACCCCCCCTATAGGGCGCGCCCCCCTGCCTCGTGGGCCCCACATTTGGCCCGCGGTGCCCTCCTTCCTCCTATATATACCTACGTACCCCAAAACCATCAGAACAACAGAGAAAACCCTAGTTCCACCGCCGCAACCTTCCGTTCCCGTGAGATCCCATCTTGGGGCCTGTTCCGGAGCTCCGCCAGAGGAGGGATCTACCACAGAGTGCTTCTACATCACCATCATCGCCTCACCATGAGTTGTGAGTAGTTTACCACAGACCTTCGGGTCCATAGCTAGTATCTAGATGGCTTCTTCTCTCTCTTTGGATCTCAATACCAAGTTCTCCTCGGTCTTCGAGGAGATCTATTCGACGTAATCTCTTTTTGCGGTATGTTTGTCGAGATCCGATGAATTGTGGGTTTATGATCAAAATTATCTATGAGAAATATTTGGTTCCATTTTGAAATCTTTATGTATGATTATAATATCCTTGCAAGTCTCTTCGAATCATTGGTTTGGTTTGGCCTACTCGATCTATAGTTCTTGCAATGGGAGAAGTGCTTGGCTTTGGGTTCAATCTTGTGGTGTCCTTTCCTAGTGACAGTAGGGGCAGAAAGGCACGTATTGTATTGTTGCCAACGAAGATAAAAAGATGGGGTTTATATCATGTTATTTGAGTTTATGCCTCTACATCATGTCATCTTGCTTAAGGCGTTACTCTGTTCTTATGAACTTAATAATCTACATGCATGCTAGATAGTGGTCGATGTGTGGAGTAATAGTAGTAGATGCAAAATCGTTTCGGTCTACTTGTTTCGGACGTGATGCCTATATATAATGAGCATGCC
The DNA here is from genome assembly GCA_902687465.1 of Secale cereale. Lineage (NCBI taxonomy): Eukaryota > Viridiplantae > Streptophyta > Magnoliopsida > Poales > Poaceae > Secale > Secale cereale. The sequence goes on along the minus strand of LR738711.1, from coordinate 867,685,951 downwards.
TAGATAGTCTCATAAGTATTCGCTTTTCTATCAGTTGCTCGATAGTAATTTGTTTACCCGTCGTAGAATACCGCTATCATGAGAGAAGCCACTAGAGAAAACTATGGCCCCCGGGTCTATTCTCAACATATCAATCTACAATCTACTTTACTTTTTCCGTTTTTACTTTATGTTCTTATATAAAAAAATACCAAAAATATCAAACTATCCTATTTATCATATCTCACTTTCGTAAGTGACCGTAAAGGGATTGACAACCCCTTATCGCGTTGGCTGCGAAGTTCTTATTTATTTGTGCAGGTGCGAGGGACTCTCGCGTGGTCTCCTACTGGATTGATACCTTGGTTCTCAAAAACTGAGGGAAATACTTACGCTACTGTGTTGCATCACCCTTTCCTCTTCGAGGGAATACAACGCAAGCTCGAGAAGTAGTAATGATCTATACATATGTCTCCCCCTTTGGCAACAAGTTACCAAAAAGTTCGAAAATGCATAGTGCTATGCGCCTCTCAGGCTTGGTCTTCAGGAGGCGGTGTAGAGAGAACTCCAAGGATGAAGGCTTCAGACGAAGTAGCTGGAGCTGGTGCAGTGGCTGCTAGAGGTGGCACTGAAGCTGTGGCTGCTGGTGCAGATGTAGTAGCTCTAGTATCTGGTACTGGCACTTCAGCAGATCTTTGACCTCGAGGCACTCGCTGAAATGCATTTGTGGTAGCCTTTCCTCCTCTCTCCTCTGCTTCCTCCTGAAGCTTCTCAACTGCAGACTGGATCTCTGTCACCTTTAGATGAAGATCATAGAACTTGGTCTCAATGATCCTCTCCAAGCTCTCCTGATTCTGAGCCAGGGTGGCCAAGCTCTTCTCAATCCTCATGGTTGCTTGAATCAGATATGCCATTTGATATTGCTTGGACTTGAGAGTCACGTGAGAAGCTTCTTCTGCACTTGGCATCTTGGCAGCTTTCTCTGCTTTGGCTTTCTCTCTCCTTTCATGTGCTTGCACTGAAGATGGTTCATTCTCATCCATGACAACTGTGTTGTCCTCAAAGTCAGGCACCAGGGGTAGATATTCTCTGTCCAATGAGTATGTGCATGTGCCCATCTTAGAGTTGATGAGCATCTGGATGTGTGGAGCATACCCACATGATCTCTTCTGATCTGCAGTAGTCCTCTTGATTGTTTCAACAATGAGACCCATGACTTTGAACTTCTGAGGCACATCAAATATATGCAGCAAGTTGATCAAATGTCCTCTTATCATCTTTGCATCTCTAGATTTTGGCAACAATGTATGCCTCAAGACTGTGTTGATGGTGGCCAGACCAGACTGCAAGTGATGTACAGATCCAAACTTGTGTGTTTCCAAATCATCATTAGGGATCACCTTGTACATATTTGCCATGGAGTTGTGGTCTTGCTTCTTCTTGGCATAGACATCCAGATCATCCTCATGCTCTTCACGGGCTTTGATCAGCTTGGCCCACTCATCAACAGTCGACTGGTACCTTGTACCTTTAGACATCCATACAATTCTACCATCAGGATAGAAGTGACCTGTGGAGTAGAATTGCATGATGAGTTCATCATTCCAGTTCGTCAACTTTTGAGCCACAAACTTGTCAACTCCACATGCTTTGAAGCTTTCGTGCACATTGGGGAAATAGTCTGCATTGTCATCAATGAACTTCTAGTCCACCCTTCTCATATCACACACAATGGGCTTCTTATCAAGCAGGACTGTCTCATAGAAGTCTTGTTGTTCCTTGGTGTGAAACCTATAGTCCACAACAGTCCTTCTCCTTACAGCATATGGATCAGTCTTTGTCCACAACCTGAGACCTGCATCCTTCCTCAGCTTCATGTCCTCGGCAATAATGTGAGTGTTGTCATGGTCAGGGATCTTGGACTTCAACTTTCTGAGCACTTGGGCCTCATCTTCCTCAGCAACTTCAGGCACTGGGGCCTTGTTATTTTCTGAAGCAGGAATATTTCTTGTGCTCCTCTTGGGTGCAAATTTGGTGGCTTGAGCAACTTTGGGAGCAGTCTTGGGCTTAGAAGGAGCAGCCCCAGACTTGATAGCATCTCCCATAAGCTTTTGAGCTTTAGGGGCTGGTGCAGCAACTTCTTCTTCCTCGGCTTCATCATCATCATCATCCCTCATGGATGGCTTGCCAATCACTCGAGCTGTTGTCTTCTTAGCTCCCTTCTTAGTGCCTCCAGGCTCATCATCCCTGGATTCAAGTGTGAACACCATAGTCTATTGAGTAGAGGCTCTGGCCTTTGACATGGGAATCCTCTTGGCAGGGATTTTGCTTTTCTGACCTGGCTTAGTTGCCTCAGCTGTGCTATACTCCTTCCTGAGCACTTTCTTCTTAGAAGTGGCCTCATCAGCCAAAAAGTCCTCATCCTCAGTATCTGAAGTTTTCTTCTTCCTTGACTTGGTAGCAGCCTTTGGAAGGTCACTGGGAGTGCTTCTGCTGCTCTCATAGTAGCTGGAGTTATTGGGACTAGAGCCCTCACGCAAGTTGACTTGCTCCTCTAACCTGTTCTGACTGTCACTGCCCTCAGACATCTCTGACACTGCAACTAAAAGCTAGCCATGTGAATAGATGTAGATGAGGTAGAGTGGATGAGCATCACAAAGCACATAATTTTTGCAAAATAGATGACAAGAAAAACTTAGTTTTAGTTCTCTACAGAAAGCATTTCGGAGCTACCGATTTGTTAAACTCGGTGACACCGAAGCAATTATGGAGCCTGAACTAGTGAACTTGGTCAGACCGAGTCACAGTTCGGTGGCACCGATATTGCTTGGGTTTCACAAAGAGTTGAAACCGGTCACACCGATTTGCAACTTTCAGTCAGACCGAAAGAGCAAGTGCACTGGCCTAAGCCAAATCGGTGGGACTGATTTCTACAATTCGGTCGGTCCGAGATGAGTTCGGCGGAGACCTAACCCTAATTTTTTTGAATCAAAACTACTTTCTATGGAGTTTTTGCTGGATAGGAAGATCTCATATGTGGAAGGGAACATGGCAATATGCTACGAATCGGAGTTAAGGAATAGCACACAGAATCAAGTTCATACCCTAACTCGGTGGTGAACTTGCTACGGCGGCAACGACGGCGAAGATTACCGTTGACGGCGGCGGAGTCCAACGGTGGGAGGTCGCTGGCGGCAAGGAGACGATCCGGAGTACCGAAGAGGCAGAGCAGGTCACGCGCGGGCTGGAGGGTTTGGAAAGTTTTCCAAAATTTGGCCCGTTGGTATATTTAACCTGACACTGTTGGTGTGACCGAGGAGGAGGAGGCCGGCCCTAGAGGGGGCGCACCAAGTGTGGAGTCCTACTAGGACTCCCTAGTCCTAGTAGGATTCCTCCTCCCACATAGAATAGGAAAAGGGGAAGGGAGAAGGAGAAGGAAGGAAGGGGGCGCCCCCTTTCCCTAGTCAAATTCGGACCAGTTCATGGGGAAGGGGTGCGGCCACCCATGAGGCCTTTCTCTCCTTTCCCGTATGGCCCATTAAGGCACAATACAAATTCCCGTAACTATCCGGTACTCCGAAAAATACCCGAATCACTCGGAACCTTTCCGATGTCCGAATATAGCCTTCCAATATATCGATATTTACGTCTTGACCATTTCGAGAATGTTCGTCATGTCCGTGAGCTCATCCGGGACTCCGAACAAATGTCGGTCATCAAATCACATAACTCATAGTACAAATCGTCATCGAACGTTAAGCGTGCGGACCCTACGGGTTCGAGAACTATGTAGACATGACCGAGACACATCTTCGGTCAATAACCAATAGCGGAACCTAGATGCTCATATTGTCTCCTACATATTCTACGAAGATCTTTATCGGTCAAACCGCATAACAACATACGTTGTTCCCTTTGTCATCACTATGTTACTTGCCCGAGATTCGATCGTCGGTATCATCATACCTAGTTCAGTCTTGTTACCGGCAAGTCTCTTTACTCGTTGCATAATGCATCATCTCGTGACTAACTCATTAGTCGTTTGCTTGCAAGGCTTATTATGATGTGTATTACCAAGAGGGCCCAGAGATACCTCTCCGACACTCAGAGTGACAAATCCTATTCTCGATCTATGCCAACACCATAAACACCTTCGGAGACACCTGTAGAGCATCTTTATAATCACCCAGTTACGTTGTGACGTTTGATAGCACACAAGGTGTTCCTCCGGTATTCGGGAGTTGCATAATCTCATAGTCATAGGAACATGTATAAGTCATGAAGAAAGCAATAGTAGTGAAACTAAACGATCAAGTTGCTAAGCTAACGAATTAGTCTTGTCCATCACATCATTCTCCCAATGATGTGGTCCCGTTGATCAAATGACAACTCATGTCTATGGCTAGGAAACATAACCATCTTTGATCAATGAGCTAGTCTAGTAGAGGCATACTAGGGACACTGTGTTTTGTCTATGTATACACACATGTACTAAGTTTCCGGTTAATACAATTCTAGCATGAATAATAAACATTTATCATGATATAAGGAAATATGAATAACAACTTTATTATTGCCTCTAGGGCATATTTCCTTCAGTCTCCCACTTGCACTAGAGTCAATAATCTAGTTCACATCACCATGTGATTTAATATCAATAGTTCAGATCGTTATGTGAATAACACCCAAAGTTCACATCGCCATGTGACCAACACCCAAAAGGTTTACTAGAGTCAATAATCTAATTCACATCGCCATGTGATTAACACCCAAAGAGTGCTAAGGTGTGATCATGTTTTGCTTCATGAGAAAAGTTTAGTCAGCGGGTCTGCAACATTCAGATCTGTATGTATTCCGCAAATTTCTATGTCTACAATGCTCTGCATGGAGCTACTCTAGCTAATTGCTCCCACTTTCAATACTCATCCAGATTGATACTTGGAGTCATATGGATTAGTGTCAAAGCTTGCATCGGCGTAACTCTTTACGACTAACTCTTTATCACCTCCATAATCGAGAAACATTTCCTTTGTCATCCAGTAACTAAGAATAATTTTGACCGCTGTCCAGTGATCTACTCCTAGATCATGTTTGTACCTCCTTGCCAAACTCATGGCAAGGTACACAATAGGTTTGGTACATCGCATGGCATACTTTATAGAACCAATGGCTAAGGCGTAGGGAATGACTTTTCATTCTTTCTCTATCTTCTGCCATGGTCGGGTTTTGACTCTTACTCAACTTCATACCTTGTAACATAGGCAAGAACTCCTTTTTTGACTGTTCCATTATGAACTACTTCAAAAACTTGTCAAGGTATGTACTCGTTGAAAAAACTTATCAAGCGTCTTGATCTATCTCTATAGATCTTGATGCTCAATATGTAAGTAGCTTCACCGAGGTCTTTCTTCTAAAAACTCCTTTCAAACACTCATTTATGCTTTCCAGAAAATTCTACATTATTACCGATCGATAATATGTCATTCACATATACTTATCAGAAAGGCTGTAGTGCTCCCACCGACTTTCTTGTAAATACAAGCTTCACTGCAAGTCTGTATAAAACTATATGCTTTGATCAACTTATCAAAGCTTATATTCCAACTCCAAGATGCTTGCACCAGTCCATAGATGGATTGCTGGAGCTTGCACATTTTGTTAGCTCCTTTAGGATCGACAAAAACCTTCTGGTTGCATCATATACAACTCTTCTATAAGATATCCATTAAGGAATGCAGTTTTGACATCCATTTGCCAGATTTCATAGTCATAAAATGCGGCAATTGCTAACATGATTCGGACAGACTTAAGTATCGCTATGGGTGAGAAAATCTCATCGTAGTCAACTCCTTGAACTTGTCGAAAACCTTTCGCAATAAGTCGAGCTTTGTAGATAGTAACATTACCATCGGCGTTAGTATTCCTCTTAAAGATCCATTTATTTTCAATGGCTTGTCGATCATTGGGAAAGTCAACCAAAGTCCACACTTTGTTCTCATATGTGGATCCCATCTCAGATTTCATGGCCTCAAGCCATTTTGCGGAATCTCGGCTCATCATCGCTTCCTCATAGTTCGTAGGTTTATCATGGTCTAGTAACATTACTTCCAGAACCGGGTTACCGTACCACTCTGGCGCAGAAATACACACTGGTTGACCTATGAGGTTCAGTAGTAACTTGATCTGAAGTTTCATGATCATCATCATTAGCTTCCTTGCTGATTAGTGTAGGAATCACTGGAACTTGTTTCTGTGATGTACTACTTTCCAATTCGGGAGAAGGTACAATTACCTCATCAAGTTCCACTTTCCTCCCACTCACTTCTTTCGAGAGAAACTCCTTCTCTAGAAAGTATCCATTTTGGCAACGAATATCTTACCTTTGGATATGTGATAGAAGGTGTACCCAACAGTTTCCTTTGGGTATCCTACGAAGACACATTTCTCCGATTTGGGTTCGAGCTTATCAGGTTGAAACTTTTTCACATAAGCATCGCTGCCCCAAACTTTAAGAAACGACTTTGGTTTCTTGCCAAACCACAGTTCATAAGGCGTCGTCTCAACAAATTTAGATGGTGCCCTATTTAATGTGAATGCAGTTGTCTCTAATGCATAACCCCAAAACGATAGTGGTAAATCGGTAAGAGACATCATAGATCGCACCACATCTAATAAAGTGTGGTTACGACGTTCGGACACACCATTACGATGTGGTGTTCCAGGTGGCGTGAGTTGTGAAACTATTTCACATTGTTTTAAATGAAGGCCAAACTCGTAACTTCGAATATTCGCCTCCGCGATCAGATCGTAGAAACTTTACTTTCTTGTTACGATGATTTTCCACTTCACTCTGAAATTCTTTGAACTTTTCAAATTTTTCAGACTTATGTTTCATCAAGTAGATATACCCATATCTCCTCAAATCATTTGTGAAGGTCAGAAAATAATGATACCCGCCACGAGCCTCAACACTCATCGAACCGCATACATTAGTATGTATTATTTTCAATAAGTCAGTTGCTCGCTCCATTGTTCCAGAGAACGGAGTTTTAGTCATCTTGCACATGAGACATGGTTCGCAAGCACCAAGTGATTCATAATCAAGTGATTTGAAAAGCCCATCAGCATGGAGTTTCTTCATGCGCTTTACACTAATATGACCTAAATGGTAGTGCCACAAATAAGTTGCACTATCATTATCAACTTTGCATCTTTTGGCTTAAATATTATGAATATGTATATTACTACGATCGAGATCCAACAAACTATTTTCATTGGGTGTATGACCATCGAAGGTTTTATTCATGTAAACAGAACAACAATTATTCTATGACTTTAAATGAATAACCGTATTGCAACAAACATGATCAAATCATATTCATGCTCAACGCAAATGCCAAATAACATTTATTTGGGTTTTACACTAATCCCGAAAGTATAGGGAGTGTGCGATGATGATCATATCAATCTTGGAACCACTTCCAACACACATCGTCATTTCAGCTTTAACTAGTCTTTGTTCATTTTGCAACTCTCGTTTCGAGTTACTAATTTTAGAAACTGAACCGGTATCAAATACCTAGGGGTTGCTATGAACACTAGTAAAGTACACATCAATAATCTGTATATCAAATATACCTTTGTTCACTTTGCCATCCTTCTTATCCGCCAAGTATCTAGGGCAGTTCCACTTCCAGTGACCATTTCCTTTGAAGTAGAAGCACGTAGTTTCAGGCTTGAGTTTAGCTTTGGGTTTCTTCACGGGAGTGACAACTTTCTTGTCATTCTTCTTGAAGTTACCCTTCTATCCCTTTGCCCTTTACTTGAAACAAGTGGTCTTGTTAACCATCAACAGTTAATGGTCTTTCTTGATTTCTACCTTCGCCGATTTCAGCATCGCGAAGAGCTCGGGAATTACTTTCATCATCCCTTGCATATTATAGTTCATCACAAAGTTCTACTAACTTGGTGATAGTGACTAGAGAACTTTGTCAATTACTATCTTATCTGGAAGATTAACTCCAACTTGATTCAAGCAATTGTAATACCCAGACAATCTGAGCACATGCTCACTAGTTGAGCTATTCTCCTCCATCTTGTAGACAAAGTATTGTCGGAGGTCTTATACCTCTCGACACGGGCATGAGTATGAAATACTAATTTCAACTCTTGGAACATCTCATATGCTCCGTGGCATTCAAAACGTTTTTGAAGTCCCGGTTATAAGCCATAAAGCAAGGCGCACTAAACTATCAAGTAGTCATCATACCGAGCTTGTCAAACGTTCATAACGTCTGCATCTGCTCCTGCAATAGGTTTGTCACCTAGCGGTGCATCAAGGACATAATACTTCTGTGCAGCAATGAGGATAATCCTCAGAACACGGACCTAGTACGCATCATTGCTACTAACATCTTTCAACTTAGTTTTCTCTAGGGACATATCAAAAATATAGGGGAGCTATAACGCGAGCTATTGATCTACAACATAGATATGCTAATACTACCAGGACTAAGTTCATGATAAATTAAAGTTCAATTAATCATATTACTAAAGAACTCCCATTTAGATAGACATCCCTCTAGTCATCTAAATGATCACGTGATCCAAATCAACTAAACCATGTCCGATCATCGTGTGAGATGGAGTAGTTTTCAATGGTGAACATCTTATGTTGATCATATCTACTATATGATTCATGCTCGACCTTTCGGTCTCCAGTGTTTCGAGGCCATGTATGTACATGCTAGGCTCGTCAAGTTTAACTCGAGTATTCTGCATGTGCAAAACTATCTTACACACGTTGTGTAACACCCCAAAATTTTGAGTTGGTTTTCTTCCAAACTTTTGGCCTTTTGGAAGAGGGTTGTTTGATCTTTTCTGAGCCTCTTCTAAAATCTTTCTGGCCAAAGTTTTTGGTGATTCCTCAAGCTTGGTTTTTGACCTTGAAGATCTTATCTTGGGTTGGCTCAAGCCCAAGTTGAGTTTCAAAGAGGTTGTTTGAATTCTCCCCTTCTTGAGTTATGCCTTTCAAATTTGATCTTGGACTTATCCTCCCCTCCAACCTTCATCTTGCCATGACCCCAACAGAAATATTTATCTCTAAAACCCTCTTCACACCTTAGGACAAGTCTCTCATCAATTAGTTTTGACCTTATTGGGATTTCTCCTCTATTTATTTCACTCCAAAACTATTTCTGTCTTTTATAGTGGACCTTGGTGATTTACAAAGGAGCCACCTTTTTCATCTAGTTATTTGATTCCAAACCAACTTCCCCAGATAGTCCTTGGTACCCACAACCTAGATCCATCTTGCTTCCCTGGTCCACAGTTCAAAATTTTCAAATTTCACCTGCTGCAAGTTTGGACCAGATTTGCAAAATTTGGTGAAATTCATATTTATCTTCTTCCAAAAATCCTGTGAAAAATCAGGCAGCCTCTAGATGCGTCAAGAGGCCACTCCACCAAATATCAGCACCAGAAATATTTCACACATGCCAGAAACATTACATCAAACACTTAGCATGCACTGTACTGTCAAGTTCAGAAAACTGTTAACTGAATCTGTCGACAGATAGTTCGACAGTTCGTCAGTTTCGTCAGGCAGCTTCGACAATCTCACCAGTAACCTCCTTGGCTCGACGCTGCACTGCACCATCTTCTTATCCAGAGCGCCGCACGGTTGCTTGGCTGCTTCTGGGCGTCGGTGGCGCCCTGGCCCGACCGCGCCGGCGACTGCCACGGCAACAGCGCCGCCCGTGGCGGCTGACAGAAGTAACCCCGCAGCTCGACACCGTTTGGCGCCGCCCAAATCACCCCAACGCTCCGCGTGTCCACCTCTAGTGCCAGCGCACGCTTGCCGCACCATCGCCGTGGCCTGGCGCGCGCAGAGCACGATTTCTGCCGCCGACGTGCCGCGCGGCCGTTCCGTCGAGGACAGCCCGTAACTCTCTATCCCCTGCTGAGTTAGGTGCGGGAATGGAACCACTACACCTCCTAGTAGATGCTCAAGCCTTTAAACCCGCCGTCACGCCACTACATCGCCGTAATCGACTCACCGGACTTATCCACTCATGGCAACCGCCTCGGGCCGGCTATATAAAGCACCCCCGAGCTCGTTCTCGAGCGGGCACACCTCCACTACCTCCCTAGACCACGCCCAGCCTCTGGAAGAGCCTCGAGGGGCCCTTCTTCTCCAGCTCCGGCCAACTCCCTCCGCCTCGGGCTCCAGCAGCATTCACTCTAGTGAGAGCTTCTCCGCCGCCGTGGATTCAAGCGTAGCACCCTGGCACCCACCTAGACCTAACCCCCACTTCAATTTGACCCCAGGGATCCTCTCCGACGAGGCCCACGACCACCCGAGCCGCCGTCTGCCGGAGACAGGGTCGCCGTCGACGTGGGACTCGCCGACGCTAAACTCCACCACCAATCGACGCGGACAGACACCAGGAAGTCGTACGTATCACTCCCCTCCCCTAACTCGCCGTGGATCGGCGCCGGCGACCACCGTAGCACCAGCGCCGGCGCGACTCTGCTCCAGAATTCAAACCCGACGTGTGGGGCCCCTTGTCAGCCTCACACCTCTCCCCTCCGAACCGTTTTCTGTAAGCGCCTTCGGGCAAAGTACGTTTCCCCTCTGCGGTTAACGTACTGCGTACCGGTTCGCTTTGCTGTTTTCTGTTCTAGCCCCTGGAACTTTTCTGTTTCATTACAGATGAGTCCCTGGACAGAAACTATAATATCTTTTTAACTAAAGATGATTTCGAGTTGATTCTTTTTCTGTCCTCTTTAATTTTATGTCTAGTTTTTTGTCATATTTATGTGGAAATTTTTGGAGCAACTTTATTTGCATGCGCGGTATTTATGTTAGTATCTATTTGTTTGAATACGTAGATACCGAAGGACGTGACGAAGCCGCGAACCACACCGAGTTAGACTCCGACTTCTCAGAACCAGGCAAGCATGTTTGAACCTTTGATATGATGAGTGTGTTTCATGTTTGCTCGAGTAGTTCTTTTCATAAGCATGGTCATATAAGCATATGTGTATGGTTATATTTCATGCGAGCAAGCTTCGGGTGAGCCCCGAATGATAATGGTTGAACCACCTCGATCATGTGGTGACATGATGGGTGGAATGCTGGTATTGTTGGAACATGCCAGTATTTGGTTAACTCAGTATCAACGGAGATCATGTCGTGATTTCGTTCATCTCCTTTTTGGTACTATCATAGGCCGTCTGTTGAGATTACGGTCTAGTCAGTTGTAAACCACTTCCCGAGTACCCACCAAGTAGAGGGGCCGGGATGAGGGTTCCATGGCCCTGGATTAAAGCCCGTAATCCGGTCAGGGGGCATGGGTGTTTCCGGTTGGGACCGAGAGGGGCACCCCTTATAGCGCGCATATATAAATTTGATCCCATGCTATTCGAGGTTGTAGCCTCCCCGTCTTAAAGTTTTTCGTGAATGTTGTCGCGGGTGATTCCGGGCAATAGGATGTTAAATTGGTGTGTACTGGTTAGTTGGGTTTCCACTAAAACACCGTAGACGGAACTAGCCCCGTGGCTAGTAGAATCCGTTGGCTATGAGTTAATAGTACAAGCTCTGCAGAGTTAAATTCCTTCAATAGCCATTTTATGGCCTAGGGTCAAATCTTCGGGTCAACCGGTGACAGTCTCTAGTGAACTCTTGATGGTAACAAGAGCAGTGATTTCGTCAAGTTCATTTGGTAGATGAACTCACCAACTATGTCTGAATTAATTTACTTCCAGAATTATTTCATCGTTATACTCTTGTTCTTTATAAGCCCTTTATGTGATGTCGCTCAGACGTCCGACTATGGCATTCTTTTCATTTATAAGCCCCTTTATGTGATGTCGCTCAGACGTCCGACTGTGTCATTCTTTTTATCTATAAGCCCTTTATGTGATGTCGCTCAGACGTTCGACTGTGGCATTCTTTTTATTTATAAGCTCTTTATGTGATGTCGCTCAGACGTCTGACTGTGGCATTCATTTTTATTTATAAGCCCTTTACGCGATGTCGCTCAGACGTCCGACTGAGGCATTCTTGTTATTTATTTTTTCTATAAGCCCTTTATGTGGTGTCGGTCAGACGCCCGACTGTGGCCTGCTATCTTTTATTATTTTTCTTACGAGGCATCACTCAGACACTCGTTTGGTCTTCTTCTATTTATCTTATGGATTTCGGGAGGATTACCGCCCGACTTCTATCGTTGCATACAGCTCATTAATATTTTATTCCGGTCGCATTTTGCTGGAATACTCATATGCATCATGTTGGCATTTGTTATATCTTAAGTCCGAACTGTCTTGCGAGTACATTCAAAGTACTCACCTGGCTTGTTGATTTGGCCAGATGTGGACGAAGGCGATCTCATGGATGAAGAGTTCGGTAGCGAGTCCGACGTCTAGTGGAGTCCTAGTCAGTCCCTTGCGATCCTGGAGTTGATCACTGTTTTATAACCGCTTCCACCTACCACCAAATAAATTCATCGGGTCTCACTCCGACACTCGATGAACTGTAATATATTGGAGTCACATCATCCACTTCACTATGACATATCCACCACCTTTTATTACGAGTTAGTAGAATGCCACCCTGCCTTGTGTCATATCCGCCTTTATGTATTATATTGGCGCGCTTGTAATAAAATTGTTGAGCAACCCCCAGCTCGACCTTGTATAATATTCAGTGTACTAGAATTCTTTATCAAGGATTTGTCTGCCAGCAGGTAATAATATTCCTCATTGGTTTAATAGAAAGGTCGGTCTTCCGGTAATTATTTTACTGAAGGACCGGTCCTGACAACCTTGGTATTAGAGCCAGGCTGACTGTAGGAAGCCACTAGGTGCGCTCGCTAATCGGTTATTAGCGAAAAATTGCGATTCAGCATTTTTACATCTGTAGCAATTTTCTGTTGGTCAGCATAAATTTATGACTTGACTATTTGGAATTTTTGTCTACTTTTGTAGATGGACAGCAACGACTATGATGCACAGGTGTTCGCCAACATTCCTGAGGGGTTTGTCAAGCTCTTCTTCGCCATCACCAAAGTCGCAATCGGGCCATCCACCCGTCCAGAGTTTACACTCTAGCGTCACAAGCTCAACGACAACGTGTCTATGCATCAGGCCGTGGTGCACTTCAAAGGAGGGCGTTTTGAAGCGCGCCGCCTCCGATTTGTGGGCAGAACCATGCCTACGGAGAGGCATGCCATGCAAATGGCTACCCGTGAGGCGATTGCTCGTCTCCGGGACATCCTTCCTTCCATGAAGACTCGTCGCTACCATTACCTCCCATGCCACGTGCCCTACAGGTGCCACTATGCATTTGCCTGCGCAAATGGGGAGCGTGATGAAGCGAGCGTGATGAAGCCATTGAATCAATGGTTGAGTACCTCAAGGAACTTGAGGCAGCCTTTGATAATCTTGTGGACGACTTGGTGGCCACCCGTATGGAATTGGTCCAGAGTGGCTCCGCCAACAGGAGGGAGCTACTCCATACTGCACCACCAATGACATTTGTCTCGTCCGCCGCATCCTACGCACCTTCCATCTTAGCCACCACTCGCCGTCTACCTACCACTGAGGAGTTTGACCCGGTCATTACTCCTACCCCAGTCAGAGCTGCACCGCCTGCGGCGCCAGCTTCGACACCTCGTACCCATACCCCGCGCCTGGAGCCTATTAGTGAGGAGGAAGTGGAGTCTCCAGCACCTCTGGGCCTTACCCTTGGCAGGCTGAGGGAAATCTTCAATATCTCCGACTAGTGCGTTATTCCGCGACGTACTGTGCTCGCTTGTAATATGTGTGTGATATGTAAAATAGGTTGATGGGAGTAGTCTGTTTGCGCATCATGTAGGATCTTTGTCAGGGATATGACTAGCAGGTATGAACCGGCTAGTGTAAACCGACCTGGTTATAATATGTTTGGTTGTAATATTTAGTAAAGGCTACGGCCCATGGGATCATAGGGCCCATGTATAGAATTATGATTTGTAAACCGCCAAGCGATGTAACTTGAGAGATAAGGAAGGAAGGACAGAGACCGAGGCGGACACAAGTATGAGCCGGCCTCGGGACTCTGTAAACCGGACCAGGCGTCACCTCTATATAAAGGGACGACCCGGCGATGGTTCAGGGAGAAGCAAGAATCAACCCGTCGAGACTACAGGCAAGCGATCCGCTCCCTGTAAACCGATGCCCAAGCAATACCAAACCAACTAGACGTAGGCTTTTACCTTCATCGAAGGGGCCGAACTAGTATAAACTCTCCGTGTCCTTTGTGTGCTATGAACCCCTTCAAGCTAACCCATGCGATGGTTCCATCATCAAGTCCGTTAAACCGGACATCTGCCGTGCTAATTCCACGACAGTTGGCGCCCACCGTGGGGCCTCCGCACGATGGTTTCGAGTTCTTGAAGGGCAGCTTTGAAGGGCTCAAGGGTTATGCGGTCGGCCAGATGACCAAGAGTCGCCGCGGCCGGATCTACATCGACGACGCACGTTGGGGACCGGAGGCCGATTCAATCGAATACGGGTACCGGGTTCCCTTCGGTGGCATCCAAGTCTTCATTGGCAAAATCGACGAACCGGGACCTGAGCCGGACATCTTCCCCAACATCGTCGAGCCGGCTCAGCGTGCGAGATCGGCCCAGATTCAGCCCGCCATGGAGCACGTGTTCGTTGGAGCAATCCACAGAGTTCGAGCCGAAGACGGATCGGAATCCGATGGTGCAGCAGTTGTCTACTCCGACGACGAATCTTCATCCGGAGAAACTGAGTCTCTGTATCAGTTGCAGGACGGCCGGTCCGAGGGCGAGTCCGATGGAAACAGTATTCCGGACGCCTTCGACCCGCCAAACCGGGTGGCTGTCTTTATGGCCGGTTCACAGCCCCCAGTGAACGGGACGACAGCAGAAGCTGGTGTAGGGGGGAGTGGCCGGTCCTCTCACCTACTGACGTTCTATCCACCTTGATTGACAAGTTCACAGCTAAAGCGGTGGAAGCAATAGCTCCAGCAGACAAGGCGCAGCATGATGCAGAGCTCCTTCAGTTAAAGGGCCGGATTGATCAATTAAAAGAGGATCCGAAAGCAGAGAAGGCTATGATAGCAAGGAGGCAAGCAGAATTGGATGATCAGGCTTTTCACCTAAGGATGGAGCAGGCCTCTACGCAGGGAGTAAGAAGTCGGAAGTACCAATCTCGTATACCGCCGGTTTACGAAGCCACGGATTTGTTTAGAACACCAGGGGCAGGGACTAGCAATAATCCCGCTTTAAACCGAAGGGCACCCCCAGTCAGGGATGAGCCGGTTCAGCAGCCTATTGCGGAGCAAGACCGGCGGATCACGTCTACACCTCACCCATCAGGTCACTATTCGAACCCGTTGGATAACATCGTTGCTGCTGTAGCACGATTGGCCGCTTTACCCGACGAGGGGACGTCCCGGGTAGCATTGGAGGCGCGCCGGGTTAAGGAACTGCTTAATACAACATTGATACAGCAGCAAGCGTATTCTCATAGCAGGGAAAGGTTACATTCAACACCACGTCCTAGCCGGAGTTACACTAGGCATTGGGAAGAGCCAGAAGTGTCTAGCAGTGAACGCAGGCGGCATCAGCGTAGACAGGATAATCCGACAGGTGCAGCAGCGCCAGCTCCGGATATAAACCGGGTTAGATCAGGAGCCCGGGAGGAGGTTCGTCAAACGACGCCGGTTCACACAGCCACAGCAGAAACAGGAGTTACGACGAGTTCTTTTGGGGTGCAGTGTCTTATCCCCGCTTTACGAAGTGTCAAGTTGCCTAAGGATTTCAAAGGGCCCCGCAAGGTACCTAATTACACGGCGGATTTGGCTCCAGAAGCTTGGATTGAAAGTTATGAGATGGCCATGGAGATGCTGGACGTGGATGAATCGGCTTGTGCAAAGTATTTTACTATGATGCTTGAGGGTACAGCCCGGACCTGGCTGAAGGGTTTGCCCCCGAATTCTATCGGGTCATGGGGGGAACTACGCGGCCAGTTTATCAAAAACTTCAAAGATACATGCAAGCTGCCGATGTCAGTGGTGGATCTAGCAGCCTGTGTGCAAGGAGAACAGGAGTCTACAAGTGCTTGGGTGCGCAGAGTAGCCGAGATCTTACACTCCTCGAATGGTATCAATCCTAGTACGGCGATAGTGACTTTGGAAAACAATTGCCGATTTGAATATTTAAAGTTGAAGCTAGGACGGCTTAAAAGGGATTGCAATGATATGGGAACCCTCATGAGTGCTCTGGTAAAATATGGGGACTCTGATAATACCAAGTATCCTGAAGCTGAAGGAGACAAGGCAGGGAAGGTTAGCAAGCCTGGTAAACCGGTACAAGTTAATCCGGCTACTACAAGTTTCTTGGGCAAACGAAAGGCAGAAGGTGGCTCTGACTTCGTGGCCAACACTCAAGTTCAAGGGGGTTTTCAGCATAACAGGGGCAACCCACCTCAGCAAACCGACGGGGGAGGCATCAACTGGAGCCAAGAGTTAAACCAGCCTTGTCCAAAACATAGCTCAAGGGGACGACCGGTGAAACACACTATAGGAGAATGCAGACCCTTTATGGAAGCCATGATGGGCCGCTTTAATCCTAATGATAGGCCTCCGAATGGCGGTTCAGGCCCAGGGTTCTATGGTCCGGGTTATCAGGGGAATAGCTCCGGATCAGGATATCGAGGTAATAACAATAATTATCAGAACCGGGCTGGTAATCAGAATGGTCCGGGAGGTTATAATAACCAGGGCAGTCAGCCGCGTAATCAGGGTGGTTACAATAACCAAGGCAGTCAGCAACAGGGACAAGGTAATCACCATAACCAGGGTGGTCAGCAGCGTCAGCAACAGCAACCACAATCTGGATATCAGAGTAATCCAAAGGAGTTGAGTAGTGGGCAATACCATGTATTCACCACAAGTCTGTGTAAACGAGATCAGAAGGTTTTGAAGCGGGCAGTTAACGCAGTTGAACCGGCAACACCGCAATTTCTGCGCTGGTCAGAGCAGCCCATTACATGGAGTAGGGAAGATCACACAATGCGGGTGGATAATCCGGGCCACTTGGCCTTGGTGGTAGCACCCCAGGTAGGAGGTTATAAATTCACTAAAGTTCTCATGGACGGTGGTAGCAGCATCAACATCTTGTACTATGAGACTTTCCGTCGTATGGGCCTGACGGATAAAAAGTTAAGGCAATCGAACACAGTGTTTCATGGGGTGGTCCCAGGTAAGTCAGCTTATCCGGTTGGAAAGATTGACTTGGAAGTTACTTTTGGAGATGAGCATGATTCCAGGTCAGAAATGATAACTTTCGAGGTCGTCAAGATCAAAAGCCCTTATCACGCTCTGTTTGGGAGGACGGTTTATGCTAAGTTTAGGGCTAGGCCATGTTATGTTTATCTGCAGCTCAAAATGCCGGGTCACAAGGGCACGATCACGGTTCATGGAAGTCGCAAAATAGCAGTGGAATGTGAAGAGGGAGATGCAGCTTATGCGGAGGCAGTATGTGCCACAGAAGAGTTGAAATTTTATAAAGATAATGTTGATCCGGCAGATATGACTCCGCTGAAGAAGCCAACTACAGAGCATGATCCGGCGTTGAAGTTCAAATCGGCAGAGGAGACCAAGCAAGTTGATTTTGTGCCAGGAGATTCGTCCAAGCAGTTCACTATCAGTGCTAACCTTGATCCCAAATAGGAAAGCACGCTCATCGAGTTCATCCGTGAGAACCGGGATATTTTTGCATGGAAGCCCTTTGACATGCCAGGTATTCCGAGGGAACTCGCTGAGCACAGCCTTAACATTGATCCGAAATATAAACCGGTTAAACAATATTTGCGCCGCTTTAACGAAGAGAGGCGCAAGGCTATAGGGGAAGAAGTGGCTAGGCTTTTGGCCGCAGGATTCATAGTGGAAGTCTTTCACCCAGAGTGGTTGGCTAACCCGGTGCTGGTGTTAAAGAAGAATGGGAAGTGGAGAATGTGTGTGGACTACACAGACCTCAACAAGGCTTGCCCAACTAATCCTTTTGCTCTCCCTCGCATTGATCAGATCATCGATGCTACAGCGGGATGTGAGCGGCTAAGCTTTTTGGATGCATATTCAGGATATCACCAGATCAAGATGGCAGTTAAAGATCAAGAGAAGACGGCTTTCATAACCCCTTTTGGTGCTTTTTGCTATGTATCTATGCCTTTTGGACTCAAGAGTGCTCAGGCAACTTATCAGCGTTGCGTTCAGAATTGTCTTAAAGGACAGATAGGGAGGAATGTTCATGCCTATGTGGATGACATTGTGGTTAAGTCAAGGAAAGAGGAGACGATGATAGAAGATCTTAAAGAGACTTTTGATAGTCTTCGAGCTTATAAGATGATGCTTAATCCGGAGAAGTGTGCTTTTGGTGTTCCGGCAGGTAAATTACTGGGATTCTTGGTCTCAAACAGAGGAATAGAAGCTAATCTGGAGAAAATCAAGGCCATCACATCTTTGACTAAACCGGTTTGCATCAACGATGTTCAGCGCATTGCTGGCCGGATCACAGCATTAAGCCGGTTCATCAGCCGTTTGGGAGAGAAAGCGATCCCGCTGTACCAGATGCTGAGGAAAACAGATCGGTTTATATGGAGTGATGAGGCGAACGCGGCGTTTGAGGATTTGAAGCGGCAATTGGCAAAGCCGCCAGTCCTGGCTGCCCCCGTTGACAAGGAGCCGTTGCTGTTATACGTCGCTGCTAATGCACGGGCAGTCAGTGTTGCAATCGTGGTTGAGCGCAAGGAAGCAGGGAAAGAGCACCCAGTTCAGCGCCCGGTTTATTATGTGAGTGAAGTACTTATTGAGTCCAAGCAAAGGTACCCACATTGGCAGAAGCTGGTATATGGTGTGTTCATGGCAAACCGGAAGCTAAAGCACTATTTTCAAGGTCATCCAATAACCGTGGTTAGTTCAGCACCGTTGGGGGACATAATCCAGAACAGGGAAGCTACAGGTAGAGTAGCAAAGTGGGCCATTGAGCTCAACCCACATGAGTTGAAGTATGTGCCACGAACCGCTATAAAATCTCAGGCATTGGTGGATTTCATCAATGATTGGACAGAGTTGCAAACCCCTGAGGAGAAGCCGGATCTTACGTACTGGACGATTCACTTTGACGGTTCAAGACAGTTGGAAGGCTCGGGGGCTGGAATTGTCTTAACTTCCCCCCGGGGTGATAAATTTTGTTACGTCCTCCGCCTATTGTTTCCTTGTACTAACAATGCAGCGGAATATGAAGCATTACTTCATGGCTTGCGGATGGCGAAGGACATGAACTTGAGCCGGGTCAAATGTTTTGGCGATTCAGATCTGGTGGCATGATACGTCCAAAACGTATCTATAATTTCTGCTTGCTCCATGCCACTTTTGGGTGATATTGCTATGATATTCATACACTTCCATACACTTTTGATCATATTTGGACTAACTTACTAATCCAGTGCACCCTAGTGCCAGTTTCTGTTTTCGGCTGTTTTTGTATTTCAGGTTTTCACGTTTCGAGAACTGCCCAGAAAAATCCAAAAAAATTATATAAAAAATCAGCGATACGGAAACAACACTGCGTCCGAAGGGCAGCCTGGGGGGGCCACAGGAGCTCTAGGCGCCCTGTGGGCGCCCCCCCCCCTGGGCCGCGCCGGGGGGGCGCCTCGGCCCCCCGAGGCTCCCCCGGTGCCCTACTTTGGCATATATTTAAAGGGTTCCCCGTAACCCTCAGAACAGGACTTCTTTTCGTGATCCCATCTCTGTTCCGCCGCCGCCGCCGCTTCCAAGATCAGGAGCACCAGGAGAACTCTTCCCGGCACCCTGCCGGAGGGGAGGATCACCACCGGGAGCTTCTCCACCACCATGGACGCCTCCCGGATGACTCGTGAGTAGTCTCCCTTGGACCATGATTCCATGACCAGTAGCTATGTGATGTTCTCCTCCCCTTCTTGTGCTTCACTAATTAGTCCTCGTGAGCTGCCCTACATGATCGAGGCACCTATGTAATCCTTATGTTGTTGCTATGTTGAGTTTGCTGGGATCCGATGGATTATGAGATTATGTTCAGATTGATCTTGAGTAATATATTTGATTCACCTCTTTTATATTTTAGTTCATAAGTAATTCTTGCATGTTCTCCGTTGTTATTTATTGCTTTGCCCGAGTAATAGGTAGTGACTCCAAGAGGGAACGTTATGCTCGATTGTGGGTTCATGCCCCTCGATGACTAGCTTGAGTGACAGAAACATGAGTCTAGGGGATGTGCTGTTGCCACAAGGGGGAAAACAACGGTGCTTGTGCCCGCGGGTGCAAGGATTGTTTACTTTACGCAAAGTTCTTTTAATGCAGTTGTCTGTTGCATTGAGTTTACACTATGGGTGGGACTCGCAATTTAATACCAGCGAGATGTTCTGGATAGATATCTCAAGGTGGATGATTAGTAGTAGATATTGATGGATTTCGGTCTACTTACTTTGGCGTACCGCCCATGCTTTGAACCTCAACCTTTCTTGCAATGTAGTCAGCATTGGTTTGCGTTCGTGGTCCTGTCAATTGCCCAGCTGTAATTTGTTTACCTCACATAGCTGTTTTATCGTCTTTTGGGAGAGAGACATCACTAGTGAACATCATGAGACTCCGGTCCATATTACCATCTTTGATCACATCCACTATTTACTTTCCGCTATTTTACTTACTATTGCAAAACACTATCTATCACTACTATCATATTGCTTTTAACTCTTTGTGAACTACAAGGCCGGAGAGATTGACAACCTCTCTGTACTCGTTGGGAGCAAAGTTATTTGTATCTGTGTGCAGGTCCACGTTGATTGCTAATTGCGCCGTTAGCAGTTGACACCTACTTGTTGAACCTAGGAGTCTCTGGGGATTCGATCCTTGGCATCTTTGCTAGGGGAAAACACTTCTACTTCCTGCATCTTACACCTTCCACTTGGGGTAACCAACGAGGGGTTCGAGGCCCATCAAGGAGTATTTTCTGGCGCCGTTGCCGGGGACTCCACTCTTCAGGATAGGGGAGTTGCATGCTATCTTTTACCTTTGCTTTTTAGTCTTGTTAGTTTACTTTTCATATTTGCTTCAGTTCCTTTTATCGAAAATCACAAAAATAGTTATCTTGCTTGCTTGCTACTATGGGTTCCACCGAGAACACCAAGTTGTGTGACTTTACTAGTCACAACAACGATGACTTTATCAGCACACCTATCACTACACCTGCCACTTCAGCACCTTCATATGAAATTAAACCTGCTTTACTTAACTTAGTCATGAGAGAACAATTCTCCGGTGCTGGAGATGATGCTGCTTTACACTTGAACAACTTTGTTGAACTTTGTGATATGCAAAAGTACCAAGAAATAGATGGTAATATTGTTAAGCTTAAGCTTTTTCCTTTCTCCTTGAGAGGAGGAGCTAAAATTTGGTTTCAGTCTTTGCCTAGAAATAGCATAGATTCATGGGACAAGTGCAAAGATGCTTTTATTGGAAAATACTATCCTCCTGCTAAAATTATCCAACTTAGAAGTAACATCATGAATTTTAAACAATTGGATAATGAACACGTTGCCCAAGCTTGGGAACGTATGAAGTCTCTTATCAAGAACTGCCCTACTCACGGTTTGACTACTTGGATGGTTATCCAAACTTTTTATGCAGGCTTGAACTTTACCTCGCGGAACATGTTAGATTCGGCCGCGGGAGGAACTTTTATGTCAACTACACTTGGTGCTGCCACGAAGCTTCTCGATGAGATGATGACCAACTATTCCCAATGGCACACCGAACGCGCTCCAACAGGTCGGAAGGTAAACTCTGTCGAGGAGATTTCCTCCCTCAATGAAAAAGTTGACTTGATCATGTCTCTACTTTCGAAGCAATCTACTGTTGATCCTCGTGATGTTCCTTTAAATTCTTTGATTGCTCAAGAACAAGTAGATGTTAATTTTATCTCTAGAAACAATTTTAACAACAATGCTTACAGGAGTAACTTTGGTAACAATTCTAGACTGTTCCCCTCTAACTCTTATGGGAACAACAATGCTTATCCTAGTACCAAGAACTCCAATACTAAACTAGAGACCATGCTTAGAGATTTCATCACTACCCAAAAAGCCTTTAATAAGAATGTAGAAGAGAAACTACATAAACTAGATGATCTTTCTTTTAAGGTAGACCACTTAGCCAATGAGGTAAAATTGCTAAAAAATTGAAACTTCTGCTCTTAAGGAGAGGGAAGTCATCCCTATTAATGCTACTCAAGTACAAATTAATGAAAATATTAGGATGATGGATAAGCTTAAAGAAAGATGGGCTAGAGAAAGGGAGGAAGAGGAAAGAATTAAGAGCCTTCCTACCCACCACACTGTTGCTACTATCCAAGTTATTGAGGATGTTCACACTCTTAGCACCCAATGTACTCCTGGTCCCAATGGACCTATTAATGGTGATGCTATAGAAACTACCAAACATGTGAGCCTTAAGGACACCACTACCACTTTACTTGATGCTCGTGACCTTGATTTTGATAATTGCACTCTTACAGAAGTTATTGATTTCCTTCACAAAATGTCTAGAGATCCCCGCACTAGCACGCTTAACCTTGCCTTCACAGAGCATATCACTAATGCTCTTATCAAAGCTAGGGAGGAGAAACTTAGAGTAGAAGCCTCCATACCTAGAAAGCTAGAAGATGGTTGGGACCCTATGATAAAAATTTATTTGAATGACTTCTCTTGTTATGCATTATGTGATGTTGGTGCTAGTACCTCTGTTATGCCCAAAAGGATATATGATATGCTTAAATTGAAACCTTATGATTCTTGTTCTTTTGGTGTTCGTCTCGTTGATTCTTCCATAAAGAAACCTTTGGGGAGGATTGACGATGTTCTTATTGTTGTCAATGATAATTATGTGCCCGTTGATTTCACTATTATGGATATTGAATGTGATCCTTCATGTCCAATTATTTTGGGACGTCCCTTTTTGCGCACCGTTGGTGCTGTCATTGACATGAAAGAGGGTAATATAAAATTTCAGTTTCCTCTCAAGAAAGGGATGGAACACTTCCCTCGTAAGAAGTTCAATTTACCTTTTGAGTCCGTTGTACGGGCTAGCTATTCTTTTACTCTTGATAAAACTTGATCTATGCATTATGCCTAGCTTAAAGGCATAAAAGAAAGCGCTTTTGGGAGGCAGCCCACATGAATAAATTTTTGCTTTTGTTGTGTCTTGATGTTGTTCACTTCTGTAGCATCATCATTGTATCTTTGCTTTTCATATTTGTGCCAAGTATAGCCTCTGATTGCTAGAAAGTTCAAAAGTTGTGAGGTGCTGTCCAGGAAACAGATTCTGTCCTTGGATAGAAAAATTCGTATAAAATCACCAGATCATCTTTTTGGTCTGAATTGTTTCGACAGCGTTCTCTATATAATTGTCTTTCGTGCGTCAGTTCTGAGTTTTTTGATTTGAGTTGCAGAAGTATCCCGAACAGCTCAATTACTACCTGCTGTTCTGTTTTTCACAGATTCTGTCCTGTTTTGCCTTACCTTCACTTTGCAAATTAAGAACTTGCTTTTTCTTTGCAAAAACCTTTTGGCAATCTTGAGAAACAGTAGAACTTCAAGAATATCCTTATTTCCAGCAAGGTATAATTATTTTATTAAGGGTACTAACCTCGCTAATCAGATTATGATGAGTTGTGTATGAAGGGAGTTTTCAAGTGTGCGAGGGAAGATGATAAAAAGATTCAGGAGTGTCAAGCGCTCAAGCTTGGGGATGCCCCCGTGCACCCCCAAGAAATATTCAAGCAGACTCAAGCGTCTAAGCTTGGGGATGCCCCCGTGCATCCCCTTCTCCATCAACATTATCAGTTCGTCTTTCGTTCCGCTATATTTTTATCACTTCATGTGTTATGTGCTATGCTTGGAGCGTCTTGCTTTTAGTTTTCTTTTTAGTTTTTCATAACGAGTCGGAACCCAGCATTCCTTTATGTGGGAGAGAAACACGCTCCACCTCTACCTAGAACATTACATAAAATTTTCATGTCTATCTATGCTGTGTGTGTTCTTTGTCTTTTAACTAGCTACTATCGTGCTTTGCTCTTAGTATTCATGCTTATCTTTTCAAGAGCTTTTATTTAGTTGGTTGCTTGAACTCTCTTTAATTACCATGCTCACCTTATTAAGAGAGTTTGCTTCCGTAGCATGGGTTAATGTGTCTATGATAAAGATGCTACTTTCATGATGGTGCTTAGTAGTTCAGGTTTTCTTATGGTTAATCTCAGATAGCTGGGGGGTTCCCAATGTGTTATTGGAGTACCAACTTGGTTTGTTTGCCTATGATGTGGTATGATTTAGTAATATCTTCCTTCGAGAATTTATTTTGATTGACTTGGCGTATGCTCACGCATATTCAAGACTGTAAAGAAAGTCTGTCAAGCCTTGATGATCTTTTGTTTCTGAGTAGCGATATAACTACCATGCCTGATCCAATATTGCTTTGTCGCTCTGCATGATTATGACCGTCATGGCTCTCTTAGTTGGTCGCTCCCAGTCTTTTGCTAACCTCCACCTGCACTAAGCAAATTAACCATGCAATACATAGCTCATGGGAAATTAGCCTAAAAACTATTGTGGTAAAGAATATGTTGCTTATGTATCTTATTTCTTATGAGTTGCTTGCTGAGCGGTAACCATGTTTCTGGGGACGCCATCAACTGTCACACTTTTGTTGAATATCATGTGAGTTGCTATGCATGTTCGTCTTGTCTGAAGTAAGGGTGATTTACCGTGGGTTGAATTAATATGCATATTGTTAGAGAAGAACATTGGGCCGCCAACCAAAGCCATGCATCATGGTGGAAGTTTTAGCTTGGACCTTAATCCTCAATCTCTCATGAGAATATGCTTATGCATTAAAGAGGAGTCCATCATCTATTTTCTATGTTGTCCCGGTATGGATGTCCTCAAGTTGAGATCTATCAAAAATGAGAAATCAAATGCGATCTATCTCCTTGGACCTTTGTACAGGTGGCATAGAGGTACCCCTTTGTGACACTTGGTTAAAACATATGCAATGCAATGATAACCCATGGGGATCCGAGCTAATTAGGACAAGGAGCGAGCACTATTGGTATTCGATGCATGAGGCTTGCAACTTATAGGATGTTTTATGCATGACACATATGTAGTACTACTACCGTTGACACAATTGCTTCCATGTTTCAAAATAAAAAGCTCTAGCACTTCAAGCACCAACTACTGAGAGCATGATTGTCATTCTGAGTGTAATGTGCATTGTCCCAAAGTAGCATTGTCTTTTGCATGATTGTGATATCGTTTATTCTGAAATGATTGTATCTAGTCATCACTTAAACCTTGAAGGTGCCCTTGCATTTATGTTTTGCATCACTAAAGGGGGCAAGCTAGATATCACTTTATCATATTTGCACATCATGTTCATTGCAAATCTTTTTGATGTTTCAGTTTCATATTGTAAAACTTTCAGTCATTTGTGATTTTCTCTTGAGACAACTTAATTACACTAGAATCATTGTCTCAGTAAGCTTTTGTCATATGACTATGAAAAAGTCCTATATGGTTAATAGCATGTCACCACAGAAATTATTCTTGTTATCATTTACCTACTCGAGGACGTGCAGGAATTAAGCTTGGGGATGTTGATACGTCCAAAACGTATCTATAATTTCTGCTTGCTCCATGCCACTTTTGGGTGATATTGCTATGATATTCATACACTTCCATACACTTTTGATCATATTTGGACTAACTTACTAATACAGTGCTCCCCAGTGCCAGTTTCTGTTTTCGGCTGTTTTTGTATTTCAGGTTTTCACGTTTCGAGAACTGCCCAGAAAAATCCAGAAAAATTATATAAAAAATCAGCGATACGGAAACAACACTGCGTCCGAAGGGCAGCCTGGGGGGGCACAGGGGCTCCAGGCGCCCTGTGGGCGTGCCCCCCCTGGGCCGCGCGGGGGGGGGGGCGCCTCGGCCCCCCGAGGCTCCCCCGGTGCCCTACTTTGGCATATATTTAAAGGGTTCCCCGTAACCCTCAGAACAGGACTTCTTTTCGTGATCCCATCTCTGTTCCGCCGCCGCCGCCGCTTCCAAGATCGGGAGCACCAGGAGAACTCTTCCCGGCACCATGCCGGAGGGGAGGATCACCACCGGGAGCTTCTCCACCACCATGGATGCCTCCCGGATGACTCGTGAGTAGTCTCCCTTGGACCATGAGTCCATGACCAGTAGCTATGTGATGTTCTCCTCCCGTTCTTGTGCTTCACTAATTAGTCCTCGTGAGCTGCCCTACATGATCGAGGCACCTATGTAATCCTTATGCTGTTGCTATGTTGAGTTTGCTGGGATCCGATGGATTATGAGATTATGTTCAGATTGATCTTGAGTAATATATTTGATTCACCTCTTTTATATTTTAGTTCATAAGTAATTCTTGCATGTTCTCCGTTGTTATTTATTGCTTTGGCCGAGTAATAGGTAGTGACTCCAAGAGGGAACGTTATGCTCGATTGTGGGTTCATGCCCCTCGATGACTAGCTTGAGTGACAGAAACATGAGTCTAGAGCATGTGCTGTTGCCACAAGGGGGAAAACAACGGTGCTTGTGCCCGCGGGTGCAAGGATTGTTTACTTTACGCAAAGTTCTTTTAATGCAGTTGTCTGTTGCATTGAGTTTACACTATGGGTGGGACTCGCAACTTAATACCAGCGAGATGTTCTGGATAGATATCTCAAGGTGGATGGTTAGTAGTAGATATTGATGGATTTCGGTCTACTTACTTTGGCGTACCGCCCATGCGTTGAACCTCAACCTTTCTTGCAATGTAGTCAGCATTGGTTTGCGTTCGTGGTCCTGTCAATTGCCCAGCTGTAATTTGTTTACCTCACATAGCTGTTTTATAGTCTTTTGGGAGAGAGACATCACTAGTGAACATCATGAGACTCCGGTCCATATTACCATCTTTGATCACATCCACTATTTACTTTCCGCTATTTTACTTACTATTGCAAAACACTATCTATCACTACTATCATATTGCTTTTAACTCTTTGTGAACTACAAGGCCGGAGAGATTGACAACCTCTCTGTACTCGTTGGGAGCAAAGTTATTTGTATCTGTGTGCAGGTCCACGTTGATTGCTAATTGCGCCGTTAGCAGTTGGCACCTACTTGTTGAACCTAGGAGTCTCTGGGGATTCGATCCTTGGCATCTTTGCTAGGGGAAAACACTTCTACTTACTGCATCTTACACCTTCCACTTGGGGTAACCAACGAGGGGTTCGAGGCCCATCATGGCACAGCAAGTTTCCGGCAAGTGGGATTCAAGAGATCCCCTCATGGCAGCTTATAGACGGGAAGTTGAAGCAGTTGCAGGTGGATCATATAGACCGGCGACGGAATGAAGAGGCCGATGCTTTAAGCCGGCTGGGCTCTCAACGTAAACCGGTGCCACCAAACACTTTTTTGGATGAATTGCACAGTCCTTCGGTTCAAATACCATCGGAGGAAGACCTAGCTGTTCCTGATCCGGAGGCACAGTTAGTTGCAGCGCTTCATGTTATTCCAGATTGGACGCTGCCTTATTTGGCATATCTGAGCCGAGGAGAGCTACCGGACGATGAAGAAGAAGCACGACAGATAATCCGGCGTTCTAAGTCCATGACAATTGCAAACGGAGAGCTTCATCATCGCAGTACTTCTGGAGTATTTCAGCGGTGTGTGTCAGCTAAGGAAGGTTGTGAGATTCTTCGTGAGATCCATGAAGGGGATTGTGGTCATCATGCCGGTTCAAAATCATTGGTGGCTAAAGCGTTTCGGCATGGTTTCTATTGGTTAACTGCTCATGCAGATGCGGCGGATTTGGTCCGGAAGTGTGATGCTTGTCAGAAATTTTCGAGGCGTGCTCTGGTTCCGGCGCAGGAGCTCCAGATGATACCAATAACTTGGCCGTTTGCGACTTGGGGGCTTGATATGGTCGGACCCTTCAAGCGATCCCAAGATCAGAAAACCCATCTACTAGTAGCAGTAGATAAGTTTACAAAATGGGTTGAAGCAGAGCCTATAAGCAAGTGTGATGCGGCAACAACAGTCAAATTCATTAAAAAGGTAATTTTCCGGTTTGGCTTTCCACACAGCATCATCACAGACAATGGCACCAATTTATCTCAGGGTGAGATGGAAGAATTCTGTCAACGGGAGCATATTCGCTTAGATGTATCTTCTGTGGCTCACCCTCAATCTAATGGTCAAGCTGAAAGAGCAAATCAGGAGATTTTGCGAGGTATCAAGCCCCGGCTTATGACTCCTTTGCAGAGAACTCCAGGATGTTGGGTTGAGGAGTTACCATCTGTTCTTTGGAGTATCAACACTACACCAAACCGGTCCACAGGTTACACACCCTTCTTCATGGTCTATGGTGCTGAAGCGGTCCTTCCAAGTGATATCCGTCATGATTCACCAAGAATAACGGCTTATGTTGAAACGGCCAATAAGCAAGCAAGGCAAGACAGTTTGGACCGGCTGGATGAAGAGCGTGATATAGCTGCAGCACGGTCTGCAATTTATCAACAAGACTTGCGCAGATATCACAGCCGCCGGATCAAAAGCAAAACATTCCAGGAGGGTGACTTAGTACTCCGGCTCATCCAAGATCAAACAGATATGCACAAGCTATCCCCACCTTGGGAAGGGCCCTTTGTGGTCAGTAAAAATCTACACAACGGTTCATATTACCTAGTGGACGTTCGAGAACACAAGGACTCACGGACATCAGAAGAGGAGACGAAGAGGCCATGGAACATCGCCCACCTGCGGCCCTACTATACTTGAGCTATGAGCTCCACTGTATCCTATGTATATATTATAAACAATGAATAAACCGGCACCCTCGGTAAACCGGGGGCTCAGCCTTTTTTCCAATACAAATATCTTGTGAGGACAACCATATATGCAGTATCAAACATATCGGTCGGTTTAAAACTGATTTTTGCAGAGCCCCGAAGCAATAAAACTCCCCAAAGAACAGGAGGTCACAACCGGTTCAAAGATGACGATTCAAAGAAACCCTCTGGATCTACCCATGACTTCATGAGAGCCATGGAGAACTATATGGACAGTCGGGTTTACCCGCATCCATCGACCGGCCCTCTGGACAGTCGGGTTTACCCGCATTCAGTGATTGGCTAGGCCCTCTGGAAAGGCTACGGGCATCCAGTGATTGGCTAAAATTCTTATGGACAGTCGGGTTTGCCCGCATCCATCGATCGGCCCTCTGGACAGTCGGGTTTACCCGCATTCAGTGATTGGCTAGGCCCTCTGGAAAGGCTACGGGCATCCAGTGATTGGCTAAAATTCTTATGGACAGACGGGTTTACCCGCATCCATCGGCCCTCTGGACAGTCGGGTTTACCCGCATTCAGTGATTGGCTAGGCCCTCTGGAAAGGCTACGGGCATCCAGTGATTGGCTAAAGTTTTTCTTATGGTTCCTATGGAAAGGCTACGGGCATCCATTGACCGGCCCTCTGGAAAGACGAGATTACCCGCATCCAGTGATTGGCTGAACCTTGCTTTGAGCCTGGCAGCTCTTAAAAAGCCTCTACTACATGGTTTTATTTGCAAAATTTGCATCTTTGGTGTTTATGTTTTATAACTCTTTAAACCGGAGTGGAACAGCTACAGAAGCTGACCACATATCTATAAAGTGAAAAGTCTGGGTCATGAATACCAGCATGAATAAACCGGTGTTCATTATAACCCGGATCATCCATCAGGCAACAAGCCACAAAATTCTGAACAAAGTTTTCAGAACAAGATAAACCGGTGTCTGTTATCAAAACCCGGGTTTATTATTGGATCCATGAAGATCTTCATCAAGAAATTTTGAGTTTTACCGGATTAAGAGTATTGAGCATATTTGGTCTCAGGTATAAAATTATTTTTGTTATGAGTATATACTGGTTTGATATGTTGAAAGAACAATTTAATCCGTCCAGTGGTAAACCGCTAGGACATATTTTCAGTTTACTCATGCAGGAACAGATGATACGTAAGATAAGCGACATCAGCCAAAATTTCAATTGCCAAACGCCAAATCAGAGTATCCGGATCAAAGCAGATAAAGTTTCAGCTATCCTATTACAAGGCATAGCAAGCCAGACGGTTTAAAAGATTGTTTAAAACAGGGCCGCAACTACAAACAATCAGTTATGAGTTATGCTTCCTCCTGCTGCGACGGTTGGGCATCGCCTTGATCCGGAATATCTTCGTCCTCTTGAAGCGGTTGGAAGTCCGGAACACGCCAATCAATCTTCGTCAAAGCCCGGAAGTACATCTCTTCACTGATAAGTTCAGAAGGTTCGATATCTGGAGCGAAGGTATGAGGGCGAACCGGTGGGATTAAATTGACGGTGTCATAAACCGGCCGCTCCACCCGCTCGTTTTGCAAGTCGTACCCTGGATGATACCTGGATAAATCGGATTCCGCTGCAAGCTTGCTGGCGAGGGGGCACATTTCCTTCGTCAAGGCATGGAGATCCATCGCGGTAAAAGTAGAACCGTCCTCTTTGGTGTCAGGAAATCCAGTCAAAGCTTCTTCCGGATCAAGATCCGGGACCCAGGCTTTAGCCCTGGTAAGTGCCAGGAGAGCACCACCTCGAGCAGCAGATTTCTTAACTTCTTCAAGACGAACCGGTAGAACAGACAACTTTTCCAATGTACCTTGAATGGTTGTGGGGGCCGGTTTACCGAAAGATGTTGCACTTATGATCCTCTGAGCGCCGGAATACAGCTGCTCGACCAAAGTATAACATGCCTTAAGTTTCTTGCGTAGGTCATCCCCAAGATGGGTGACACGGCGCCCTGTATATAAATATTACGGTTAAACCGGTACAGATGGAAGATCGCAAGGATAAGGCAGGGGTTCAGACTATACTTACCAAAGATTGCAGAAGTCATCAACTCAATTTGCTGCTTTAAGCCGGTTAACTCTTCAGTAACCGGATTAAGCGCCCCTTCAGCATCCTGAACCCTTTTCTCCAGCTCTTTCTTCTGAACTTCAAAAGTGGTCCATTCTTCTTCAAAGAATTTTTTCAGATCTTCAGCGGTCTTTAAACTCACCTGAAGATCTTTCTTGGCTTTCGAAGCGGCAGACTCTGTCTCAGCAAGACGGTTCCGAAGTTCATTGATCTCATCAGCATTCCGGTTTAAGTCAGCCTGCGAGTACAATCAAGTGATAAGAAGTGAAAATCAGACAAGTCTCAAGCACACAAACAAGTTGTCTACTTGACACTTGGGGGCTAATGGCAGTTGAAGCAATAAACAGCAGCAATTCAAAGTTACAAGTTTCAAGCACACAAGCAAGTTGTCTACTTGACACTTGGGGGCTAATGGATAATTGAAGTATCAACAGAAATTTTCTACAAGTATCAAATACATAAACAAGTTATCTACTTGATACTTGGGGGCTAATGTAAGATCAATTGTTCAAATTATAAGTTCCGGATCACCTTCAACATGCAGCTAAACCGGAACTTGGGGGCTACTATGATATAGAGGCATATCAAAAGCACAAAGTCAGAAGGAAAGGATTACCTCATACTTCTCCTTCATCAAATTAACCAAGCTCGCTTCGTAATCTCGGCTACTGTGGAGCCGGTTTAAGTACCCGGAATAGATTTCTTGGGCACTCATATCAGCAAGATTGGATAACTCAGTACTCCATTTACCCTTCTCTTTATATAGTTTCTCCGTTTTAGCCGTATGTTTGGCTAAAACGGT
This sequence comes from Secale cereale, assembly GCA_902687465.1. NCBI lineage: Eukaryota > Viridiplantae > Streptophyta > Magnoliopsida > Poales > Poaceae > Secale > Secale cereale. Next base: position 867,654,072 of record LR738711.1, on the reverse strand, counting down.
GGGCTCAGCCGGAGCAACGAAAGCGGCCCCAGTTACTACAACTTCTGGAGAGGCAGGTGCAGTTGGTGGAGTTGCAATATGAGCCGGATTAGGAGAGGCCGGATTAATATGAGGAGAATTGATTCGGGCAGGACTTGGCGCATTATGAACATCGTCGGCAGTAGGGTTCTCAGGCACAGAAGCATGATCCATAGGAATAGGATCATCCAGAGGAGCTGTGGGTTTGCCTTCTGGGGGGACGGTTACTGCCGGATCAACTGCCGGATCATCAACAGTATTCTCCGCAGTGGGTTTGTTGGCTTTGAGTTTTTTACTAGGCTTTGGCTTGCTGAAGGAAGTGGAAAAAACAAGTTAGAACTATAAAGACAAATGTAATCATAAACCGGAGAAGTTAACAGAACTTACCCTGGAACAGTTTTAAGAGGGGGAAGTTGCGTAGCAGTCGATTCACCAGAGGAAGATAATGGAGTTTCCTGATAATCAGGGTCAGACGGTTTAAGGGGTTTGCGGATAAGCCCGGCCTTGGGATGAAGGAGGGTCGGAGAGAGTATCACCTCAGTGCGGCGTTTCCGAGCCGGAGTTAGAGAAATCCCGGATGATTCCACTGCCAGGCCGCTATGGCGAGTGGTCCGGCGAAGAGCTTCATGTTGTTGTTTCTTCAAAAGAAAATTAGGATCCAATTGAGCATAAGGGTGAGAAAATTGGTATTTCCGGACGGTCCGACGACTTTTTTGTGGAAGAGGTTCTGAATCGGAAGAAAGGATAGTTACCTCAACTTCGGCCGGATTATCACCTTCAGCCAATTCCTGTGGAAAGTTATCATTAGACACATATGTGAGTACAAGCAATCAAATTAAAACCGGATTAATTCATACCTCGGAATCCAGATCATCATCCTCAGCGTGAGAGTTAGAGCCAACAACTGCTTTTCTTTTCTTGTTGGCAAAAGTCTTCCGGCGTGGTTGTTTGCCGGTTTTCTCCATAGGTTTCCTTTTCCAGAAAGGATCATCAGCCTATTTTGACAAAAAGAGAAAGTTAGAAGACGATTTATATAAATGGATCAAACAATATATACAAGAAAGCAAAGATTACCTCAGGCAGCTTGTTCTTCTTGTAATACGGGGCTAATCCGACTTTGCTGCAGTCTGCTAGGGAGACGTTGAGCATCTTCTTAGCCGATTCAATAACCTCCGATTCAGAAAGTTTTTCCTTGGTAAACCGTTGAGGGTCGTCCGGTTTACCGGAATACTGGCACATCAGCTGTGATCGCCGGCTCAAGGGAAGGATACTCCAAGACAGCCAGCAGCGCATAAAGTCGGTTCCAGTTAAACCATTGGCCATGAAAGCTTTCAGTCTGGAGAGCTGCGATGCAAACCGGGTCCGTTCGACAGAGCTGAGTCGTTGTGGCAGAGGATGATCCTCCGGAATACGGTGCTCACGATAACCCGACAGAGGGTTCTCCCCTTCAGGAGAAGTGTCAACACAGTAAAACCATGATTTGTTCCACTCCTTTGGGTGCGTGTGGAGAGCGGCGTGGGGAAAGACAGCGTCTCTCCTTTTTTGGATGCTAACCCCGCCGAGTTCCTGATGCGGTCCGCTGGTGAATTCCGTACGCCGGTTCAAGTAAAAAAAGTCCCGGAATAGATCAACAGACGGTTCTTCTTGCAGATATACCTCTGAGAAGACTTGGAAATCACAGATATTTGAAATGGAGTTGGGCCCAATGTCCTGAGGGTGGAGTCGGAAGGCAGCAAGAACGTCCCGGAAAAACTTTGAACCGGGGGGGGGGGAGAGAGAAGCCTCGAGATATGTGGTCAAAGAAAACAATAACCTCCCCTTGCCTGGGAGTAGGAGGGCATTCATTTCCCGGAGCCCGCCACTTCAAAACGGACCGAGGGCCTAAAGTACCAATTTCAGCAATTTTGACCAAGTCTTCTTCCGTGATGATGGAAGGGACCCAGTCACAAGAAACAAACTGCTTGGCCATAGCGACAGAAGGACAAGTACTGAAAAAGATAAAGTATAAAACCGGATTATGCGAGTACGGCAGGATAAATCGGAAGATATCTACAAAGATTACGCAACGGTTTAGACAGGGGACTAATGATATAGTTAAACCGGCTATAACAGGGAGCTATATCACTGCCGGTTCATGACAGCAAAAGAGGAACAGCTAAACCATTACGTTCAACTTCAAAAAATTTACAAGAACAGGGCATGACAGTATAAACCGGAGTATACTTAGCAGATTTATAAAGGGAAGAAACAAGTTTTGACAGACAACTAGGGCAGAACAAATCTGAGTATGCGAGAAAACAAAAATAAATATATGAAGATACGGGAAGAACTACAAGGGTAATAGACGGAGCAGATGAACCTACAGGTTATGTAAAGTAATGAGATCTAAAGCACAGAAGCAGCAAGCTGAAGGCAGGATCTAAGAGCAGGACATAAAGGTTAAAGTTTCGGGGTGCAAGGCGAAGTTCTCATGGAGGTTCTAATGGCGGAAGCGCGAGGAAGAACCCTAGAAGACGCGGATCTATAATGAGGAGGAAAAACACACCTGGAACAGTGGAGATCGGCGGCGGAGTTCTCTGGTCAAAGGTCAGGTTGATGCAGCGGCCAGTGAAGTCTCAGACTCGGCGGTCGACGGCGGCGGTTCGAGCTCGGGCGTCAATGGCGTCTTGAAGCTCGGGCGACAGACGGAGGAAGAAGATGCGAGAAGAAGATAAAACGAATGAGGACGGCGGTATTTATAAGGGAAGGTCAAATACAAAGCGACAGGTGCGGGATTTGAGGAGGCAAAGATCGGATAAAGATCCTCTGACGCCTCGATCTTCGGGATAACCATTAAACAAAGCTACAATACAGCTCACAGCGTTAAATGTGGAGATGATGTCACGGTCAGATTCAATGATTCTCGAAGATGACGTCAGAGCCGGTTTACAAAAATGAGAAGACACAGAAGAAAATTATACAAGGCAAGGAAGATTGATATGAACAAGTTCAAATCATTCTGGGGCCTAATGTCAGGGATATGACTAGCAGGTATGAACCGGCTAGTGTAAACCGGCCTGGTTATAATATGATTGGTTGTAATATTTAGTAAAGGCTACGGCCCATGGGATCATAGGGCCCATGTATAGAATTATGATTTGTAAACCGCCAAGCAATGTAACTTGAGAGATAAGGAAGGAAGGACAGAGACCGAGGCGGACACAAGTATGAGCCGGCCTCGGGACTCTGTAAACCGGACCAGGCGTCACCTCTATATAAAGGGACGACCCGGCGACGGTTCAGGGAGAAGCAAGAATCAACCCGTCGAGACTACAGGCAAGCGATCCGCTCCCTGTAAACCGACGCCCAAGCAATACCAAACCAACTAGACGTAGGCTTTTACCTTCATCGAAGGGGCCGAACTAGTATAAACTCTCCGTGTCCTTTGTGTGCTATGAACCCCTTCAAGCTAACCCGTGCGATGGTTCCATCATCAAGTCCGTTAAACCGGACATCTGTCGTGCTAATTCCACGACAATCTTGGAGGAGTGCACTAGTTTTAAATAACATGTCAGGATGTGTACGCACACCCTGAGTGACGTATGTATAATTAGAACCCGCATGTAAAATCTGTACCAGCCGCCCTTCTTCGTGCGCAATCACGCAGTTTATTTCAAAACTCTCTTTCGAGCTCGTGTTTTGCCGCTTTTGCAAAATCTTGGTTTATTTTGTTGCTCGGTTCTTCTCAGGATTTCTGCTTTATTACCCCGGAGTAAGAAATGACTCGTCCCTGGACACATTCCATGCCAAGTCCGCCGGAAGAAAATTATGGCACACAGATAGACAACAATTTCACACAGGGGCAGTCAAGTCAGCAGGGCAGTGAGACAGCATTTTCTCAAGTGTGCCGTCTTTACGAGCAAAGTCAGCAACAACACCAAGAAATGATGAACCATGTCATTAACATGGGAAATCACCGTGAGCCATACCAGCAGCACTCAAAATTATCTGAATTTCAGAAGACGCGTCCAACGACGTTTTCGCACACAGACAAACCTCTGGAGGCCGATGATTGGCTTCGAGATATTGAAAGGAAATTAATTGTGCCACAATGCTCATACCGTGAAAAGGTGCTGTACGCACCACATTACCTTACTGGAGCAGCCGCGTCATGGTGGGAAAATTTTCTGCTTATGCATCCCGACATAAATAATATCACCTGGGAAGATTTCAAGGAAGGTTTTCGCGGGGCACACATCCCTAAGAGCATTATGAAGATCAAGAAAAGAGAATTTGACGACCTCAAGCAAAGAGGCATGACAGTACAGGAGTACAACAGTCAGTTTGCGCAATTATCCCGTTATGCCAACGAAGAGCGAATTACTGAAAATAAGAAGATGGAGAAATTCCTGGACGGACTGGCACCAGCACTAAAATGCCAGTTAGTCGTACACACTTTTCCATATTTCAAGACACTGGTAGACAAAGCCATTACGTTGGAAAATGAACGTCGCAGTCTGGAAGACATTCGTAAGAGAAAAAGGGATCAGACCAACCACCCTCGCAACAACAAGAATAAGGTGAAATTCCAGAGGAATGGGGCGAACAGACCCACGACCAATGATACATGTCCAAACAAGAATTTTCATGCAAGAGACAAGAATTTCACCTATCGCCCGGGTTTTACCTGCTACGCATGTGGAGAAGAGGGACACTATGCTAAACAGTGCCCTAAGCCAAGAAACTCAGCACCGAAGCCAAACAGCAGCGGAAGCAATTCCGCACCCAAGCGTAACAACTTCAACCCCAATAACAATCACAAGAAAGGCCACCTGAACCATGTGACCAAGGAGCAAGCACAGGATGCCCCGGATATCGTACTCGGTACGTTCCCTGTCAATACAATACCTGCCACGGTTTTGTTTGATTCTGGAGCTTCTCATTCGTTCATTTCAAAGAGTTTTGCTTTGCAACATGGTTTTTCAATGCTTCCCTTGGGAAAATCAATGACCATCAAGTCCCCTGAAAGTAAGCAGATCACTCAGAATTACTGCCAAGGTTTGACCATTGAAATTGAAGGATTAAAATTTCACGCAAACCTCATCGTGTTGGAAAATAGGGGACTGGATGTTATCCTGGGTATGGATTGGCTAACCACCAATAAAGGATTTATCGACTGCTTCAACAGGACAGTGATTCTTAGTCATCATCACGGAAAGATAATAAGAGTCGCAGCTCAGGAAAGACCGGTGTCGCAGCAACCAAAATTAAACAAAGTTGATACCTCTGAGTTAAGCAAGGTTCCAGTTGTATGTGAATTTCCGAACGTATTTCCCAAAGAACTACCAGGCATGCCGCCAGACAGAGAAATAGAATTCATTATTGAGCTAGCACCAGGAACCACCCCCATATACAAGAAACCGTACAGAATGGCACCATCCGAGTGGGTTGAACTAAAGAAGCAAATAAAGGAATTGTTGGACAAAGGATTTATATGGGCCAGCTCCTCACCTTGGGGTTCACCGGTACTATTCGCCAAAAAGAAGGATGGGACCATGAGGTTGTGTATAGACTACCGAGCGCTCAACATGGTCACAATCAAGAACAAATATCCGATGCCACGGATAAATGATTTATTTGACAAGCTCGCGCAAGCCAAGGTTTTCTCAAAGGTTGATTTAAGGTCAGGTTATCATCAACTGAAAGTACGAACAGAAGATATCCCGAAAACAGCATTCACCTCAAGATACGGACTTTATGAATTTACAGTAATGCCGTTTGGACTGACCAACGTCCCCGCATATTTCGTCCACCTCATGAACAAATTATATATGAAATTCATGGACAAATTTGTGGTGGTATTTATTGATGGTATCTTGGTATATTCAAAGACACCGGAAGAACATGCTGAACACCTCCGCATTGTACTGCGAGAATTAAGGAAACACCAACTTTACGCCAAATTTAGCAAATGTGAATTTTGGTTGAGGCAAGTGGGTTTCCTAGGACACGTATTAACACAAGAAGGAGTTGTTGTGGACCCAGATAAAGTCAAGGATGTACTTGGCTGGAAGTCACCAGCCAGTGTAACGGACATACGAAGTTTCCTCGGCATGGCCGAATATTATAGAAGGTTTATTGAAGGATTTTCCACCATAGCCAAACCAATGACACAGTTACTCAAGAAGGATAAGAAATTCATGTGGACCGAAGCATGTGAGAAAAGCTTCCAAGAACTCAAAAAGAGGTTAACAACAGCCCCAGTATTAATTGTACCAGACATACACAAGAGCTTTGAAGTATATTGCGACGCATCCCGAAAAGGCCTCGGATGCGTACTAATGCAAGAAGGCAAAGTAGTCGCCTACGCTTCCCGGCAACTGCGAAAACATGAAGAGAATTATCCTACTCACGATTTGGAGTTGGCAGCAGTCATTCATGCACTCAAGGAGTGGAGGCACTTTTTGCTTGGAAATCGCTGTGAAATATATACGGACCATAAGAGCCTCAGATATATTTTCACACAGCCAGAGCTCAATTTGCGGCAACGACGCTGGCTAGAACTGGTAAAAGATTATGACGTTGGTATACACTATCACCCAGGAAAAGCAAACATGGTAGCAGATGCTCTCAGCCGTAACCCCAGCCCGAACAGCGGCAGCATACGGCACCTGAGACCCGAATTTCAGCAAGAATTCGCCAGACTCAACCTAATGATGGTCACTGAAGGCGAAGTGTCAAAGCTGGAAATACAGCCTATGCTAATAGAACAAATAAAGAAGGCTCAGCATGGACACCCCAGCATCGAAGGGATAAAAATAAAAGTAAGTCAGGGCAAGGCCTCAGAATTCACCATAGAGAGTGAAGGAATATTATGGTTCGGAGGCAGACTTTGCGTACCAAATAGCAACGACCTTAAACAACAAATTCTAGCAGAAAGCCACACCGCTCCATACTCAATCCACCCTGGAGGGACGAAAATGTACAAGGACATTCAGGAAAGATTTTGGTGGCACGGCATGAAGAGGGATATAGCCACATTTATTGCATGCTGCGATTCATGTCAACGCATTAAAGCCGAGCACCAGAAACCCGCAGGACTCTTACAACCAAACAAGATACCAGAGTGGAAATGGGACGATATTGGAATGGATTTTATTGTTGGACTACCACGGTCACAGCACGGTAATGATGCCATATGGGTCATCACAGATAGACTGACCAAGGTGGCACATTTCATACCAGTCAAGACAACCCACACCACCCAAAAGCTCGCCAAGCTTTACCTCGCCCGTATAGTATGCCTACATGGGGTTCCCAAGACTATAATATCCGACAGAGGCACTCAGTTCATCTCCAAATTTTGGGACCAGTTGCAGCAAGCCCTCGGAACACAACTAACGTTCAGTACAGCTTATCACCCCCAGACTGGAGGACAAACGGAACGAGTAAATCAAATACTCGAAGACATGCTAAGGGCATGTGTCCTCACATATGGGACCAGTTGGGAGGAAAGCTTACCATATGCCGAGTTTGCATACAACAATAGTTACCAAGCTAGCCTGCAGATGGCACCTTTCGAAGCCTTGTACGGACGAAGATGCCGTACTCCATTAAACTGGTCGGAAACAGGGGACAGTCGTATATTCGGCCCAGATATGTTAAAGGAAGCTGAGGAGAGAGTAAAAATAATACGGGATCGACTCAAAACCGCCCAAAGCCGACAGAAGAGCTATTACGATCAAAAGCATCGGGAAATAAGTTTTGAGCCCAGTGAAGACGTATACTTACGTGTATCACCTATGAGAGGACTGCAACGATTCAAAGTCAAAGGGAAACTAGCACCCCGATTCATCGGACCCTTCCGTATAATTGCACGGAGAGGCACGGTAGCTTATCAGCTGGACCTTCCCAAGGAACTGTCAGACGTCCACGACGTGTTCCACGTCTCGCAACTACGGAAGTGTGTAAGCAACCCAGAGAAACATGTGTCGCATGAAAACCTTGATGTGCAACCAGATCTCACCTACCGGGAACACCCAGTAAAATTTTTGGAGTCTGAAAGGAGAACCCGTCAGAAGTCAATTAAATTTCTCAAGGTTCAGTGGAGTAATCACACAGAGGATGAGGCAACATGGGAAAGGGAAGATTTCCTTCGGACAGAACACCCACACCTATTTGAGGATCAGCTGAAATCTCGGGGACGAGATTTTTCCTAAGGGGGTAGGTGTTGTAACACCCCAAATTTTTGAGTTGGTTTTCTTCCAAACTTTTGGCCTTTTGGAAGAGGGTTGTTTGATCTTTTCTGAGCCTCTTCTAAAATCTTTATGGCCAAAGTTTGGTGATTCCTCAAGCTTGGTTTTTGACCTTGAAGATCTTCTCTTGGGTTGGCTCAAGCCCAAGTTGAGTTTCAAAGAGGTTGTTTGAATTCTCCCCTTCTTGAGTTATGCCTTTCAAATTTGATCTTGGACTTATCCTCCCCTCCAACCTTCATCTTGCCATGACCCCAACAGAAATATTTATCTCCAAAACCCTCTTCACACCTTAGGACAAGTCTCTCATCAATTCCAGTAAGTTTTGACCTTATTGGGATTTTTCCTCTATTTATTTCACTCCAAAACTATTTCTGTCTTTTATAGGGGACCTTGGTGATTTACAAAGGAGCCACCTTTTTCATCTAGTTATTTGATTCCAAACCAACTTACCCAGATAGTCCTTGGTACCCACAACCTAGATCCATCTTGCTTCCCTGGTCCACAGTTCAAAATTTTCAAATTTCACCTGCTGCAAGTTTGGACCAGATTTGCAAAATTTGGTGAAATTCATATTTATCTTCTTCCACAAATCCTGTGAAAAATCAGGCAGCCTCTAGATGCATCAAGAGGCCACTCCACCAAATATCAGCACCAGAAATATTTCACACATGCCAGAAACATTTCATCAAACACTTAGCATGCACTGTACAGTCAAGTTCAGAAAACTGTTAACTGAAACTGTCGACAGACAGTTCGACAGTTCGTCAGTTTCGTCAGGCAGCTTCGACAATCTCACCAGTAACCTCCTTGGCTCGACGCTGCACTGCACCATCTTCTTATCCAGAGCTCCGCACGATTGCTTGGCTGCTTCTAGGCGTCGGTGGCGCCCTGGCCCGACTGCGCCGGCGACTGCCATGGCAACAGCGCCGCCCGTGGCGGCTGACAGAAGTAACCCCGCAGCTCGACGCTGAAGGAAATATGCCCTAGAGGCAATAATAAAGTTGTTATTTATATTTCCTTATATCATGATAAATGTTTATTATTCATGCTAGAATTGTATTAACCGGAAACTTAGTACATGTGTGAATACATAGACAAAACAGAGCGTCCCTAGTATGCCTCTACTAGACTAGCTCATTGATCAAAGATGGTTATGTTTCCTAACCATAGACATGAGTTGTCATTTGATCAACGGGATCACATCATTAGGAGAATGATGTGATGGACAAGACCCATCCGTTAGCATAGCACTATGATCGTTTAGTTTTTCTGCTATTGCTTTCTTCATGACTTATACATGTTCCTATGACTATGAGATTATGCAACTCCCGAATACCGTAGGAACACCTTGTGTGCTATCAAACGTCACAACGTAACTGGGTGATCATAAAGATGCTCTACAGGTGTCTCCGAAAGTATTCGTGGTGTTGGCATAGATCAAGATTAGGATTTGTCACTCCGAGTGTCGGAGAGGTATCTCTGGGCCCTCTCGGTAACACACATCACAATAAGCCTTGCAAGCAAAAGACTAATGAGTTAGTCACGAGATGATGTGTTACGAAATGAGTAAAGAGACTTGCCAGTAACGAGATTGAACTAGGTATGGAGATACCGACGATCGAATCTCGGGCAAGTAACATACCGATGACAAAAGGAACAACGTATGTTGTTATGCGGTTTGACCGATAAAGATCTTCGTAGAATATGTAGGAACCAATATGAGCATCCAGGTTCCGCTATTGGTTATTGACCGGAGATGAGTCTCGGTCATGTCTACATAGTTCTCGAACCCGTAGGGTCCGCACGCTTAACGTTTGATGACGATCGGTATTATGAGTTTATGAGTTTTGATGTACCAAAGGAGTTCGGAGTCCCGGATGAGACCGGGGACATGACGAGGAGTCTCGAAATAGTCGAGACGTAAAGATCGATATATTGGACGACTATATTCGGACATCGGAAAGGTTCCGAGTGATTCGGGTATTTTTCGGAGTATATGGGCCTTATTGGGCCATACGGGAATAGAGGAGAAAGGCCAAAAGGAAGGAGGCGCGTGCCCCCACTCTGGTCCGAATTGGACAAGGGGTGCAGCCCCCTTTTCCTTCCCCCTCTCCACCTCTTTCCTTCTCTCCTACTCCGGAAAGGAAAGGGGAATCCTACTAGGACTTGGGAGTCCTAGTAGGACTCCCCATACTTGGCGCGCCCCCTCTAGGGCCGGCCTCTCCCTTGCTCCTTTATATACGGGGGCAGGGGGCACCCTAGGACACACAAGTTGAATTGTTCCAGCCGTGTGCGGTGCCCCCCCCTCCACAGAAACACACCTCGGTCATACCGTCGCAGTGCTTAGGCGAAGCCCTGCGCCGGTAGATACATCATATCCGTCACCACGCCGTCGTGCTGACGAAACTCTCCCGTGAAGCTCAACTGGATCAAGAGCTCGTGGGACGTCATCAAGCTGAACGTGTGCTGAACGCGGAGGTGCCGTACGTTCGGTGCTTGATTGGTTGAATCGCGAAGAAGTTCGACTACATCAACCGCGTCACTTGACGCTTCCGCTTCCGGTCTATGAGGGTACGTAGACACACTCTTCCCTCTCGTTGCTATGCATCTGGTAGATAGATCTTGCGTGATCGTAGGAAAATTTTAAAATACTACGTTCCCCAACAGTGGCATCATGAGCCAGGTCTATGCGTAGATGATATGCACGAGTAGAACACAATGAGTTGTGGGCGATACTTGTCATACTGCTTACCAGCATGTCATACTTTGCTTCGGCGGTATTGTGAGATGAAGCGGCCCGGACCGACATTACGCGTACGCTTACGCGAGACTGGTTTCACCGTTACGAGAACTCGATGCTTAAAGGTGACTGGCGGGTGTCTGTCTATCTCAATTTAGCTGAATCAAGTGTGGCTACGCCCGGTCCTTGTGAAGGTTTAAACAGCACATACTTGACGAAACATCGTTGTGGTTTTGTATGCGTAGGTAAGAACGGTTCTTGCTAAGCCCATAGCAGCCACGTAAAACTTGCAACAACAAAGTAGAGGACGTCTAACTTGTTTTTGCAGGGCATGTTGTGATGTGATATGGTCAAGACATGATGAGTTATACGGTTTTGTATGAGATGATCATGTTTTGTAATGTTATCGGCAACTGGCAGGAGCCATATGGTTGTCGCTTTATTGTATGAAATGCAATCGCCATGTAATTTCTTTACTTTATCACTAAGTGGTAGCGATAGTCGTAGAAGCAATAGTTGGCGAAACGACAACGATGTGACGATGGAGATCAAGGTGTCGCGCCAGTGACGAAGGTGATCATGATGGTGCTTTGGAGATGGAGATCAAAAGCACAAGATGATGATGGCCATATCATGTCACATATTTTGATTGCATGTGATGTTTATCTTATTATGCTTCTTAGTTTGCTTAGAACGACGGTAGCATTATAAGATGATCCCTTACTAAATTTCAAGGTATAAGTGTTCTCCCTGAGTATGCACCGTTGCGAAAGTTCGTCGTGCCGAGACACCACGTGATGATCGGGTGTGATAAGCTCTACGTTCAAATACAACGGGTGTAAGCCAGTTTTGCACACGCAGAATACTCGGGTTAAACTTGACGAGCCTAGCATATGCAGATATGGCCTCGGAACACTGGAGACCAAAAGGTCGAGCGTGAATCATATAGTAGATATGATCAACATAAGATGTTCACCATTGAAACTACTCCATCTCACGTGATGATCGGACATGGTTTAGTTGATTTGGATCACGTGATCATTTAGATGACCGGAGGGATGTCTATCTAAGTGGGAGTTCTTAAGTAATATGATTAATTGAACTTTAATTTATCATGAACATAGTCCTGGTAGTATTAGCATATCTATGTTGTAGATCAATAGCTCGCGATGTTGCTCCACGTTTATTTTTTATATGTTCCTAGAGAAAACCAAGTTGAAAGATGTTAGTAGCAATGATGCGGAATTGTTCCGTGATCTGAGGATTATCCTCATTGCTGCACAGAAGAATTATGTCCTTGATGCACCGCTAGGTGACAGACCTATTGCAGGAGCAGATGTAGACGTTATGAACGTTTTGACAAAAGCTCGATATGATGACTACTTGATAGTTTAGTGCACCATGCTTTACGGCTTATAACCGGGACTTCAAAAACGTTTTGAAACGCCACGGAGCATATGAGATGTTCCAAGAGTTGAAATTAGTATTTCATACTCATGCCCGTGTCGAGAGGTATAAGACCTCTGACGGTACTTTGCCTACAAGATGGAGGAGAATAGCTCAACCAGTGAGCATGTGCTCAGATTGTCTGGGTAGTACAATTACTTGAATCAAGTGGGAGTTAATCTTCCAGATAAGATAGTAATTGACAAAGTTCTCTAGACACTATCACCAAGTTAGTAGAACTTCGTGATGAACTATAATATGCAAGGGATGACGAAAGTAATTCCCGAGCTATTCACGATGCTGAAATCGGCGAAGGTAGAAATCAAGAAAGAGCATCAAGTGTTGATGGTTAACCAGACCACTTGTTTCAAGTAAAGGGCAAAGGGATAGAAGGGGAACTTCAAGAAGAATGACAAGCAAGTTGTCACTCCCGTGAAGAAACCCAAAGCTAAACTCAAGCCTGAAACTAAGTGCTTCTACTGCAAAGGAAATGGTCACCGGAAGCGGAACTGCCCTAGATACTTGGCGGATAAGAAGGATGGCAAAGTGAACAAAGGTATATTTGATATACAGATTATTGATGTGTATTTTACTAGAGTTCATAGCAACCCCTCGGTATTTGATACTGGTTCAGTTGCTAAAGAGTAGTAACTCGAAATGGGAGTTGCATAATAAACAGAAACTAGTTAAAGGATGAAGTGACGATGTGTATTGGAAGCAGTTCCAAGATTGATATGATCATCATCGCACACTCCCTATACTTTCGGGATTAGTGTTGAACCTAAATAAGTGTTATTTGGTGTTTGTATTGAGCATGAATATGATTTGATCATGTTTATTGCAATACGGTTATTCATGTAAGTTAGAGAATAATTGTTATTCTGTTTACATGAATAAAACCTTCTATGGTCATACACCCAATGAAAATAGTTTATTGGATCTCGATCGTGTGATACACATATTCATAATATTGAAGCCAAAAGATGCAAGGTTAATAATGATAGTGCAACTTATTTTTGGCACTGCCGTTTAGGTCATATTGGTGTAAAGCGCATGAAGAAACTCCATAGTGATGGACTTTTTGGAATCACTTGATTATGAATCACTTGGTGCTTGCGAACCATGCCTCATGGGCAAGATGACTAAAACTCCGTTCTCCGGAACCGTGGAGCGAGCAACAGAGTTATTGGAAATCATACATACTGATGTATGCGGACCAATGAGTGTTGAAGCTCGCGGCAGGTATCGTAATTTTCTGACCTTCACTGATGATTTGAGCAGATATGGGTATATCTACTTAATGAAGCACAAGTCTGAAACATTTGAAAAGTTCAAAGAATTTCAGAGTTAAGTGGAGAATCATCGTAACAAGAAAATAAGAGTTTCTACGATATGATCGTAGAGGTAAAATATTTGAGTTAGCGAGTTTGGCCTTCAATAAAAACAATGTGAAATAGTTTCACTACTCACGCCACCTGGAACACCACAGTGTAATGGTGTGTCCGAACGTCATAACCGTACTTTATTAGATATGGTGCGATCGATGATGTCTCTTACCGATCTACCACTATTGCTTTTGGGGTTATGCATTAGAGACAGCTACATTCACGTTAAATAGGGCACCATCTAAATCCGTGGAGATGACACCGTATGAACTATGGTTTGACGAGAAACCTAAGCTGTCATTTCTAAGTTTGGGACTGCGATGCTTATGTGAAAAAGTTTCAACATGATAAGCTCGAACCCAAATCGGAGAAGTAAATCTTCATAGGATACCCAAAAAGAAACTGTTGGGTACACCTTCTATCACAGATCCTAAGGCAAGGTCTTTGTTGCTAAGAGTGGATCCTTTCTAGAGAAGGAGTTTCTCTCGAAAGAAGTGAGTGGGAGGAAAGTAGAACTTAATGAGGTAACTGTACCTTCTCCTGAATTGGAAAGTAGTACATCACAGAAAATTGTTCCAGTGATTCCTACACCAATCAGTGAGGAAGTTAATGATGATGATCATGAAACTTCAGATCAAGTTTCTGCTGAACGTCGTAGATCAACCAGAGTACGTTCCGCACCAGAGTGGTATGGCAACCCAGTTCTGGAAATCATGTTACTGGACCATGATGAACCTACGAACTATGAGGAAGAGATGATGAGCCCAGATTCCGCAAAATGGCTTGAGACCATGAAATCTGAGATGGGATCCATGTATTAGAACAAAGTATGGACTTTGGTTGACTTGCCCGATGATCGGCAAGCCATCGAAAATAAATGGATCTTCAAGAGGAAGACCGACGCAAACGGTAATGTTATTGTTTACAAAGCTCGACTTGTTGCGAAAGGGTTTCGACAAGTTCAAGGAGTTGACTACGATGAGACTTTCTCACCCGTAGCGATGCTTAAGTCTGTCCGAATCATGTTAGTAATTGCCGCATTTTATGAAATCTGGCAAATGGATAACAAAACTGCATTCTTTAATGGATTTATTAAAGAAGACTTGTATATGATGCAACCAGAAGGTTTTGTCAATCCTAAAGGTGCTAACAAAATGTGCAAGCTCCAGCGATCCATCTATGGACTGGTGCAAGCATCTCGGAGTTGGAATATACGCTTTGATAAGTTGATCAAAGCATATAGATTTATACAGACTTGTGGTGAAGCCTGTATTTACAAGAAGTGAGTGGGAGCACTACAACCTTTCTGACAAGTATATGTGAATGACATATTGTCGATCGGAAATGATGTAGAATTTTCTGGAAAGCATAAAGGAGTGTTTGAAAGGAGTTTTTCAAAGAAAGACCTTGGTGAAGCTGCTTACATATTGGGCATCAAGATCTATAGAGATAGATCAAGACGCTTGATAAGACTTTCGATGAGTACATACCTTGATAAGATTTTGAAGTAGTTCAAAATGGATCAGTCAAAGAAGGAGTTCTTGCCTGACTTGTAAGGTGTGAAGTTGAGTAAGACTCAAAGCCAGACCACGGCAGAAAAATATAGAGAGAATGAAAGTCATTCCCTATGCCTCAGCCATAGGTTCTATAAAGTATGCCATGCTGTGTACAAAACACGTTGTGTACCTTGCCATGAGTTTGACAGGGAGGTACAATAGTGATCCAGGAGTAGATCACTATACAGCGGTCAAAATTATCCTTAGTAATTGGATGACTAAGGAAATGTTTCTCGATTATGGAGGTGATAAAGAGTTCGTCGTAAAGGGTTACGCCGATGCAAGCTTTGACACTAAATCCAGATGACTCTAAGTATCAATCTGGATGCGTATTGAAAATGGGAGCAATTAGCTAGAGTAGCTCCATGCAGAGCATTGTAGACATAGAAATTTGCGAAATACATACGGATCTGAATGTGACAGACCCGTTGACTAAACTTCTCTCACAGGCAAAACATGATCACACCTTATTACTCTTGGGTATTAATCACATAGCGATGTGAACTAGATTATTGACTCTAGTAAACCCTTTGGGTGTTGGTCACATGGTGATGTGAACTATGGGTGTTATTCACATAACGATGTGAACTATCGGTATTAAATCACATGGCGATGTGAGCTAGATTATTGACTCTAGTGCAAGTGGGAGACTGAAGGAAATATGCCCTAGAGGCAATAATAAAGTTGTTATTTATATTTCCTTATATCATGATAAATGTTTATTATTCATGCTAGAATTGTATTAACCGGAAACTTAGTACATGTGTGAATACATAGACAAAACAGAGCGTCCCTAGTATGCCTCTACTAGACTAGCTCATTGATCAAAGATGGTTATGTTTCCTAACCATAGACATGAGTTGTCATTTGATCAATGGGATCACATCATTAGGAGAATGATGTGATGGACAAGACCCATCCGTTAGCATAGCACTATGATCGTTTAGTTTTTCTGCTATTGCTTTCTTCATGACTTATACATGTTCCTATGACTATGAGATTATGCAACTCCCGAATACCGTAGGAACACCTTGTGTGCTATCAAACGTCACAACGTAACTGGGTGATCATAAAGATGCTCTACAGGTGTCTCCGAAAGTATTCGTGGTGTTGGCATAGATCAAGATTAGGATTTGTCACTCCGAGTGTCGGAGAGGTATCTCTGGGCCCTCTCGGTAACACACATCACAATAAGCCTTGCAAGCAAAAGACTAATGAGTTAGTCACGAGATGATGTGTTACGGAACGAGTAAAGAGACTTGCCAGTAACGAGATTGAACTAGGTATGGAGATACCGACGATCGAATCTCGGGCAAGTAACATACCGATGACAAAAGGAACAACGTATGTTGTTATGCGGTTTGACCGATAAAGATCTTCGTAGAATATGTAGGAACCAATATGAGCATCCAGGTTCCGCTATTGGTTATTGACCGGAGATGAGTCTCGGTCATGTCTACATAGTTCTCGAACCCGTAGGGTCCGCACGCTTAACGTTTGATGACGATCGGTATTATGAGTTTATGAGTTTTGATGTACCGAAGGAGTTTGGAGTCCCGGATGAGACCGGGGACATGACGAGGAGTCTCGAAATGGTCGAGACGTAAAGATCGATATATTGGACGACTATATTCGGACATCAGAAAGGTTCCGAGTGATTCGGCTATTTTTCGGAGTATATGGGCCTTATTGGGCCATACGGGAATAGAGGAGAAAGGCCAAAAGGAAGGAGGCGCGTGCCCCCACTCTGGTCCGAATTAGACAAGGGGTGCAGCCCCCTTTTCCTTCCCCCTCTCCACCTCTTTCCTTCTCTCCTACTCCGGAAAGGAAAGGGGAATCCTACTAGGACTTGGGAGTCCTAGTAGGACTCCCCATACTTGGCGCGCCCCCTCTAGGGCCGGCCTCTCCCTTGCTCCTTTATATACGGGGGCAGGGGGCACCCTAGGACACACAAGTTGAATTGTTCCAGCCGTGTGCGGTGCCCCCCCCCCTTCACAGAAACACACCTCGGTCATACCGTCGCAGTGCTTAGGCGAAGCCCTGCGCTGGTAGATACATCATATCCGTCACCACGTCGTCGTGCTGACGAAACTCTCCCGTGAAGCTCAACTGGATCAAGAGCTCGTGGGACGTCATCAAGCTGACGTGTGCTGAACGCGGAGGTGCCGTACGTTCGGTGCTTGATCGGTTGAATCGCGAAGAAGTTCGACTACATCAACCGCGTCACTTGACGCTTCCGCTTCCGGTCTACGAGGGTACGTAGACACACTCTTCCCTCTCGTTGCTATGTATCTGGTAGATAGATCTTGCGTGATCGTAGGAAAATTTTAAAATACTACGTTCCCCAACAGACGCCGTTTGGCGCCACCCAAATCACCCCAGCGCTCCGCGTGTCCACCTCCAGTGCCAGCGCACGCCTGCCGCACCGTCGCCGTAGCCTGGCGCGCGCAGAGCGCGGTTTCTGCCGCTGACGTGCCGCGCGGCCATTCCGTCGAGGACAGCCCGTAACTCTCTCTCCCCTGCTGAGTTAGGTGCGGGAATGGAACCACTACACCTCCTAGTAGATGCTCAAGCCTTTAAACCCGCCGTCACGCCACTGCATCGCCGTAATCAACTCGCCGGACTTATCCACTCACGGCAACCGCCTCGGGCATGCTATATAAAGCACCCCCGAGCTCGTTCTCGAGCGGGCACACCTCCACTACCTCCCTAGACCACGCCCAGCCTCTGGAAGAGCCTCGAGGGGCCCTTCTTCTCCAGCTCCAGCCAACTCCCTCCGCCTCGGGCTCCAGCGGCATTCACTCCGGTGAGAGCTTCTCCGCCGCCGTGGACTCGAGCGTAGCACCCTGGCACCCACCTAGACCTAACCCCCACTTCAATTTGACCCCAGGGATCCTCTCCGACGAGGCCCACGACCACCCGAGCCGCCGTCCGCCGGAGACAGGGTCGCCGTCGATGTGGGGCTCGCCGACGCTCAACTCCACCACCAATCGACGCGGACGGACACCAGGAAGCCGTACGTATCACTCCCCTCCCCTAACTCGCCGTGGATCAGCGCTGGCGACCACCGCAGCACCGGCGCCGGCGCGACTCTACTCCAGAGTTCAAACCCGACGTGTGGGGCCCCTTGTCAGCCTCACACCTCTCCCCTCCGAACCGTTTTCTGTAAGCGCCTTCGGGCAAAGTACGTTTCCCCTCTGCGGTTGACGTACTGCGTACCGGTTCGCTTTGCTGTTTTCTGTTCTAGCCCCTGGAACTTTTCTGTTTCATTACAGATGAGTCCCGGGACAGAAACTCTAATATCTTTTTAACAAAGATGATTTTGAGTTGATTCTTTTTCTGTCCTCTTTAATTTTCCGTCTAGTTTTTTTTCATATTTATGTGGAAATTTTTGGATCAACTTTATTTGCACGCGCGGTATTTATGTTAGTATCTATTTGTTTGAATACGTAGATACCGAAGGACGTGACGAAGCCGCGAACCACATCGAGTTAGACTCCGACTTCTCAGAACCAGGCAAGCATGTTTGAACCTTTGATATGATGAGTGTGTTGCATGTTTGCTCGAGTAGTTCTTTTCATAAGCATGGTCATATAAGCATATGTGTATGGTTATATTTCATGCGAGCAAGCTTCGGGTGAGCCCCGAATGATAATGGTTGAACCACCTCGATCATGTGGTGACATGATGGGTGGGATGCTGGTATTGTTGGAACATGCCAGTATTTGGTTAACTCAGTATCAACGGAGATCATGTCGTGATTCCGTTCATCTCCTTTTTGGTACTATCATAGGTCGTCTGTTGAGATTACGGTCTAGTCAGTTGTAAACCACTTCCCGAGTACACACCAAGTAGAGGGGCCAGGATGAGGGTTCCATGGCCCTGGATTAAAGCCCGTCATCCGGTCAGGGGGCATGGGTGTTTCCGGTTGGGACCGAGAAGGGGGCACCCCTTAGAGCGCGCATATATAAATTTGATCCCATGCTATTCGAGGTTGTAGCCACCCCGTCTTAAAGTTTTTCGTGAATGTTGTCGCGGGTGATTCCGGACAGCAGGATGTTAAATGGGTGTGTACTGGTTAGTTGGGTTTCTACTAAAACACCGTAGACGGAACTAGCCCCGTGGCTAGTAGAATCTGTTGGCTATGAGTTAATAGTACAAGCTCTGCAGAGTTAAATTCCTTTAATAGCCATGTTTATGGCCTAGGGTCAAATCTTCGGGTCAACCGGTGACAGTCTCTAGTGAACTCTTGATGGTAACAAGAGCAGTGATTTCGTCAAGTTCATTTGGTAGATGAACTCACCAACTATGTCTGGATTAATTTACTTCCAGAATTATTTCATCGTTATACTCTTGTTCTTTATAAGCCCTTTATGTGATGTCGCTCAGACGTCCGACTGTGGCATTCTTTTCATTTATAAGCCCCTTTATGTGATGTCGCTCAGACGTCCGACTGTGGCATTCTTTTTATCTATAAGCCCTTTATGTGATGTCGCTCAGACGTCCGACTGTGCCATTCTTTTTATTTATAAGCTCTTTATGTGATGTCGCTCAGACGTCCGACTGTGGCATTCATTTTTATTTATAAGCCCTTTACGCGATGTCGCTCAGACGTCCGACTGAGGCATTCTTGTTATTTATTTTTGCTATAAGCCCTTTATGTGGTGTCGCTCAGACGCCCGACTGTGGCCTGCTATCTTTTATTATTTTTCTTATAAGGCGTCACTCAGACACTCGTTTGGTCTTCTTCTATTTATCTTATGGATTTCGGGAGGATTACCGCCCGACTTCTATCGTTGCATACAGCTCATTAATATTTTATTCCGGTCGCATTTTGCTGGAATACTCATATGCATCATGTTGGCATTTGTTATATCTTAAGTCCGAACTGTCTTGCGAGTACATTCAAAGTACTCACCTGGCTTGTTGATTTGGCCAGATGTGGACGAAGGCGATCTCATGGATGAAGAGTTCGATAGCGAGTCCGACGTCTAGTGGAGTCCCAGCCAGTCGCTTGCGATCCTGGAGTTGATCACTGTTTTATAACCGCTTCCGCCTACCACCAAATAAATTCATCGGGTCTCACTCCGACACTCGATGAACTGTAATATATTGGAGTCACATCATCCACTTCACTGTGACATATCCACCACCTTTTATTACGAGTTAGTAGTATGCCACCCTGCCTTGTGTCATATCTGCCTTTATGTATTATATTGGCGCGCTTGTAATAAAATTGTTGAGCAACCCCCAGCTCGACCTTGTATAATATTCAGTGTACTAGAATTCTGTATCAAGGATTTGTCTGCCAGCAGGTAATAATATTCCTCGCTGGTTTAATAAAAAGGTCGGCCTTCCGGTAATTATTTTACTGAAGGACCAGTCCTGACACGTTGTATTTGAACGTAGAGCTTATCACACCTGATCATCACGTGGTGTCTCAGCATGACGAACTTTCACAACGGTGCATACTCAGGGAGAACACTTGTACCTTGAAATTTTGTAAGGGGTCATCTTATAATGCTACCGCCGTTCTAAGCAAAATAAGAAGTATAATAAGATAAACATCACATGCAATCAAAATATGTGACATGATATGGCCATCATCATCTTTTGCTTTTGATCTCCATCTCCAAAGCATCGTCATGATCTCCATCGTCACCGGCTAGACACCATGATCTTCATCGTAGTGTCGTGGCCGTCTCGCCAACTATTGCTACTACTACTATCGCTAACTCATAGTGATAAAGTGAAGAAATTACATGGCCTTCGCAATTCATACAATAAAGAGACAAACATAAGGCTCCTGCCGGTTACCGATAACTTTACAAAACATGATCATCTCATACAATAACGTATAACTCATCACGTCTTGACCATATCACATCACGACATGCCCTGCAAAAACAAGTTAGACTTACTCTACTTTGTTGTTGCAAGTTTTACGTGGTTTCTACGGGCTTAGCAAGAACCATTCTTACCTACGCATACAAAAACCACAACGATTTTTCGTCAAGTGTGTGATGTGTTAACCTTCACAAGGACCGGGCGTAGCCACACTTGATTCACCTAAAGTGAGAGAAACAGACACCCTCCGGTCACCTTTAAGCAACGAGTGCTCGTAACGGTGAAACCAGTCTCGCGTAAGCGTATGCGTAATGTCGGTCCGGGCCGCTCCATCTCACAATACCGCCGAATCAAAGTATGATTGCTGGTAAGCAGTATGACTATTATCGCCCACAACTCATTGTGTTCTACTCGTGCATATCATCTACCCATAGACCTGGATCATGATGCCACTGTTGGGGAACATAGTATTTCAAAAATTTCCTACGATCATGCAAGATCTATCTACTAGAAGCATAGCAACGAGAGGGAAGAGTGTGTCTACGTACCCTTGTAGACCGAAAGCGGAAGCGTCTAGTGACGAGGTTGATGTAGTCGAATGTCTTCGCGATCCAACCAATCCAAGCATCGAACGTACGACACCTCCGCGTTCAGCACACATTCAGCTCGATGACGTGCCACGAGCTCTTGATCCAGTTGAGCGTCATGGGAGAGTTTCGTCAGCACGACGCTGTGGTGACAGTGATGATGAAGCTACCGGCGCAGGGCTTCGCCTAAGCACTGCAACGATATGACCGAGGTGTGTAACTATGGAGGGGGGCACCGCACACGGCTAAGACAAATCTTGGAGTGCCTTTGGGGTGCCCCTTGCCCATGTATATAAAGGAGGGAGGAGGAGGAGGCCGGCCCTAGAGGGGGCGCGCCAAGTGTGGAGTCCTACTAGGACTCCCTAGTCCTAGTAGGATTCCTCCTCCCACATGGAATAGGAAAAGGGGAAGGGAGAAGGAGAAGGAAGGAAGGGGGCGCCCCCTTTCCCTAGTCCAATTCGGACCAGTCCATGGGGAAGGGGCGTGGCCACCCTTAAGGCCTTTCTCTCCTTTCCCGTATGGCCCATTAAGGCCCAATACGAATTCCCGTAACTATCCGGTACTCCGAAAAATACCTGAATCACTCGGAACCTTTCCGATGTCCGAATATAGCCTTTCAATATATCAATCTTTATGTCTCGACCATTTCGAGAATGTTCGTCATGTCTGTGATCTCACCCGGCACTCCGAACAAACGTTGGTCATCAAATCACATAACTCATAGTACAAATCATCATCAAACGTTAAGCGTGCGGACCTTACGGGTTCAAGAACTATGTAGACATGACCGAGACACATGTTCGGTCAGTAACCAATAGCGGAACCTGGATGATCATATTGGCTCCTACATATTCTACGAAGATATTTATCGGTCAAACCGCATAACGACATACGTTGTTCCATTTGTCATCGGTATGTTACTTGCCCGAGATTCGATTGTCGGTATCATCATACCTAGTTCAATCTCGTTACCGGCAAGTCTCTTTACTCATTCTGTAATGCATCATCTTGTGACTAACTCATTAGTCGTTTGCTTGCAAGGCTTATTATGATGTGTATTACCGAGAGGGCCCAGAGATACCTCTCCGACACTCGAAGTGACAAATCCTATTCTCGATCTACGCCAACACCACAAACACCTTCGGAGACACCTGTAGAGCATCTTTATAATCACCCAGTTACGTTGTGACGTTTGATAGCACACAAGGTGTTCCTCCGGTATTCGGGAGTTGCATAATCTCATTGTTATAGGAACATGTATAAGTAATGAAGAAAACGATAGTTGTGAAACTAAACGATCAAGTTGCTAAGCTAACGAATGGGTCTTGTCCATCACATCATTCTCCCAATTATGTGGTCCCGTTGATCAAAGGATAACTCTCTATGGCTAGGAAACATAACCATCTTTGATCAATGAGTTAGTCTAGTAGAGGCATACTAGGGACACTCTGTTTTGTCTATGTATTCACACATGTACTAAGTTTCCGGTTAATACAATTTTAGCATGAATAATAAACATTTATCATGATATAAGGAAATATAAATAACAACTTTATTATTGCATCTAGGGCATATTTCCTTCACTGCATCCTTCCTCAGCTTCATGTCCTCAGCAACAATGTGAGTGTTGTCATGGTCAGGGATCTTGGGCTTCAACTTTCTGAGCACTTGGGCCTCAGCTTCCTCAGCAACTTCAGGCACTAGGGCCTAGTTCTTTTCTGAAGCAGGAATATTTCTTGTGCTGTAACATCCCAAATTTTCCATTTGGAATGTTATACATTAGATCATCATGCATATCATATTTTCTTGCTTTTGGTGGATCCAAGAAAATCCTAAGCAACTCAAGGACCCTCGGAGAGAGTTGGGATTTCAATATTTTCACATTTGAGGTTTCTCAAATTTTGGAAATAGGATCATTTGATTTTATTTATTTTATCATCAAGTATTTCTATCAGGAAAAATATGAGAGAGGGAGTAAAATGACTCTCCCAAAAATAAAGAAATACTGTGGATTTAATTAAAAAAATCAAATAAGTTTCTTTGGAGTTTTATTTGAATTAGGAAAAAATTGCATGTTTTCAAAAATGCATTTTAGTGCCAAGAAAATGTTAATCTTGTTCTAAATATTCTATTTAGACGGTGAAAATTTGTTTGGCAATTTTAGATATTTATTTTATTTTTTCTAGAGTTCTTTTTCGTAGCGCCGGCGTATTTAAAAAAATAGGGGGACCCGACCCGACTGGGCCGAAGCCGAGCCGAGCCAGGCCCATCGCCGCGACCGCCTTCCCCCGCGCGCCCCGCCGTGGCCGGATCGGACTGCCGCCGTCGCCGCCATTTTCTTGCCCCCTCCCCCAAGCTTCTAGACCCCCCCCTATATAAGCCGCCGCCCCCCTGCCCCTTGCCGCACACCGCCCCGCCGCCGCATAGCCGCCGCCGCCGCAGCGCAAGCCGCCGCCGATGTACGCCGCCGCATAGTCGCCGCCGCTGCAGCGCATCGCCGCCTCGGGTGCCCACCACCACCACCACCGCAGCCCCGCCGCAGCCCCACCGCCGGCCGCCGCCGACGCGGCCCGCCGGCCGAAAAGACGAGGTAGCCGCCCGCCATCGGACTTTTGTTTAGAACCCTAGTTCGTTTTTTTAGATAGATCGGTTTTTTTTCTTTTCCCGGTTCAGTTAATTAGTGAGCGTTCACCCATTCATTCGTTTTAACGAATGAGTTCATCGTTTAGACTCAGCTAACGAACGTCCATTCGTTAAGCTGTTTTTAGTTCTTTTTCGCAGTTTATTTTCTGATCGAGATTTCTGATCCGATCTTCGTTTTAGTTTATCTTTTCGCTCGTTTATCGGAATCAGGCGATTCAAGCGCCTGGAGTTTCGTCTCGAAATTCTCTTTCCGTTTAACCTAGTCACTCAAGCGTTTGCCTCTGCTAAATTTGGACTTAGATCCAGATTGGTAGGGTAGTTGTTTCTTTTTCGCCGTTTGTCTTTTGTTGCTTTCTTTTGTTGTTTCTTTTGCAAACCGGGGTTCTTAAGTTGAACTTTCTGGTTAGATATCTTATTTGAGTTTTACCCGTGCATTAGTTAAGTACTTATTGTGTGCTTGTTTGTTTGCGATAGAGTACTCGGAGTGCGCCGCTTGCTACTTTGAATCTCTAGGTTTTGCGGATCATCAGCAAGGCAAGTAACACTTTGATCATACTTTCCAATTACCCAGTTTTCATTGCATTAGTCAAACCCTCACACATTGCATGAGTAGGAGCTTTAACATGTGGGACTGGGAAGTAGATTGAGGTAGAACCTATTACCTGCATTACATTCAAACCTTTGGGAGTTATTTCTACGTTTGCTGTTAGGTCATGCTATGCTCGTAGACGTGGATTGGGTGAGTGAATCCATGACAGATGTGAGAGTGTTAATTAATGGTTCAACTTAAGGTGGCAACTTTAACACACATCTGGGTGGATTGAGGCACCTGGGTATTCCAGCGATTGCATGTTTTCTTTATGGACCGCCACCCAGGCTCAAAGGGATCATGAGATTATTCATACTAGAAACTTCCGTGTGCAGCCACAAGCTATTATGGGCTCTAGCATAGTTGACTAAGTTGTGCGAACTCTTACAGTGGTGGACTAGCAGATGTAGGGGATGTAGGTTGGTACGGTCCATCCGGACGTAAGGTGCTAGTGCTTCTGAAAGACTGTGTCTCGGTCATCCGTTTCTCAAACACCATGCAGTGCGAGAAATTAAACGGAGGCGATCGAGTCTTGTGGGGAAAAGTGTGCAAACCTCTGCAGAGTGTACAAACTGATCATGATTAGCCGTGTCCCCGGTTACGGACGTCTTGAGTATCTAGTACTTGGATAATCATGTGAATCTCATCATGTTACTTTAATTAACATTGTTGGGATTAATGATGATTATTAATTGGGGTTGAGAGGATGTCTATCTTCTCAACGATGTTTCAACTACCATGATAGTTAATTAAAAATCTTTTCCTTTGTAGTAGGGAAAAATTGGCTTTACGCAAAAACTGTAACCATAGAGCTTTTCACCAGCCATATTGCATATAGTATAGCTTCACTTTTGTTACTCTCTATGTGTTACTTTTCCAGCATATTCCATGTGCTGACCCGTTTTTGGGCTGCAATGTTCATGTTGCAGACTTTTCAGACGACGAGTAAGGTGCCTTTTAGGTCGTGGTTCTATACTCAGTGATGCCGTTGGAGTTGATGGACTCACTTATCTTCCAAGCCTTCCGCTGTTATCGTGTTAGATGGCCTTAAGCCATTTTTATTGTAATAAGTTCATCGTCGGAACTATCGACGTAATAAGTGTGTGATTGCCACTCTGTTATAATTCCTTCAAGTACTGTGCGTGTCAGCATTACTGATCCAGGGATGACACTGATGCACAGAGATCAGACCGTTTGAGGTCTGGTCGCTACAAGATGGTATCAGAGCACACGCTGACTGTAGGACACGACCACTAAGATAAAACCCTAGAGCACTATTCACTCTTCTCTTTTCTGACTCCTCATCTTTTCTACTCTTTTAGGATGGTGGATGCAAGGAACAAGTTCACGCAACCTGATGAAGATACACCATTTGGACGACACCTGAAGGAGGTCACCAGATATCTAAACATCGGACTACCAAGCTTCACCGGAACCTACAACGCCACTTTACCTGAAGAGGAGCGTTGGTTGATTCAAGCTCAAGTTCCAGGAAGAACGTTCAAGCCCGTCACCGCATCCATAGAATTTTCCTTTAATGTGCCTACTTGGAGCCTAGGCAGAAGCATGGCAGCCCACATCGCTATGGGAAGGATTGGAGAAATCTACAAGCAGGAGCTAAAGGACACCATCTACCAGATTTGTGGACGTAGAGATGAGCGGTGGGACATGGTCAACACCCGGAAGGACAGGTCCATTGCCTCGTTCATTCAAGAGTTAAACCAGCACATTCGTCGCCAGGAGCACCAGATGTGTGCTGGGATGATAGATTTGAAGAAAGCACTAACCAGAAATTTGGAGTTAGAGGAAGAAGTCAAGTCGACACGCGACGGATACGAGGAGGAGATGTTAATACTTGTGGAGAAGAATGATGATTTGACACGAAAGCTAGGAGTATTCATGGGAGAAGAGGAAGAAGAACCCAAGGAGATTCCACCCGAAGACTACATCATCATTGACGACACGGACTCAGACCCCGATGATAGTGATGATGAGGACTATGAAGATGAAGCTGGAGCTGACATCATGGAATCCTCTGCCGATCAAAATTTCTAGAAGACCTTCCTATGACTAGTAGTTTTTCCCATTTAGTAGACTTAGAGCACTTTTGTAACGATTAGATCCGTGTAAGCCCTTGATTGAAATTGATATTGGTGTGAAAATGTGTGTGTTTGTCTCATGTGCATTTGGGTAGTGATTTTCCCTTAGACCTCTTTTCTAACCTAATCTCTTCCCTCTACACCCATCAGATGCCTCCAAGACGTGAGCCCGGATTTGAGTTTCCCCCTGAGCTCACTCAGTTGATCCAACAGCAGAACACCCTGATGCAACTTCTTGTCCAGAACACTCAGAACAACCAGAACAACAACAACAACAACCCTCCACCACCACCACCCATGGATAACCTGGCCCGTTTCTTAAGGTTACAACCACCGGAGTTTGCTAGTAGCATTGAACCAATAGTCGCTGATGACTGGCTGCGCAAGATTGGAAGGGATTTGACCACTGCTAACTACTCAGATGCTGAGAAGGTGCGTTTTGCCGCACACCAGTTGTCTGGACCAGCAGCAGCGTGGTGGGAGAATTACACAGCCACTTTTCCCATAGCCAATGTTACTTGGGATCAGTTTCAGCAAGCTTTTTGTACCGCCCATGTTTCAACTGGAGCTATGAGTATGAAGAAGCGGGAGTTCCGCAATTTGCGCCAAGGCAACCGTACTGTGGCTCAGTACGTGGATGAGTTTAGTACCCTATCTCGTTATGCCCCAGATGATGTGGCCATAGATGCCGCTAAGCAGGAGAGATTTATGGAAGGGATGAATGATGAGATGAGCGTACAATTGATGGTGGCAACTTTCAACAACTACCAGGAACTGGTTGATCGAGCTCTAATGATTGAAGGAAAGCACCAACAGATTGAAAGTCGCAAGAGGAAGTATGGACAAGGAAAGTACAATTCTGGAGCTCAGCAGAAGCCTCGTTTTACCCCTAAAACGGTAGGGCAATTTCAACATACCCATGGAGGAGGTAGCTCGCACAATCATAGTGGCCCCAAGAATGGGAATGGGAATGGAGGAAGCAACGGACAGAACCGCACCAACCCAACAACTCCAGCCAAGCGAGACCTGAGTCAAGTCACTTTCTTTAAGTGCCAGAAGACGGGACATTACGCCAATGAATGTCCAGAAGCCCAGAATGGAAATGGCAATGCAAGCTCTGGAAAGAAGCCGAACCCTTTTAATAGGGGACAAGTGAACCACGTTAGCGTGGAGGAGGTTGAAGCTTAGCCAGATGCAGTAATTGGTAAGTTTTTAGTTAAGTCCTTTACTGCACTCGTTCTTTTCGATACTGGTGCAACGCATTCATACATTTCAAGGGGATTTGTGGATAAGTATAAGCTGCCAACCCAAGCCCTTAGGTCGCCCATGTTAGTAACCTCACCCGGAGCAGAGTATATGGCTAAATTATGGTGTGATCAATTACCATTAAGGATTGGTAACTACACTTTCCCTTCAGACCTAATAGTATTGGAATCTCAACGATTGGATGTGATATTAGGCATGGATTGGTTATCTAAGTATGAAGGGAATATTGAATGCGCCAGTAAGTCCATTTTGCTTACTACGCCAGAAGGAAGAAGGATCAAGTATGTATCCCGGCATGTGCCAAAAAGGAACAGAGTAAATTCTTTATCAGGAGTCGTTCAGGAGGAAGTACCAGTGGTGAAGGATTTCCCCGACGTGTTTCCACAGGAACTGCCGGCATGCCACCAGATAGAGATATTGAGTTTTTGATTGAGCTTTTGCCAGGCACAGGACCGATTTCTAAGAGACCATACAGAATGCCCGCAAAGGATTTGGAGGAGATTAAGAAACAGATTAAGGAGTTACTAGATAAAGGTTACATTCGCCCAAGTTCTTCACCTTGGGGTTCGCCAGTACTTCTAGTGGAGGAGAAGGACGGATCGTTAAGAATGGTTGTTGATTATTGAGGATTGAATGAAGTAACGATCAAGAACAAGTACCCACTGCCAATGATCAATGATCTGTTCGATAGATTGCAAGGAGCTAAGGTATTCTTCAAGATCGATCTACGATCAGGGTACCATCAATTGAAGATTCGAGAGCAAGACATACCTAAAACGGCCTTTACCACCAGGTATGGGTTGTACGAGTATACCGTTATGTCCTTTGGTCTGACCAACGCACCAACATACTTTATGAACCTGATGAACAAAGTGTTTATGGAGTTTTTGGATAAGTTCGTCGTGGTGTTCATAGATGATATATTGATCTTCTCAAAGGATGAAGAGGAACATGCAGAGCATTTGCGTTTAGTACTGGAGAAGCTCAGAGAACATCAGTTGTATGCCAAGTTTAGCAAATGCGAGTTTTGGTTGAAGGAAGTTGGATTCCTCGGACATGTTATATCCGAAGAAGGAATAGTAGTAGATCCCGCCAAGGTTGACACTGTGACCAGTTGGGAAGCACCGACAACAGTTGGAGAGATCCGGAGTTTTCTTGGACCTGCAGGATACTACCAGAGATTTATTGAGAATTTCTCAAGGATTGCAAAACCTATGACAGAGTTGTTACAGAAGGATACCAAGTTCAATTGGACAGAAGAATGTGAGGCTGGTTTCCAGGAATTAAAGAAACGTTTGGTCTCGTCACCTGTTTTGATTCTGCCAGATCAACATAAGGACTATGAGGTGTACTGCGATGCTTCACGTCGAGGACTTGGAGTAGTTCTTATGCAGGAAGGAAGAGTTGTTTCGTATGCTTCACCACAACTGAAACCTCATGAATTGAACTATGCCACTCATGATTTGGAATTAGCAGCCGTAGTGCATGCATTGAAGACTTGGAGACATTTTCTCATCGGAAACCATTGTGAAGTATATACGGATCACAAGAGTTTGAACTAAATATTCACTCAGAAGGAGCTGAATCTCAGGCAAAGGAGATGGCTGGAACTCATTAAGGATTACGACATGAGATTGCATTATCATCCCGGAAAGGCTAACGTAGTAGCCGATGCGCTAAGCCGTAAGAGTCATGTCAATACCCTAATGACGGAGGATTTACCAAAGGAGTTAGCCGAGGACTTACGAGAACTATGTTTGGAGATAGTTCCGAGAGGCTATGTAGCAACACTGGAGATCCAGTCTACCCTGATGGATAAAATCAGAGAAGCTCGGAAAGCAGACAAGGAGGTTGCCTCTATAAAGGAGAGGATGAACGAAGGAAAGGCTAAAGGATTTCGTGAGGATGAGCACGACACCCTATGGTTTGAGGACCGCGTTTATGTGCCTAACGACCCAGGGATCAGGAAGTTGATTCTGCAGGAGGCCCATGATTCACCATACTCGATTCACCCAGGAGATACTAAGATATATTTGGATTTGAAGGATATTTTCTGGTGGACCGATATGAAGAAGGATATTGCAGAGTATGTAGCAGTTTGTGATGTATGTCAGAGGGTGAAGGCAGAACATCAGAAGCCGGCAGGATTGTTACAACCATTGCCAATACCCGAATGGAAGTGGGATAAGCTGGGCATGGATTTTATTACGGGATTACCCAGAACTCGTTCTGGCTATGACTCGATTTGGGTTGTAGTCCATCGTTTGACAAAGGTAGCTCATTTCATCCCAGTAAAGACTACTTATACCAGTGCAAAATTGGCCAAGATATACATGACCAGAATCGTATGCCTGCATGGAGTTCCGAGGAGCATCGTATTGATGGGCCTCTAACCCCTCGTTGGTTACCCCAAGTGGAAGGTGTGAGATGCAGTGTTGTGGAAGTTTTTCCCTTAGCAAAGATGCCAAGGATCGAATCCCCAGAGACTCCTAGGTTCAACAAGTAGGTGTCAACTGCTACGGCGCCAGATATTAACAGTCAACGTGGACCTGCACACAGATACAAATCAATTTGCTCCCAACGAGTACAGAGAGGTTGTCAATCCCTCCGGCCTTGTAGTTCACAAAGGATTAAACGCAAATGATAGTAGTGATAGATAGTGTTTGCAATAGTAAGTAATAACGAAAAGTAAATAGCGGATGTGATCAATGATAGTAATATGGACCGAAGTCTCATGATGTTCACTAGTGATGTCTCTCTCCCAAAAGACGATAAAACAGCTATGTGAGGTAAACGAATTACAGCTGGGCAATTGACAGGACCACGAACGCAAACCAATGCTGACTACATTGCAAGAAAGGTTGAGGTTCAAAGCATGGGCGGTACGCCAAAGTAAGTAGACCAAAATCCATCAATATCTACTACTAATCATCCACCTTGATATATATATCCAGAACATCTCGCTGGAATTAAGTTGCGAGCCCTACCCATAGTGTAAACTCAATGCAACAGACAACTGCATTAAAAGAACTTTGCGTAAAGTAAACAATCCTTGCACCCGCGGGCACAAGCACCATTGTTTTCCCCCTTGTGGCAACAGCACATCCCCTAGACTCATGTTTCTGTCACTCAAACTAGTCATCGAGGGGCATGAACCCACAATCGAGCATAACGTTCCCTCTTGGAGTCACTATGTATTACTTGGCCAAAGCAATAAATAACAACGGAGAACATGCAAGAATTACTTATGAACATAAATATAAAAGAGGTAGATCAAATATATTACTCAAGATCAATCTGAACATAATCTCATAATCCATCGGATCCCAGTAAACTCATCATAGCAACAGCATAAGGATTACATATGTGCCTCGATCATGTAGGGTAGCTCACGAGGACTAATTAGTGAAGCACAAGAACGGGAGGAGAACATCACATAGCTACTGGTCATGGACTCATGGTCCAAGGGAGACTACTCACAACTCATCCGGGAGGCGTCCATGGTGGTGGAGAAGCTCCCGGTGGTGATCCTCCCCTCCGGCAGGGTGCCGGGAAGAGTTCTCCTGGTGCTCCCGATCTTGGAAGCGGCGGCGGCGGCGGAACAGAGATGAGATCGCGAAAAAGAGTTCCCGTCCCGAGGGTTTCGAAGGACGCTCTAAATATATGCCAAAGGGGGGCACCAGACGGGGCTCGGGGGGCCCAGGCGCCCCCCGGCGCGGCCCAGG
>LR738711.1:867525016-867621927 GCA_902687465.1 Secale cereale | reverse complement strand
CCCCCCCGGCTGTCCTTCGGGCGCAAGGTAGGTTCTGGAACGCTGAATTTTTATATATTTTTCTGGATTTTTCCTGGCAGTTCTCGTAACGTGAAAACCTGAAATACAAAAACAGCCGAAAACAGAAACTGGCACTGGGGTGCATTGGATTAGTAGGTTAGTCCAAATATGATCAAAAGTGTATGGAAGTGTATGAATATCATAGC
This sequence comes from Secale cereale, assembly GCA_902687465.1. NCBI lineage: Eukaryota > Viridiplantae > Streptophyta > Magnoliopsida > Poales > Poaceae > Secale > Secale cereale. The sequence goes on along the minus strand of LR738711.1, from coordinate 867,621,721 downwards.
AATATCACCCAAAAGTGGCATGGAGCAAGCAGAAATTATAGATACGTTTTGGACGTATCAACATCCCCAAGCTTAATTCCTGCTCGTCCTCGAGTAGGTAAATGATAACAAGAATAATTTCTGTGGTGACATGCTATTAACCATATAGGACTTATTCATAGTCATATGACAAAAGCTTACTGAGACAATGAATCTATAGTAATTAAGTTGCCTCATGAGAAAATCACAAATGACTGAAAGTTTTACAATATGAAACTGAAACATCAAAAAGATTTGCAATGAACATGATGTGCAAATATGATAAAGTGATATCTAGCTTGCCCCCTTTAGTGATGCAAAACATAAATGTAGGGGCACCTTCAAGGTTTAAGTGATGACTAGATACAATGATTTCAAAATAAACGATATCACAATCATGCAAAAGACAATGCTACTTTGGGACAATGCACATTACACTCAGAATGACAATCATGCTCTCAGTAGTTGGTGCTTTAAGAAAGAAGGTGGAGACTCTACATAAAAGTAAAAGAATGGTTATGTGCTAGAGCTTTTTATTTTAAAAAACATAGAAGCAATTTTGTCAACGGTAGTAGTACTTCATATGTGTCATGCATAAGACATCCTATAAGTTGCAAGCCTCATGCATCGAATACCAATAGTGCTCGCACCTTGTCCTAATTAGCTCGGATTTCCATGGGTTATCATTGCATTACATATGTTTCAACCAAGTGTCACAAAGGGGTACCTCTATGCCACCTGTACAAAGGTCCAAGGAGATAAATCGCATTTGATTTCTCGTTTTTGACAGATCTCAACTTGAGGACATCCATACCGGGACAACATAGAAAATAGATGATGGACTCCTTTTTAATGCATAAGCATATTCTCATAAGAGATTGAGGATTAATGTCCAAGCTAAAACTTCCACCATGATACATGGCTTAGGTTGGCGGCCCAATGTTCTTCTCTAACAATATGCATATTCATTCAACCCATGGCAAATCACCCTTACTTCAGACAAGACGAACATGCATAGCAACTCACATGATATTCAACAAAAGTGTGACAGTTGATGGCGTCCCCAGAAACATGGTTACCGCTCAGCAAGCAACTTATAAGAAATAAGATACATAAGCAACATATTATTTACCACAATAGTTTTTAAGCTACTTTCCCATGAGCTATGTATTGCAAAGTTAGTTTGCTTAGTACAGGTGGAGGTTAGCAAAAAGACTGGGAGCGACCAACTAAGAGAGCAATGACGGTCATAATCATGCAGAGCGACAAAGCAATATTGAATCAGGCATGGTAGTTATATCGCTACTCAGAAATAAAAGATCATCAAGGCTTGACAGACTTTCTTTACAGTCTTAAATATGCGTGAGCATACGCCAAGTCAATCAAAATAAATTCTTGAAGGAAGATATTACTAAACCATACCACATCATAGGCAAACAAACCATGTTGGTACTCCAATAACACATTGGGAATCACCCAGCTATTTGAGATTAACCATAAGAAAACCTGAACTACTAAGCGCCATCATGCACGTAGCATATTTATCATAGACATATTAACCAATGCAACGGAAGCAAACTCTCTTAATAAGGTGAGCATGATAATTAAAGAGAGTTCAAGCAACCAACTAAACAAAAGCTCTTTGAAAGGATAAGCATGATTACTAAGAGCAGAGCATGATAGTAGCTATTAAAAGACAAAGAACACACACAGCAAAGATAGACATGAAAATTCTATGTTACGTTCTAGGTAGAAGTGGAGCGTGTTTCTCTCCCACATAAAGAATGCTGAGTTCCGACTCGTTATGAAAAACTAAAAAGGAAACTAAAAGCAAGACGCTCCAAGCATAGCACTTAACACATGAAGTGATAAAAATATAGTGGAACGAAAGACGAACTGATAATGTTGATGGAGAAGGGGATGCACGGGGGCATCCCCAAGCTTAGACGCTTGAGTCTCCTTGAATATTTCTTGGGGGTGCACGGGGGCATCCCCAAGCTTGAGCGCTTGACACTCCTGAATCTTTTTATCATCTTCCCTCGCACACTTGAAAATTCCCTTCATACATAACTCATTATAATCTGATTAGCGAGGTTAGTACCCTTAATAAAATAATTGCACCTTGCTGGAAATAAAGATATTCTTGAAGTTCTACTGTTTCTCAAGATTGCCAAAAGGTTTTTGCAAAGAAAAAGCAAGCTCTTGATTTGCAAAATGAAGGAAAGGCAAAACAGGACAGAATCTGTGAAAAACAGAACAGCAGGTAGTAATTGATCTGTTCGGGATACTTCTGCAACTCAAATAAAAAAACTCAGAACAGAGGCACGAAAGACAATTATATAGAGAACGTTGTCGAAAAAATTCAGACCAAAAAGATGATCTGGTGATTTTATACGAATTTTTCTATCCAAGGACAAAATCTGTTTCCTGGACAGCACCTCACAACTTTTGAACTTTCTAGCAATCGGAGGCTATACTTGGCACAAATATGAAAAGCAAAGATACAATGATGATGCTACAGCAGTAAACAACATCAAGACACAACAAAAGCAAAAAAAAAAATATTCATGTGGGCTGCCTCCCAAAAGCGCTTTCTTTTATGCCTTTAAGCTAGGCATAATGCATAGATCAAGTTTTATCAAGAGTAAAAGAATAGCTAGCCCGTACAACGGACTCAAAAGGTAACTTGATCTTCTTACGAGGGAAGTGTTCCATCCCTTTCTTGAGAGGAAACTGAAATTTTATATTACCCTCTTTCATGTCAATGATAGCACCAACGGTGCGCAAAAAGGGACGTCCCAAAATAATTGGACATGAAGGATCACATTCAATATCCATAATAGTGAAATCAACGGGCACATAATTATCATTGACAACGATAAGAACATCGTCGATCCTCCCCAAAGGTTTCTTTATGGAAGAATCAACGAGACGAACACCAAAAGAACAAGAATCATAAGGTTTCAATTTAAGCATATCATATAGTCTTTTGGGCATAATAGAAGTACTAGCTACAATATCACATAAAGCATAGCATGAGAAGTTGTTTATCTTAATTTTAATCATAGGATCCCAACCATCTTCTAGCTTTCTAGGTATGGAGGCTTCTACTCTAAGTTTCTCCTCCCTAGCTTTGATAAGAGCATTAGTGACATGCTCTGTGAAGGCAAGATTAAGCGTGCTAGTGCGGGGGTCTTTGGCCATTCCTTGTAGAAAGGTGACAACTTTTGAAATACTACAATTATCAAAATCAATTTTATCATTAGTGGGCAGAATTGTAGTGTCATCCTCTTTGTTTGAATCGCTCTCTATTATAAGAGTTTGAACATCTTCCCAAGTCTGGGGAAGCTTAGGAGCAACTTTAAACTGAGGCTCATACTCTTTTCCTGGAAGACCATGCCATGGGCATAACCCTCCGTCAAGACTAATATAATCACAAGGTTTATTACTTTTGTAGATCCCGACAGTGGTAATTGGGGTAATGGAAGAAGGGGTGTACTCCTCCCATCTAGTGTTTTTGGTGGAACCCATAGTAGCAAGCAAGCAAGATAACTATTTTTGTAATTTTCGATAAAAGGGTACTAAAGCAAAACTGAAAGGTAAACTAACAAGACTAAAAAGCAAAGGTAAAAGATAGCATGCAACTCCCCTATCCTGAAGAGTGGAGTCCCCGGCAACGGCGCCAGAAAAACTCCTTGATGGGCCTCTAACCCCTCGTTGGTTACCCCAAGTGGAAGGTGTGAGATGCAGTGTTGTGGAAGTTTTTCCCTTAGCAAAGATGCCAAGGATCGAATCCCCAGAGACTCCTAGGTTCAACAAGTAGGTGTCAACTGCTACGGCGCCAGATATTAGCAGTCAACGTGGACCTGCACACAGATACAAATAACTTTGCTCCCAATGAGTACAGAGAGGTTGTCAATCCCTCCGGCCTTGTAGTTCACAAAGGATTAAACGCAAATGATAGTAGTGATAGATAGTGTTTGCAATAGTAAGTAATAACGAAAAGTAAATAGCGGATGTGATCAATGATGGTAATATGGACCGGATTTTCATGATGTTCACTAGTGATGTCTCTCTCCCAAAAGACGATAAAACAGCTATGTGAGGTAAACGAATTACAGCTGGGCAATTGACAGGACCACGAACACAAACCAATGCTGACTACATTGCAAGAAAGGTTGAGGTTCAAAGCATGGGCGGTACGCCAAAGTAAGTAGACCGAAATCCATCAATATCTACTACTAATCATCCACCTTGAGATATCTATCCAGAACATCTTGCTGGTATTAAGTTGCGAGCCCCACCCATAGTGTAAACTCAATGCAACAGACAACTGCATTAAAAGAACTTTGCGTAAAGTAAACAATCCTTGCACCCGCGGGCACAAGCACCGTTGTTTTCCCCCTTGTGGCAACAGCACATCCCCTAGACTCATGTTTCTGTCACTCAAACTAGTCATCGAGGGGCATGAACCCACAATCGAGCATAACGTTCCCTCTTGGAGTCACTACGTATTACTTGGCCAAAGCAATAAATAACAACGGAGAACATGCAAGAATTACTTATGAACATAAATATAAAAGAGGTAGATCAAATATATTACTCAAGATCAATCTGAACATAATCTCATAATCCATCGGATCCCAGCAAACTCATCATAGCAACAACATAAGGATTACATATGTGCCTCGATCATGTAGGGTAGCTCATGAGGACTAATTAGTGAAGCACAAGAACGGGAGGAGAACATCACATAGCTACTGGTCATGGACTCATGGTCCAAGGGAGACTACTCACAACTCATCCGGGAGGCGTCCATGGTGGTGGAGAAGCTCCCGGTGGTGATCCTCCCCTCCGGCAGGGTGCCGGGAAGAGTTCTCCTGGTGCTCCCGATCTTGGAAGCGGCGGCGGCGGCGGAACAGAGATGAGATCGCGAAAAAGAGTTCCCGTCCCGAGGGTTTCGAAGGACGCTCTAAATATATGCCAAAGGGGGGCACCAGACGGGGCTCGGGGGGCCCAGGCGCCCCCCGGCGCGGCCCAGGAGGGGGCGCGCCGCCAGGGCGCTTGGAGCCCTGGTGCCCCCCCGGTTGTCCTTCGGGCGCAAGGTAGGTTCTGGAACGCTGATTTTTTAAATAATTTTTCTGGATTTTTCCTGGCAGTTCTCGTAACGTGAAAACCTGAAATACAAAAACAGCCGAAAACAGAATCTGGCACTGGGGTGCATTGGATTAGTAGGTTAGTCCAAATATGATCAAAAGTGTATGGAAGTGTATGAATATCATAGCAATATCACCCAAAAGTGGCATGGAGCAAGTAGAAATTATAGATACGTTTTGGACGTATCACGTATCAGATAGAGGAACTCAGTTTACCTCAAAGTTCTCGAATCAGTTACACGAAACTTTGGGTACCAGGCTAGAGTTTAGCACAGCTTTTCATCCGCAGATAGATGGACAGACCGAGAGAGTCAATCAGATTTTGGAGGATATGCTGAGAGCTTGTGCGCTAGATTATGGATCTAGTTGGGACGACAATTTACCTTATGCGGAGTGTTCTTACAACAACAGTTATCAATCCAGTTTGAAGATGGCCCCTTCCGAAGCGTTATACGGAAGGAGGTGTAGGATTCTGTTGTCGTGGGACGAAGTGGGAGACCGCCAGTTGTTTGGGACAGATATGATCAAGGAATCAGAACAGAAGGTGAAGTTGATTCGCGATAGGCTCAAGATAGCCCAATCCAGGCAGAAGAGCTACGCGGATTCAAAACGCAAGGAGATCGTTTACGAAGTCGGAGACAGAGTTTATCTTCGAGTATCTCCACTTCGAGGAGTTAAGCGCTTTGGAGTTAAGGGAAAGCTAGCGCCACGTTTTGTAGGACCATACAAGATTATGGAACGTATGGGAGAAGTAGCCTACAAGTTGGAACTGCCCGAAGGATTGTCAGGAGTTCACGATGTATTCCACGTTTCCCAATTGAAGAAATGCCATGCCGAGATGGCTGAGATACCGCTGAGGGATACTGTGCCATTGGAAGCTATTCAGCTGGACCGCGACTTGACCTATGAAGAGAGACCAGTCAAGATTCTTGAGTATGCCAGCCGAGTCACCCGCAGCAAGGTTATCAAGTTTTGCAAAGTCAGTGGAGTCACCACACCGAGGATGAAGCCACCTGGGAACGAGAGGAAGACCTGCGGAAGGATCACCCTCACCTATTTTCTAGCCAACCCGAATCTCGAGGGCGAGATTCATTTTAAGGGGGGTAGGTTTGTAACATCCCAAATTTTCCATTTGGAATGTTATACATTAGATCATCATGCATATCATATTTTCTTGCTTTTGGTGGATCCAAGAAAATCCTAAGCAACTCAAGGACCCTCGAAGAGAGTTGGGGATTTCAATATTTTCACATTTGAGGTTTCTCAATTTTTGGAAATAGGATCATTTGATTTTATTTATTTTATCATCAAGTATTTCTATCAGGAAAAATATGAGAGAGAGAGTATAAAGAATCTCCTAAAAATAAAGAAATACTGAGGATTTAATAAAAAAATCAAATAAGTTTCTATGGAGTTTTATTTGAATTAGGAAAAAATTGCATGTTTTCAAAAATGCATTTTAGTGCCAAGTAAATGTTCATCTTGTTCTAAATATTCTATTTAGACGGTGAAAATTTGTTTTGGCAATTTTAGATTTTTATTTTAGTTTTTCTAGAGTTCTTTTTCGTAGCGCCGGCGTATTTTTAAAAAAAATAGGGCGACCCGACCCGACTGGGCCGAAGCCCAGCCGAGCCAGGCCCATCGCCGCGACCGCCTTCCCCCGCGCGCCCCGCCGTGGCCGGATCCGAATGCCGCCGCCGCTGCCGTTTTCTTGCCCCCTCCCCCAAGCTTCTAGCACCCCCCTATATAAGCCACCGCCCCCTGCCCCTTGCCGCACACCGCCCCGCCGCCGCATAGCCGCCGCCGCCGCTGTACGCCGCCGCCGCTGCTGTACGCCGCCACCGCCGCAGCGCATCGCCGCCGCCGCTGCCCACCACCACCACCACCGCAGCCACGCCGCCCGCCGCCGCCGACGCAGCCCGCCGGCCGAAAAGATGAGGTAGTCGCCCGCCGCCGGTTTTCGGTAGAAAACCATCTATCTTTTTTTAGAACCCTAGTTCGTTTTTTAGATAGATCAGTTTTTTTCTTTTCCCGGTTCAATTAATTAGTGAGCGTTCACCCGTTCGTTCGTTTTAACGAACGAGTTCATCGTTTAGACTCAGCTGACGAACGTCCGTTCGTTAAGCTGTTTTTAGTTCTTTTTCGCAGTTTATTTTCTGATCGCGATTTCTGATCCGATCTTCGTTTTAGTTTATCTTTTCGCTCGTTTATCGGAATCAGGCGATTCAAGCGCCTGGAGTTTCGTCTCGAAATTCTCTTTCCGTTTAACCTAGTCACTCAAGCGTTTGCCTCTGCTAAATTTGGACTTAGATCCAGATTGGTACGGTAGTTGTTTCTTTTTCGCCGTTTGTCTTTCGTTGCTTTCTTTTGTTGTTTCTTTTGCAAACCGGGGTTCTTAAGTTGAACTTTCTGGTTAGATCTCTTATTTGAGTTTTACCCGTGCATTAGTTAAGTACTTATTGTGTGCTTGTTTGTTTGCGATAGAGTACCCGGATTGCGTCGCTTGCTACTTTGAATCTCTAGGTTTTGCGGATCATCAGCAAGGCAAGTAACACTTTGATCATACTTTCCAATTACCCAGTTTTCATTGCATTAGTCAAACCCTCACACATTGCATGAGTAGGAGCTTTAACATGTGGGACTGAGAAGTAGATTGAGGTAGAACCTATTACCTGCATTACATTCAAACCTTTGGGAGTTACTTCTACGTTTGTTGTTAGGTCATGCTATGCTCGTAGACGTGGATTGGGTGAGTGAATCCATGACAAATGTGAGAGTGTTAATTAATGGTTCAACTTAAGGTGGCAACTTTAACACACATCTGGGTGGATTGAGGCACCTGGGTATTCCAGCGATTGCCTGTTTTCTTTATGGACCGCCACCCAGGCTCAAAGGGATCATGAGATTATTCATACTAGAAACTTCCGTGTGCAGCCACAAGCTATTATGGGCTCTAGCATAGTTGACTAAGTTGTGCAAACTCTTACAGTGGTGGACTAGAAGATGTAGGGGATGTAGGTTGGTACGGTCCACCCGAACGTAAGGTGCTAGTGCTTCTGAAAGACTGTGTCTCGGTCATCCGTTTCTCAAACACCATGTAGTGCGAGAAATTAAACGGAGGCGATCGAGTCTTGTGGGGAAAAGTGCGCAAACCTCTGCAGGGTGTACAAACTGATCATGATTAGCCGTGTCCCCGGTTACGGACGTCTTGAGTATCTAGTACTTGGATTATCATGTGAATCTCATCATGTTACTTTAATTAACATTGTTGGGTTTAATGATGATTATTAATTGGGGTTGAGAGGATGTCTATCTTCTCAACGATGTTTCAACTACCATGATAGTTAATTAAAAATCTATTCCTTTGTAGTAGGGAAAAATTGGCTTTACGCAAACTGTAACCATAGAGCTTTCCACCAGCCATATTGCATATAGTATAGCTTTACTTTTGTTACTCTTTATGTGTTACTTTGCCAGCATATTCCATGTGCTGACCCGTTTTCGGGCTGCAACGTTCATGTTGCAGACTTTTCAGACAACGAGTAAGGTGCCTTTTAGGTCGTGGTTCTATACTCAGTGATGCCGTTGGAGTTGATGGACTCACTTATCTTCCAAGCCTTCCGCTGTTATCGTGTTGGATAGCCTTAAGCCATTTTTATTGTAATAAGTTCATCGTCGGAACTATCGATGTAATAAGTGTGTGATTGCCACTCTGTTATAATTCCTTCAAGTATTGTGCGTGTCAGCATTACTGATCCAGGGATGACACTGATGCACAGAGATCAGACTGTTTGAGGTCTGGTCGCTACATGTGCTCCTCTTGGGTGCAGACTTGGTGGCTTGAGCAGCTTTGGGAGCATTCTTGGGCTTAGAAGGAGCAGCCCCAGACTTGATAGCATCTCCCATAATCTTTTGAGCTTTAGGGGCTGGTGCAGCAACTTCTTCTTCCTCGGCTTCATCCTCATCATCATCCCTCATGGATGGCTTGCCAATCACTCGAGCTGTTGTCTTCCTAACTCCCTTCTTAGTGCCTCCAGGCTCATCATCCCTGGATTCAAGTGTGAACACCATAGTCTATTGAGTAGAGGCTCTGGCCTTTGACATGGGAATCCTCTTGGCAGGGATTTTCCTTTTCTGACCTGGCTTAGTTGCCTCAACTGTGCCATACTCCTTCCTGAGCACTTTCTTCTTAGAAGTGGCCTCATCAGCCACAAAGTCCTCATCCTCAGTATCTGAATTTTTCTTCTTCCTTGACTTGGTAGCAGCCTTTGGAAGGTCACTAGGAGTGCTTCTGCTGCTCTCATAGTAGCTGGAGTTATTAGGACTAGAGCCCTCACTCAAGTTGACTTGCTCCTCTGACCTGTTCTGACTGTCACTGCCCTCAGTCAGACATCTCTGACACTGCAACTGAAAGCTGGCCCTTTGAATAGATGTAGATGAGGTAGAGTGGATGAGCATCGCAAAACACATAATTTTTGCAAAACAGATGACAAGAAAAACTTAGTTTTAGTTCTCTACAGAAAGCATCTCGGAGCTACTGTTTGTTAAACTCGGTGACACCAAAGCAATTTGGAGCCTGAACTAGTGAACTCGGTCAGACCGAGTCACAGTTCGATGGCACCGATATTGCTAGGGTTTCAAAGAGAGTTGAACTCGGTCACACCAATTTGCAACTTTCGGTCAGACCGAAAGAGCAAGTGCATTGGCCTAAGCCAAATCGGTGGGACCGATTTCTACAATTCGGTCGGCCCGAGATGAGTTCGGCGGAGACCTAACCCTAATTTTTTTTGAATCAAAACTACTTTCTACGGAGTTTTTGCTGGATAGGAGGATCTCATATGTGGAAGGGAACATGGCAATGTGCTACGAATCGGAGTTAAAGAATAGCACAAAGAATCAAGTTCATACCCTAACTCGGCGGTGAAGTAGCTACAGCGGCAACGGCGGCGAAGATTACCGTTGACGGCGGCGGAGTCCATCGGCGGGAGGTCGCTGGCGGCGAGGAGACGATCCGGAGACCCAAAGAGGCAGAGCAGGTCACGCGCGGGCTGGAGGGTTTGGAAAGTTTTCCAAAATTTGGCCCGTCAGTATATATAACCCGACACTGTCGGTGTGACCGAGTGGAACAACTCGGTGGCACCGAGATGCAAAACTGCTAGCAGTTACTACAACTCGATGGGACCGAAAAGTTCAAATCAATTGCACCGAGATTGAAAACCTAGATCAACTTAGTGAACTCGGTGTGACAGAAGTGGATGACTCGGTCATACCGAAATGCATAAAGAGGTTTTGGATGTTTAAGCCTATGGCGAATCGGGAACTTTGAGTGCTCCTCACACAGAGTGGTTCGAATCTGACTTGATCAAGCTTTGTGATGTAGCATGAATAGAGTTTGAGACGAGAAAAGCATAAATAGTTAGAGGGGGTTCTTAGGCATTCTTGTCCATCCATTTGGCAAAAGATAAAGAGCCAAACAATCAAAGCAATAAATGGATGTCATGGAATGAGAAAAATATGCATTCAACATGCTCACACAATAAGATAGCAAATGAAATATGTAGCAAAGCATGCACAAACATTCTAGCATCTATCAAGAATTGGCGATGACTAGGTCATCTATATATGAGTACTCTGACGTCTGGTCCTGGAGTCCACGAAGGACTCTTGCCTTACGTGCCAAACCGACTTTGAGGTGGCTCTTTTTCCAAGAAACAACACCAGGGCTCAACATATAAATAGAGGGACAAGGCTAGCACCCAGAACACATCAAGATTCACAAAGCCGTGTGCCGGCAACCCCACCCCCTCTAGTTTATCCTCCGTAATATTTTCCGTTGTGCTTGGCGAAGCCCTGTGGAGGTTGTTCTTCACCACCACCGTCACCACGCCGCCGTGCTGCCGGAACTCATCTACTACTTCACCCCTCTTGCTGGTTCAAGAAGGCAAGGATGTCATCGAGTTGTAATTGTGCCGAACGAGGAGGTGCCGTACGTTCGGTACTTGATCGGTGTGGATCGTGAAGGTGTACGACTAGATCAGCCGCGTTGATAAACGCTTCCGCTTAGCGATCTTTAAGGGTATGAAGATGCTCTCCCCCTCTCGTAGCTATGCATCTCCATGGATAGATCTTGCGTATGCGTAGATTTTTTTGTTTTCCATGCAACGTTCCCCAACAGTTCGACTATGGATAAAGGAACTCAAGGTGAGCCCTATAACACCCACACACGTAGGATGTGCTCATCAAAGTTGCATAGTAGCCAGATATATGAGAACTAAGGTTGACCAGAGTGGAACGATGGGGCATAGTGTATTAATAGATGTAAATTTAAAATTGAGTGACCCAATTCCAAATTGAAGATCTCGTTAATTATGAGGCCTTGAAAATTCGGAAGCACAATGCATTAATAGATTTACCTTTTTTTTATATCATACTTTGGTCATAATTTTTTATTCAGAGATCATAAATTTACTTCATACAACTTCCTCTTCATACTATCTCTTTCGTCATACTAAAAAAATTAAGTCCGTCCTTCACCATGGAGTGCAAGCATACTCATATGCGATTGCATACTTCTTGCGGCCAATGTTCGATACTTCGATGTCATCTGCGCTTGCACATATACGCCCAATAGTCACTCCCCATGCAACCATGTCGAGAGGTAAGTCGCTAAGAAGAGATCACAGTGCACCCATCGATCACTTCAACGGCTTGATTTTAAAGATAGCATGTCTCTAGTTTTTCTATACCATCGCTGGTAACTTTGTATATGAAAATTTTGTAAGGACACATATTCTAATTCCTCCCCAGGCGCCCGAAATCTCAGGACTAGCCCTGGGGTCCCCCTCCCTCTACTGTTGGAGCAGCAAGCAAATCCACATGTAGAATTTACTTTAGCATCTTCTATAATTAAAACTTAAAAGAATACGATTTTCAAAATTTTCAGAAGAAAGTACTCATGTCACATGTGTTCCAAAGTGACCTTTTGATCATCATGAAGTAAACCTTTTGGTCATCATGAAGTAAACCTTTTGATCATCATGAAGTACCACCACTTAGGTAACGAACCACTGGAAGCACATCATTATGAAGCTAATTTTGGAGTAGAGAGAAATAAACCACAGATGAAAAAAAATATTCGCAAAAAAAGAGAAAAATGTTGGAAGGGAAAAAAATCGACGACTAAGAGATTCGAACTATTCAGAAGAAAGTGCTCCTGCCACCTATGTTTCGGAGTGATTTTTTGATCATCATGCATTAAGTTAGGGCTGTACCAAAAGCTCGAAGCTCGCGAGCTTAATGAGCACTCGATAGTTTGGCTCGTTAAGCTCGTGGCTCGCTTCTTAATGAACAGAGCCAATCATTGATTTCAGCTCCTTAAGCTTAACGAGCTTAACGAACAAGCTAACGAGTTTCACGAGTAGCTCGTTAAGATCGTTAGTAACAACATAACACATATTTTTATCTTACCTCACAAAATTTTCATAGCACCTCGTCTCATCCACTCAATCTAATCCACATAGGAGGCAACAATATAGTGCATTTTATTTTGTATTCACCATCTTCCTTTTTAAAAACCAAATCTACATGTTTATCGTGTGGACCGTAACATATCAAAATCTGTTAACGAGTGCTCACGAGCTTTAAACGAACCGAGCCGAGCAGGGTTTTCTACTCGTTAATTTTAACGAGCTTAACGAGCATGAGCTTAACGAGTCGAGCCTTAACGAGCACGAGCTTAACGAGTACGAGCTTAACGAGCCGAGCAGCTCGTTAATCCACCCCTACATTAAGTACCATCACCTAGGTAACGAAACACTGGAAGTGCATTATTATGAAGCCAATTTTGATGTAGAGAGAAATAAGCCACAGAGGAAAACAAATATTACTCGCAAAAAAAAGAGAACAAAAAATCGACGCCTTAACGAGCACGAGCTTAACGAGCCGAGCAGCTCGTTAATCCACCCCTACATTAAGTACCATCACCTAGGTAACGAAACACTGGAAGTGCATTATTATGAAGCCAATTTTGATGTAGAGAGAAATAAGCCACAGAGGAAAACAAATATTACTCGCAAAAAAAAGAGAACAAAAAATCGACGCCTGAGAGATTCGAACTCTCTACATAAAAAATCGACGCCTGAGAAATAAGCCACAGAGGAAAACAAATATTACTCGCAAAAAAAAGAGAACAAAAAATCGACGCCTTAACGAGCACGAGCTTAACGAGCCGAGCAGCTCGTTAATCCACCCCTACATTAAGTACCATCACCTAGGTAACGAAACACTGGAAGTGCATTATTATGAAGCCAATTTTGATGCAGAGAGAAATAAGCCACAGAGGAAAACAAATATTACTCGCAAAAAAAAGAGAACAAAAAATCGACGCCTGAGAGATTCGAACTCTCGCGGGGAAACCCCATGTACTTAGCAGGCACACGCCTTAACCACTCGGCCAAAGCGTCTTTGTTGATACCATTTCTACTTTTCCGTTTTAAAAGCCATAACATCTAACCCCGATTCGTCCACCGAAACTCCCGACCAGCCAAGACACAGCAATCAGACCATGGACAGCGGCGGCGTGCGGCCATCGCTTCCGTCCGCGGCGGCGGGAGGAGCCTCCGGCCCGGACGAGCCTCGCGACGCGCGCGTGGTGCGGGAGCTCCTCCGGTCGATGGGGCTCGGCGAGGGCGAGTACGAGCCGCGCGTCGTGCACCAGTTCCTGGAACTGGCCTACCGCTACGTCGGGGACGTGCTCGGCGACGCCCAGGTCTACGCCGACCACGCAGCCAAGCCCCAGCTCGACGCCGACGACGTCCGCCTCGCCATCCAGGCCAAGGTCAACTTCTCCTTCTCCCAGCCGCCGCCACGCGAGGTATGAGTTCGACGAATCTCGCCAAAAACCCTAGTATATTATTTTCGTTAGATTCGGACAAATTATTAGGTATCGTAGCTTCATTCAATTGGTCAATGACGAGGACAAGGGTCCACTTTAAACTCTAGATCCAGGACCTGCTTTCCTGTGGAACCTATCCGATTCGGATGGAGCAATGTTGTGGACTCCAGTTGGGGAAATAATAAGCACAATAGGGGATGTGCCAATGTGTCCGGAAAGAACCTGATGTGTGCTGTTCAGATTTCAGATAATTGCTGCTTCTTGGCTGAGTGAGTTTTTGGGGAAATTTAAATTCCAAATAAGGGCCAACTTCTTGAATTAAATGAATGCATTCCACAATAAGAACACATTTATGTAAAGCTTTCAGACATTGTGATTAGAAGCCACCATCCACAACGAAGAGATTGTGGTTTTGAGTCATTGAGCTCAAGAAACACCGTTAGTGTTAGTAGCCATCCGAGGGACCAACATATCAGTCAGTATTATACTGAAATTATAAGGAAAACATAGAAGGCAATGTGGGATTCGAACCCAGATCCATCCCCAAATTCTCAACTTCTCATGTAGTACTAGTACTCTAGCACCCTACCATGAGGACCAAGATGACTCCTTTATCCTTTAGGAAGTTGGAACCAACCGAACTTTTGCCAATTTGGTGGGTAACCAGGGAATGCCGACATTTAAGTCCCTGGGTGCAGCTAGTAGCAGAGGATGAAAGGAGAGTCCAGTGGCAGCTGAACATGGTCATACACTGATCGTGGATGGAGTATGATTTTTAGGTTATATACCGCAACATGTTGAATTAGGTAAAAACCGTAAAATGATGTTAAAGTGAACAAACTGAAACCACGATCAGTATCACCACCTGCCAGCAGTTGCCTGCCAGTGAAGAGTGCCTATTTTGCTCCGTTTTTTCATATTCAAGCCACGGCAATGGTTAACAAAATGAATCAACTTTACCATACCTGATTACTACTCCCTCCGTCCCAAAATAAGTGACTCAACTTTGTACTAATCCCAAAATAAGTGACTCAACTTTTGGGATTAGTACAAAGTTGAGTCACTTATTTTGGGACGGAGGGAGTACATTCCAAGGTCCAAACACTACAGAAAAGGATTTTCTTTAACAGGAAACAGTACTCCTGTACTGCATATAAATCTGTAGAAAAGGTTTTGACTGTTCAGTCCAAGAAAACATAATCTTAATATTTTATGATCTCAAGCTATCTATGAAGTTCAACCTAAACGAACGATCAAGGAGATTTAAGCTGATTCGGTCAGTCCTGGCATCCAACATATACATTTACACAACGGCAGCAGAAATAGAGTGCGCATTCTTAAGTCTCAAGTCGCAGCAGTGTTTAGTGATAACAGATCATGGATTACCGTTGGAAGTCGTTTGATGTTGTGATTCCTTCACCATAAATAGGTGCCTTTGTGACCAACACCAAAGTAGGTTGAAGTTGCAAAAACTTGTGTATCTCCTGGACAACAGTCTCAAGTCGCAACAGTGTTTGTATCTCCTTATTAGTTGGCTTTACTCTCGATATATTATGTGTATTATTGTTAGATTGGAACACTCTCATGGGATGGGTCAAATCAAATAATCACATACAAGGGAGAGCATCTGTTAGAGCCTCTAGACCGGAGGGTATTCCTGTGGCCAGAAGGTGCTAGAGGGTTAACAAGACACCGTAGCCAGCGCAGATCAGAAAGGTAACAGTATAGTGGGGGAATAGTGATTAGGGAAGACTTCTTTATTGATAACTTGCATCAGTCGCTGCAGCTAGGGGACCTTTATATCGGCGACTCAAGACTAGTGTCCTGGATGGGTACAAACTCAAACTGCTGCAGAACAAGACTGCTGCAGGTTCTGTTGAAATGACTCTTAACATAGGGAACAAATTATCCTTTCCTTAATAGACTCTTAGAGGATTCCAACTCAGGTGTGGCTGCTGTGGCCTGTGGGCTTCCTCGGAATCCCCCACATAACATTCCGTAGTAGAAAAACATTTTTTGGGAATGCATGGCTAGACTTCATAACAAGAAGATACGAACAGGGTATGATTCTTAATGTGTACGTGGCTGAAATCTGAAGATATACCTAAAATGTTGATGAACCATATTAAGTACTCCCTCCGTTCCTAAATATTTGTCTTTCTAGAGATTTCAACAAGTGACTACATACGAAGCAAAATGAGTGAATCTACACTTTAGAATATGTCTACATACATCCGTATATTGTAACCATTTAAAATGTCTAGAAAGACAAATATTTAGGAACGGAGGAAGTAGTACAGAGATATTAGAGATTGAGGGTCATGCACAAGTGTACTCACTTGCGTGCTAGCTGCTAGGTGCAGGTAAAGAAGATCTTGCGTGGATAAAGGACATGAGCAACTCATGCGGTTATGCTTGTTTTACGGTTTAGCAGATCCCTGGAAATTCAAGCTGACACAAAGTACTCTGTTTGCATGGGTGGATGACAAGTCATTTTGCTGATGTTACAGGTTCTACTTGAATTGGCAAGCTTACATATAGAAACACGAAACAGACAGGGTATGATTCTTAATGTGTACTCCCTCCGTCCGAAAATACTTGTCATCAAAATGAATGAAAGGGGATGTATCTAGATGTATTTTAGTTCTAGATACACCTCCTTTTGTTCAATTTGATGACAAGTATTTTCGGACGGAGGGAGTATGAGGCTTGCATCTGAAGATATACGTAAAATGTCGATGAATCATATTATTAGGTAGTACAAAGATACACTTGTGGACACTTGTGGGTTAGCCAGTAAGTGAAACTAAACATGATCTTTTATAGATAAAGGCTATGAACAACTCTTGTGGTTATGCTTTGAAGTTACGTGCTTGTTTTATGATTTATCAGATCCCTGGAAATTCAAGCTGACACGAAGTACTCTGTATGTATAGGTTGATCTCAAGTCATGTTGCTGGTGTCACACAGGTTCTACTCGATTTGGCACGCAGCCAGAACAAGATCCCGCTGCCCAAGTCTATCGCTCCGCCTGGCTCGATTCCTCTGCCACCTGAGCAGGACACTTTGTTGAGTGAAAACTACCAGGTTACCTGCACTGAAGCCACCAACTCAGACTGAAGAAGCAGAAGATGGCAACGAGGGAGTCGGGGCAATCCCTGCCAATCCTAGTCCACACTATTCACAGGATCAGAGGGGCAGTGAGCAACATCAGCCTCAGAGCCAGAGCCAGAGCCAGAGCCAGAGGGTTTCTTTCCAACTGAACGCGGTGGCTGCTGCGGCTGCAAAGCGTCCTCTGGTGGCAGTTGATCAGTTGAACATGGGCTAACTGATTGTAGATCGCTGGTAGGTTCTGGGGTCGCCCTTGTTCCCGCCGGCCTGCTTGTTGATGCTTGTGTAGGCACGGCTTCTTCCCGCCGGCCTGCTTGTTGATGCTTGTGTAGCTGCTGGGGTCGCCCTTTCTGGCTAGCGCCATCCTATTTCACCATGAAAAAATGCTGATTGTTGAGGACAGGGAGCAGCCTTGCAGGTAGTGCAGGTAGTAGCCGTGCACCTCTGGTTAATTAATTTCTGTCCATTATTGTCAACTTATTGATTTTGTATATCTTGTCGAACTTGAGCTGTCCTGTAGTTGTTTCTGAATGCTAAATCGGCGTTTCTATTGCGACTGTGTTCCTTTTATGCTTTTGGTGGCATGTGGCACATATTGCGACTGTAGTTCACTATTTTTGTCATTCTATATCAGTGTTTCCTTTTAATGCTAGGGGGAGTAGAATGTAACGATACCTTTGGTGCGTGTCGCCTGGAAGAGTTGTTGGCAAATCAAAATAAAAACACCAAGCCCGTCTAGCTCAGTTGGTAGAGCGCAAGGCTCTTAACCTTGTGGTCGTGGGTTCGAGCCCCACGGTGGGCGACCTCTTTTTATTTTCTAATCCCCAGAAATCTATATTTCCATATGCAATGCATGAATGATGAATCAGCTTGTATATTTTTTTTCCTTTTTGAACTCTTGATGTAATTTCTAAGCATGATCTTGCCTTTGCCCAGGCTGTGTTCGAATAGCGTTTTTTGTTTCAAAATAGTTATTGTGTTTGCTCAATCAGGGAGTACAACCAGAAATCTATTTCCATATGCAATGCATGAATGATGAATCAGCTTGTATTTTTTTTTTTCCTTTTTGAACTCTTGATGTAATTTGTAAGCATGATCTTGCCTTTGCCCAGGCTGTGTTCGAATAGCGTTTTTTCTTTCAAAATAGTTATTGTGTTTGCTCAATCAGGGAGTACAACCAGAAATCTATTTCCATATGCAATACATTAATGATGAATCAGCTTGTATTTTTTTTCCTTTTTGAACTCTTGATGATTCAGCTTGTAATTTGTAAGCATGATCTTGCCTTTGCTCAGGCTGTGTTCGAATAGCGTTTTTTCTTTCAAAA
This sequence comes from Secale cereale, assembly GCA_902687465.1. Taxonomy (NCBI): domain Eukaryota; kingdom Viridiplantae; phylum Streptophyta; class Magnoliopsida; order Poales; family Poaceae; genus Secale; species Secale cereale. Next base: position 867,603,216 of record LR738711.1, on the reverse strand, counting down.
TAGTTATTAAGTTCCGGACCTGACCCAAGCCACACAACAGTATGAACTTGGGACCTACCAAAATTTGCCAAATCATGACTAGAAAAATTCTAAACACAGTGTATATGATTAATACACAAGAACTACGGGACAAGGCTTGGGACCTGTCAAAATTTGTCAAATCATGACTAGAAAAATACTAAACACGGTGTATATGAGTAATACAAAAGAACTACGGGACAAGCCCTCCTTGACCTCTTTTTTTATCAACAAAGTGTACTTCGATATGTTGACATCTCTGCTTCTCACCATAATTTGTAAGCATGATCTTGCCTTTGCTCAGGATGTGTTCGAATAGCGTTTTCTCTTCCAAATAGTCCGACTCCACATCAATAGGAAGGTTACTCCATTGCAAGCCCAACATTAATCTTTCTCTGGTTGCCAAAATTTCAGATTCAAACACATCATTGCATGAGAATAGGTGTGTGCACGAACAAAAAATGATGCCACCGGAAGCATCCCTTAAAATCATGCACGTCCCTCCAATACCATCCAAAAAGGAACCATCAACATTAAGTTTAACCCGGCCATCAAGTGGAAACTTCCATATGATGTGATCCATGGAAGGTCCACTATTGTACTCCCTCCATTCCATTTTATAGTGCGCCCACGGTTCCCGAGATCCAACTTTGATCACAAATTTAACCAACGAGACCGATTGCGGCGGGAGTAAAAATTATATAATTGTAAACTTCTTTCTAATATGAATCCATTTTTATAATTTTGCTCCCGCCGCAGTCGGTCTCGTTGGTTAAATTTGTGGTCAAAGTTGAGGCACGGAAATCTAGGGCACGCTATAAAATGGAACGGAGGGAGTATGTGGGTATCACATGTGGACAACATGTTTGAACATGAGCTTTTCCTTTTGCATGGTCTGCACTTGGAACGAAAACAATAGAATGCAAGGTAGACACATAGCTCGAGAGGAACCTTGTAGACACATCAACAGGCGGGGCTGGCTTTGAGTGCACAATTTGTTTCTGACGTACTATATTCGCCACAACAGGATAAGGAACTGAACCCTAGTTGAGTCATCCAACCGGCACACAATCTGTGCAAACCAATCATAGCAAGGTTTGATACTAGTAAGTTCAGGTAAAGTCCATTCAGAGGCCATGACATGCCAAAGCGATATAGCATGCGTGCATCTACAGAAAGTATGATAGGAAGCCTCCTCCTCAACGCCACATATAGGGCACATGGTGTAGGTCTCCAGGTGGCACACCTTTTTGTTGCACCAGGTGGCCAATGATTCAGTTGCGAGACGCCAAGCGAAGGTAAGCACTTCCGGAGGCGCAGAACAAGACCAAATAGCTTTTGAAACAGCACACAGACCATCAGGATGTGAGCTAGATGAAGAGCTACCACCATTATGTAATTCATCTGATGCCAACGATAAGCACCATGAACTGCGAATATGCCCGATTTCTCTAGAGCCCAAGCAATGAAGTCTTCGCCAAGTCGATGAGGAGGTCGAATTTTCTGGATCTCACAAACGTCAAGGAGAAAAAATGATGAAGCTTTGTATTGTCCTAGTTACCGTTGTGGTTCATAAGCTCAGAGACCCCACTTATATCTGCACCGACCCATTGCTGAAACCAGCCCATAAGTGCAAGATAGAAAATAAGATGCCAAGCCTAACGTGCAAGTAGAGGCTGACTCGAAACTCTGTAACCTTTAAACCATAAACCTCCCTGAGACTTTGGTCTAGTCATTTTATTCCATGGATACAGGTGTGTCTTTCTCCTTCCTTTCTCCGCCCCGGTAATGATTTTGGACCATGCCGTTCGGATCCTCACGTACCCCGAGCAGAAGTTTGAAAACACTCATAATATAAGTTGGCATCAACTGAGCAACATATATATTGCACCTCTTTACCCGTTTGTGTAGGATGGCCGCCAAAATGGAATGTTTGGTGACTTCACATCCAGGTTTTGAAGCTTACTAAAAGTGTAACTAATCCTCGGGTGGTTTTGGTAATTCATAACAACATATAGCTCATTGAACTAATATCCTTTCAAGTCAAATATTTCAGGAAGTTCAATGCATGGCATGGCATGGACTAGAGATGTGGACCCCTCAAAATGCTAAGGACACATATTGGCAAAAGCTCAAGACTCTTCATTTATATTTTAGTAATCCAAGATAACATTAAGTCCATAAGAAAGCGAATACTATTAAAAGGGGATGAGTTGTTGCTTAATGACTTACTTGCTCAAGTGCTTAATGATATTGCTCCAAAAACCTCAGCCACTTTCTCATTTCCAAATATGTCCAAAACCCTAAGTCAAACTCAGCCCCACCGATTCTTTCTATCTGGCGCCACCGAGTTCACATGACATAGCACTGCCAGAAACACTAACAGTTCGGTCACACCGATATGGATCTCGGTCTCACCGAGATGGCCCTGCAACCTCTCTGTTTCCTTTTGTAACATTTTGGTCTCACCGAAATGAGAAATCGGTCACACCAAGTTTGCTTGACTAACTCTCTGTTTACTCTTTGCTGAAATCAGTCTCACCGAGTTCACGCAATCGGCGCCACCGAGATGAGGTTTTACCCTATCCCTAGCACATCGGTTCCACCGAGATTCCTAACGTTCACATTTTGAACTGAATCAGCCTCACCGAGTTCTTCTATTCAGTCCGACCGAGTTGGGTCAAATGTGTATAACGGTTGGATTCTGTGTGGAGGCTATATATACCCCTCCACCCCCTTCTTCATTTGAGAGAGAGCCATTAGAACGTGCCTACACTTCCAACATACATTTTCTGAGAAAGATCCACCTACTCATGTGTTGAGGTCAAGATATACCATTCCTACCACAAGAATCTTGATCTCTAGCCTTCCCCAAGTTGCTTTCCACTCAAATCATCTTTCCACCATATCTGAATCTGTGAGAGAGGGTTGAGTGTTGGGGAGACTATCATTTGAAGAACAAGAGCAAGGAGTTCATCATCAAGACACCATTTATTACCTTTTGGAGAGTGGTATCTCCTAGATTGGTTAGGTGTCGCTTGGGAGCCTCCGACAAGATTGTGGAGTTGAACCAAGAAGTTTGTAAGGGAAAGGAGATCGCCTACTTCACGAAGATCTACCCGAGTGAGGCAAGACCTTCATGGGCGATGGCCATGGTGGGATAGACAAGGTTGCTTCTTTGGGGACCCTTCGTGGGTGGAGCCCTCCGTGGACTTGCGCGTCGTTACCCTTCGTGGGTTGAAGTCTCCATCAACGTGGTTGTACGATAGCACCACCTATCGGAACCACGCCAAAAATCTCTGTGTCTTCATTGCGTTTTCACTCTCCAAACCCTCCCCCTTACCTTCATATGCAATGATTTTACTTTTCGCTGCTATACTCTTAGACATGCATGTGTAGGTTGATTGCTTGACTTGTGCTAATTGCTAAAATCTGCCCACATCTAAAATTGGGAAAATGTTAGATTTTTATTTGGTCAAGTAGTCTAATCACTGAAGGAAATATGCCCTAGAGGCAATAATAAAGTTGTTATTTATATTTCCTTATATCATGATAAATGTTTATTATTCATGCTAGAATTGTATTAACCGGAAACTTAGTACATGTGTGAATACATAGACAAAATATTATGTCCCTAGTATGCCTCTACTAGACTAGCTCATTGATCGAAGATGGCTATGTTTCCTAGCCATAGACATGAGTTGTCATTTGATCAACGGGATCACATCATTAGGAGAATGATGTGATGGACTAGACCCATCCGTTAGCTTAGCACTATGATCGTTTAGTTTTACTGCTATTGCTTTCTTCATGACTTATACATGTTCCTATGACTATGAGATTATGCAACTCCCGAATACCGTAGGAACACCTTGTGTGCTATCAAACGTCACAACGTAACTGGGTGATCATAAAGATGCTCTACAGGTGTCTCCAAAAGTATTCGTGGTGTTGGCATAGATCAAGACTAGGATTTGTCACTCCGAGTGTCGGAGAGGTATCTCTGGGCCCTCTCGGTAATGCACATCATAATAAGCCTTGCAAGCAAATGACTAATGAGTTAGTCACGAGATGATGTATTACGGAACAAGTAAAGAGACTTGCCGGTAACGAGATTGAACTAGGTATAGAGATACCGACGATCGAATCTCGGGCAAGTAACATACCGATGACAAAAGGAACAACGTATGTTGTTATGCGGTTTGACCGATAAAGATCTTCGTAGAATATGTAGGAACCAATATGAGCATCCAGGTTCCGCTATTGGTTATTAACCGGAGATGAATCTCGGTCATGTCTACATAGTTCTCGAACCCGTAGGGTCCGCACGCTTAACGTTTGATGACGATCGGTATTATGAGTTTATGAGTTTTTTGATGTACCGAAGGTAGTTCGAAGTCCCGGATGAGATCACGGACATGACGAGGAGTCTCGGAATGTCCGAGACATAAAGATTGATATATTGGACGACTATATTTGGACACCGGAAGTGTTCCGGAAAAGTTTCGAATTTAACCGGATTGCCGGAGTGGGTTACCGGAACCCCCCACGAGGGGGGATGGTCCATAGTGGGCCTTGAGGAAAGAAGAGAGGCAGCCCATAGAGGCTGGCCGGCGCCCCACCAGGGAATCCTAGTTGGACTAGGATTGGGAGGCGCCACCTCTCCCTCTCCTTCCTTTCCCCCTCTTCCTTCTTGGTGGACTCCTACTAGGAATAGGATTGCAATCCTATTCCTAGTAGGATTGCCTCCCTGGCGCGCCATAGAAGGGCTGGCCGGCCCCTCCCCTTGCTCCTTTATATACGGGGGCAGGGGCACCATAGGACACACAAGTTGATCAGTTGATCTCTCCCAACCGTGTGCGGTGCTCCCCTCCATAGAAACACACCTCGGTTATACCGTTGCAGTGCTTAGGCGAAGCCCTGCGACGGTAACTTCATCATATCCGTCACCACGCCGTCGTGCTGACGAAACTCTCCCGTGAAGCTCAACTGGATCAAGAGCTCGTGGGACGTCATCAAGCTGAACGTGTGCTGAACGCGGAGGTGCCATACGTTCGGTACTTGATCGGTTGGATCGCGAAGAAGTTCGACTACATCAACCGCGTCACTAGACGATTCCGCTCCCGGTCTACGAGGGTACGTAGACACACTCTCCTCCTCGTTGCTATGCATCTAGTAGATAGATCTTGCGTGATCGTAGGAAAATTTTGAAAATACTACGTTCCCCAACAGTGGTATCAGAGCCAGGTTTATGCGTAGATGATATGCACGAGTAGAACACAATGAGTTGTGGGCGATACTAGTCATACTGCTTACCAGCATGTCATACTTTGCTTCGGCGGTATTGTGAGATGAAGCGGCCCGGACCGACATTACGCGTACGCTTACGCGAGACTGGTTTCACCGTTATGAGCACTCGTTGCTTAAAGGTGACTGGCGGGTGTCTGTCTCTCTCACTTTAGCTGAATCAAGTGTGGCTACACCCGGTCCTTGTGAAGGTTAAAACAACACATACTTGACGAAACATCGTTGTGGTTTTGTATGCGTAGGTAAGAACGGTTCTTGCTAAGCCCGTAGCAGCCACGTAAAACTTGCAACAACAAAGTAGAGGACATCTAACTTGTTTTTGCAGGGCATGTTGTGATGTGATATGGTCAAGACATGATATACGGTTTTGTATGAGATGATCATGTTTTGTAAAGTTATCGGCAACTGGCAGGAGCCATATGGTTGTCGCTTTATTGTATGAAATGCAATCGCCATGTAATTGCTTTACTTTATCACTAAGTGGTAGCGATAGTCATAGAAGCAATAGTTGGCGAGACGACAACGATGCTACGATGGAGATCAAAGTGTCGCGCCGGTGACGAAGGTGATCATGAAGGTGCTTTGGAGATGGAGATCAAAAGCACAATATGATGATGGCCATATCATGTCACATATTATGATTGCATGTGATGTTTATCTTATTATGCTTCTTATTTTGCTTAGTTCGACGGTAGCATTATAAGATGATCCCTTACTAAATTTCAAGGTATAAGTGTTCTCCTTGAGTATGCACCGTTGCGAAAGTTCGTCGTGCCGAGACACCACGTGATGATCGGGTGTGATAAGCTCTACGTTCAAATACAACGGGTGTAAGCCAGTTTTGCACATGCAGAATACTCGGGTTAAACTTGACGAGCCTAGCATATGCAGATATGGCCTCGGAACACTGGAAACCGAAAGGTTGAGCGTGAATCATATAGTAGATATGATCAACATAAGATGTTCACCATTGAAACTACTCCATCTCACGTGATGATCGGACATGGTTTAGTTGATTTGGATCACGTGATCATTTAGATGACTAGAGGGATGTCTATCTAAGTGGGAGTTCTTAAGTAATATGATTAAATTGAACTTTAATTTATCATGAACTTAGTCCTGGTAGTATTAGCATATCTATGTTGTAGATCAATAGCTCGTGATGTTGCTCCGCGTTTATTTTTATGTTCCTAGAGAAAACTAAGTTGAAAGATGTTAGTAGCAATGATGCGGAATTGTTCCGTGATCTGAGGATTATCCTCATTGCTGTACAGAAGAATTATGTCCTTGATGCACCGCTAGGTGACAGACCTATTGCAGGAGCAGATGCAGACGTTATGAACGTTTTGACAAAATCTCGGTATGATGACTACTTGATAGTTTAAGTGCACCATCCTTTACGGCTTAGAACCGGGACTTCAAAAACGTTTTGAACGCCACGGAGCATATAAGATGTTCCAAGAGTTGAAATTAGTATTTCATACTCATGCCCGTGTCGAGAGGTATGAGACCTCTGACAGTACTTTGCCTACAAGATGGAGGAGAATAGCTCAACCAGTGAGCATGTGCTCAGATTGTGTGGGTAATGCAATTGCTTGAATCAAGTGGGAGTTAATCTTCCAGATAAGATAGTAATTGACAAAGTTCTCTAGTCACTATCACCAAGTTAGTAGAATTTTGTGATGAACTATAATATGCAAGGGATGATGAAAGTAATTCCCGAGCTCTTCGCGATGCTGAAATCGGCGAAGGTAGAAATCAAGAAAGAGCATCAAGTGTTGATGGTTAACAAGACCACTTCTTTCAAGTAAAGGGCAAAGGGATAGAAGGGGAACTTCAAGAAGAATGACAAGCAAGTTTTCACTCCCATGAAGAAACCCAAAGCTAAACTCAAGCCTGAAACTAAGTGCTTCTACTACAAAGGAAATGGTCACTGGAAGTGGAACTGCCCTAGATACTTGGCGGATAAGAAGGATGGCAAAGTGAACAAAGGTATATTTGATATACAGATTATTGATGTGTATTTTACTAGTGTTCATAGCAACCCCTCGGTATTTGATACTGGTTTAGTTGCTAAAGAGTAGTAACTCGAAATGGGAGTTGCATCATGAACAGAAACTAGTTAAAGGATGAAGTGACGATGTGTATTGGAAGTAGTTCCAAGATTGATATGATCATCATCGCACACTCCCTATACTTTCGGGATTAGTGTTGAACCTAAATAAGTGTTATTTGGTGTTTGTGTTGAACATGAATATGATTTGATCATGTTTATTGCAATACGGTTTGTTGGAGAATAATTGTTGTTATGTTTACATGAATAAAACCTTCTATGGTCATACACCCAATGAAAATGGTTTGTTGGATCTCGATTGTGTGATACACATATTCATAATATTGAAGCCAAAAGATGCAAGGTTAATAATGATAGTGCAACTTATTTGTGGCACTGCCGTTTAGGTCATATTGGTGTAAAGCGCATGAAGAAACTCCGTAGTGATGGACTTTTGGAATCACTTGATTATGAATCACTTGGTGCTTGCGAACCATGCCTCATGGGCAAGATGAATAAAACTCCGTTCTCCGGAACTGTGGAGCGAGCAACAGAGTTGTTGGAAATCATACATACTGATGTATGCCGACCAATGAGTGTTGAAGCTCGCGGCGGGTATCGTTATTTTCTGACCTTCACTGATGATTTGAGCAGATATGGGTATATCTACTTAATGAAGCACAAGTCTGAAACATTTGAAAAGTTCAAAGAATTTCAGAGTGAAGTGGAGAATCATCGTAACAGAAAATAAGAGTTTCTACGATATGATCGTAGAGGTAGAATATTTGAGTTAGCGAGTTTGGCCTTCAGTAAAAACAATGTGAAATAGTTTCACTACTCACGCCACCTGGAACACCATAGTGTAATGGTGTGTCCGAACGTCATAACCGTACTTTATTAGATATGGTGCGATCGATGATGTCTCTTACCGATCTACCACTATCGCTTTTGGGGTTATGCATTAGAGACAACTACATTCACGTTAAATAGGGCACCATCTAAATCCGTGGAGATGACACCGTATAAATTGTCATTTCTTTAAGTTTGGGACTGCGATGCTTATGTGAAAAAGTTTCAACATGATAAGCTCGAACCCAAATCGGAGAAGTAAATCTTCATAGGATACCCAAAAGAAACTGTTGGGTACACCTTCTATCACAGATCCGAAGGCAAGGTCTTTGTTGCTAAGAGTGGATCCTTTCTAGAGAAGGAGTTTCTATCGAAAGAAGTGAGTGGGAGGAAAGTAGAACTTGATGAGGTAATTGTACCTTCTCCCGAATTGGAAAGTGGAACATCACATAAACTAGTTCCAGTGATTCCCACACCAATTAGTGAGGAAGCTAATGATGATGATCATGAAACTTCAGATCAAGTTTCTGCTGAACGTCGTAGATCAACCAGAGTACGTTCCGCACCAGAATGGTACGGCAACCCAGTTCTGGAAGTCATGTTACTAGAACATGATGAACCTGCGAACTATGAGGAAGCGATGATGAGCCCAGATTCCGCAAAATGGCTTAAGGCCATGAAATCTGAGATGGGATCCATGTATGAGAACAAAGTGTGGACTTTGGTTGACTTGCCCGATGATCGACAAGCCATCAAAAATAAATGGATCTTCAAGAGGAAGACTGACGCTGACGGTAATGTTACTGTTTACAAAGCTCGACTTGTTGCGAAAGGTTTTCGACAAGTTCAAGGAGTTGACTACGATGAGACTTTCTCAACCGTAGCGATGCTTAAGTCTGTCCGAATCATGTTAGCAATTGCCGAATTTTATGAAATCTGGCAAATGGATAACAAAACTGCATTCTTTAATGGATTTATTAAAGAAGAATTGTATATGATGCAACCAGAAGGTTTTGTCAATCCTAAAGGTGCTAACAAAATGTGCAAGCTCCAGCGGTCCATCTATGGACTGGTGCAAGCATCTCGGAGTTGGAATATACGCTTTGATAAGTTGATCAAAGCATATAGATTTATACAGACCTACGGTGAAGCCTGTATTTAGAATAAAGTGAATGGGAGCACTACAACCTTTCTGATAAGTATATGTGAATGACATATTGTCGATCGGAAATGATGTAGAATTTTCTGGAAAGCATAAAGGAGTGTTTGAAAGGAGTTTTTCAAAGAAAGACCTTGGTGAAGCTGCTTACATATTAGGCATCAAGATCTATAGAGATAGATCAAGACGCTTGATAAGACTTTCGATGAGTACATACCTTGATAAGATTTTGAAGTAGTTCAAAATGGATCAGTCAAAGAAGGAGTTCTTGCCTGACTTGTAAGGTGTGAAGTTGAGTAAGACTCAAAGCCAGACCACGGCAGAAAAATATAGAGAGAATGAAAGTCATTCCCTATGCCTCAGCCATAGGTTCTATAAAGTATGCCATGCTGTGTACCAAACATGTTGTGTACCTTGCCATGAGTTTGACAGGGAGGTACAATAGTGATCCAGGAGTAGATCACTGTACAACGGTCAAAAATTATCCTTAGTAACTAGATGACTAAGGAAATGTTTCTCGATTATGGAGGTGATAAAGAGTTTGTCGTAAAGGGTTACGCCGATGCAAGCTTTGACACTAAATCCAGATGACTCTAAGTATCAATCTGGATGCGTATTGAAAGTGGGAGCAATTAGCTAGAGTAGCTCCATGCAGAGCATTGTAGACATAGAAATTTGCAAAATACATACGGATCTGAATGTGACAGACCCGTTGACTAAACTTCTCTCACAAGCAAAACATGATCACACCTTATTACTCTTGGGTATTAATCACATAGCGATGTGAACTAGATTATTGACTCTAGTAAACCCTTTGGGTGTTGGTCACATGGCGATGTGAACTATGGGTGTTATTCACATAACGATGTGAACTATCGATATTAAATCACATGGCGATGTTTGCTAGATTATTGACTCTAGTGCAAGTGGGAGACTGAAGGAGATATGCCCTAGAGGCAATAATAAAGTTGTTATTTATATTTCCTTATATCATGATAAATGTTTATTATTCATGCTAGAATTGTATTAACCGGAAACTTAGTACATGTGTGAATACATAGACAAAATAGTATGTCCCTAGTATGCCTCTACTAGACTAGCTCATTGATCGAAGATGGCTATGTTTCCTAGCCATAGACATGAGTTGTCATTTGATCAACGGGATCACATCATTAGGAGAATGATGTGATGGACTAGACCCATCCGTTAGCTTAGCACTATGATCGTTTAGTTTTACTGCTATTGCTTTCTTCATGACTTATACATGTTCCTATGACTATGAGATTATGCAACTCCCGAATACCGTAGGAACACCTTGTGTGCTATCAAACGTCACAACGTAACTGGGTGATCATAAATATGCTCTACATGTGTCTCCAAAAGTATTCGTGGTGTTGGCATAGATCAAGACTAGGATTTGTCACTCCGAGTGTCGGAGAGGTATCTCTGGGCCCTCTCGGTAATGCACATCATAATAAGCCTTGCAAGCAAATGACTAATGAGTTAGTCACGAGATGATGTATTACGGAACAAGTAAAGAGACTTGCCGGTAACGAGATTGAACTAGGTATAGAGATACCGACGATCGAATCTCGGGCAAGTAACATACCGATGACAAAAGGAACAACATATGTTGTTATGCGGTTTGACCGATAAAGATCTTCGCAGAATATGTAGGAACCAATATGAGCATCCAGGTTCCGCTATTGGTTATTGACCGGAGATGAGTCTCGGTCATGTCTACATAGTTCTCGAACCCGTAGGGTCCGCACGCTTAACGTTTGATGACGATCGGTATTATGAGTTTATGAGTTTTTTGATGTACCGAAGGTAGTTCGGAGTCCCGGATGAGATCACGGACATGACAAGGAGTCTCGGAATGTCCGAGACATAAAGATTGATATATTGGACGACTATATTCGGACATCGGAAGTGTTCCGGAAAAGTTTCGGATTTAACCGGATTGCCGGAGGGGGTTACCGGAACCCCCCATGAGGGGGGATGGTCCATAGTGGGCCTTGAGGAAAGAAGAGAGGCAGCCCATAGAGGCTGGCCGGCGGCCCACCAGGGAATCCTAGTTGGACTAGGATTGGGAGGCGCCACCTCTCCCTCTCCTTCCTTTCCCCCTCTTCCTTCTTGATGGACTCCTACTAGGAATAGGATTGCAATCCTATTCCTAGTAGGATTGCCTCCCTGGCGCGCCATAGAACGGCTGGCCGGCCCCTCCCCTTGCTCCTTTATATACGGGGGCAGGGGGGCACCATAGGACACACAAGTTGATCAGTTGATCTCTCCCAACCATGTGCGGTGCTCCCCTCCACAGAAACACACCTCGGTTATACCGTTGCAGTGCTTAGGCGAAGCCCTGCGCCGGTAACTTCATCATATCCGTCACCACGCCGTCGTGCTGACAAAACTCTCCCGTGAAGCTCAACTGGATCAAGAGCTCGTGGGACTTCATCAAGCTGAACGTGTGCTAAACGCGGAGGTGCCGTACGTTCGGTAATTGATCGGTTGGATCGCGAAGAAGTTCGACTACATCAACCGCGTCACTAGACGCTTCCGCTCCCGGTCTACGAGGGTACGTAGACACACTCTCCTCCTCGTTGCTATGCATCTAGTAGATAGATCTTGCGTGATCGTAGGAAAATTTTGAAAATACTACGTTCCCCAACAATCACCCCCCCCCCTCTAGACCTACTTTCGATCCTACAAGTGGTATCCGAGCTTTGGTCTCCATTTGCCTTGATTTCCATAGCTTTGGTGATCATAGCCTTGGTTTCACAACCTAGGAGAGTATGGCGTCTAGCGAGGGAAATTACCACCATAGAGGTCCTTACTTTGATGGTACAAATTTTGCCAGTTGGAAGCATAAGATGAAAATGCATATTCTTGGTCATAACCCCGCCGTTTGGGTTGTTGTGCGTGTTGGCTTGCAAGGGGATTTCTTTGAAGATGGAAAAGAACTGGATCGTGAAGCGTCCGCAGAAGAAATGATGATGTTACAATACAATGCTCAAGCTTGCGATATTCTTTTCAATGGATTGTGCCCCGAAGAATTCAACAAAATCAGCTGCCTTGAGAATGCAAAGGAAATTTGGGATACTTTGGTTGATATGCACGAAGGTACCAAGTCTGTCAGGGAATCTAAATTGGATGTGCTTCAAAGTCAACTTGACAAGTTCAAGATGAAGGATGGTGAAGGATTCGCTGAGATGTACTCTAGGCTTGCTCTTATCACAAATGAGATTGCCGGCTTAGGAAGCGAAGAGATGGCCGACAAATTCATCATCAAGAAGATCCTAAGAGCTTTGTATGGAAAATGTGATACCTTGTGCACATTGGTTCAAATGATGCCCAACTACAAAGATCTCAAACCAACGGAAGTCATTGGTCGAATTGTTGCTCATGAGATGTCACTCAAAGATAAGGAAGAGCTCCATAACAAGTCAAGTGGTGGTTACAAAGCTTCAAGTGATGCTCCTACAACATCAAGTGAGAAACAAGTCTCCAATGAATAATTGAACTTAACGGTGAAGAACTTCAACAAGTTCTACAAGAATAGAAGCAAAGAGAGAAGCTCCAAGTCAAGATCCTACAATGACAAAAGATCTTCTAGTCGTGATCACAATTGCTACAATTGTGGAAGACCCTAGCACTACTCCAATGAGGGTACGGCTCCCTACAAGAAAAGAGAAGATTTGCCAAGAAGGAGAAGTAGAATAGATGAATCACCTCAAAGAGAGAGAACGAGTAGAGATGATCGTTATGAACGAAGACCCTCTCGTAGAAGCAAGGATATGGAAAGGAAGGACAAGTCATCAAAGAGCTACACAAGACAAAGACATCAAGATCACGTTGGTGAATGGGTGTCCGGTTCCGACTCCGGCAACTACTCTGAGAGAAGCTATCACTCCGACTCCGAATATACTCAAGATGAAGGTGTTGCCAGAATTGCTCTTGTGTCATCCAACTCCTACGATATATTTGACTCACCAAATGAAGGAATTGGAAGATGCTTCATGGCTAAAGGCCCTAAGGTATCACACCCCGAGTATCTTGATTTCAATAGTGATGAAAATGATTTACTGGGTGATGATTATTTACTTATTGACAACACTAGTGAGGAAATCAATGTTGAATTTGCTAATGATCATGCTAATCAAGATAAAACAAATGACAATGACAAGAAGGAGGTAGAGCGTCCAACTAAAGAACTAAACACTCTTAAGTTAGCTCATGAAACAACTCTAGAAGATCACAGAGAGCTCCTAGGGACTCATGAGAAGCTACGGTTCGAGAAGCTCAATTTAGAGCAAGAGCATGGGTTCCTAAAAGCTATCAATGATGATCTTCGAAAGAGAGTTCTTCTTACATTGCCAAGCGTTTACTCTTATCTACTTATATGCCACAAGTTAAATCTAGCAATATGAACAAGAAAGATTCTTCCTCTAGTAGTAATAATAACAATGTTAAATCTAATATTGTTGCTTCTAGTAGTTCTCTTGATTCCATTAATGATTCTCTTAGCCAAGTTACACTTGAACAAAAAAATAGCTTATTGAAGGGAATTATAGAGAAAGGTTTTTACAAGAGCCTTGCGGGAAGTAAGCAATTTGAGGAAATTGTACGAAAGCAAGGAAGACACTGGAAGAATCAAGGTGTTAGTTTTGAACAAAAGTTCAATGCCAATAGAGTTGACTGGGAAAAAGATCAATACCCCAAGACAAAGTTTGTTCCTCAACAAGAGAAGTATGATCCCACTTCTTTCAAGGGAACACAAGCGCAAGATGATCTTCAACTACAAGACCACAAGCTAAAAGACAAGGACAAGCTTCAAGAAGAGATTGATGCATTTGAAGAAGCTCCTAAGGCCATGGTCGAGTGGGTTCCCAAGAATACGTCAAGTTCTACCTCATCAAGTACGACTACAACTCCAAGGATTCCCATCAAGTTGATGTGGATCCCGAAGAAGAAGAACTAGATTGTTCTTGAGGGTGACTCCGCCAACATACTTCACTCATATTCATTTTGGCAAGGACATGTGCAGTCAACTTTCATATCTTGCACTAGTTCAAGGAGTCACAAACCCTCTTGTTCGTAAGACAAGGGACAAGGTAATTTAATGCTTTCATGGACATCACCATATGTGTGTTTCACTCTATGTCTATGGATATCCTTGTATGTTCCTTGTGGGACTAACCCATGTAGGTATTGAAAGTGCAACACTCCAATGGATTGCTCCAAATGATCTACAGCAACATTGAGCATCCACATCTTCAACATCTACATGATGTCATCATCGAAAAACCCAAGGTTAGTTCATCCCTCTTAGGGGGGATACCTCATCTAGGGGGAGCTTTACTCTAAAAATTGAGCTAAAGCAACTCTAATGGTGTGAACACATCAATGCTTTATGTAAAAGTGGTAACCCCACTTGTGCTTAAATGATGAGTATGACCTATGATCAAATGTTCTCATTTGACTCCTAAGTCAATATACTCATATATAGATGACCTAGTCATCACCCATTGCTTGATAGATGCTGGAATTGTTTGTGCATGCTTTGACACATATTTTATTTGCTATCTTATTGTGTGAGCATGTTAGTTGCATATTTTTCTCCATTTGAGGACATCCATTTGTTGTTTTGTATGTTTTTTTGCCAAATGTATGTACAAGAATGTCTAAGAACCTTCTCTAGCTATTTATGCTCTTCTTGTCTCAAATTCTATTCATGCTACATCAAAAAAATTGAACAAGTCTTTTTCGGACCCTCTGGGTGAGGAGCACTCGGAGCCACCGACCCGTCAAGGGCTGACTTCCAAAACCTTCTAATGCATTTCGACCTGACCAACCACTCCAACTCGGTCTCACTAAATGCAATAGATTGATCTAGGTTTTCTATCTCGGTGCTACCGATTAGATCCACTCGATCTCACCGAGTTGCTCTAACTGCTTGCAGTTTCACATCTCAGTCCTACCGATTAGATCCATTCGGTACCACTGATAGCGTCTGGGTATATATACTTTGCGTACCCGTACGATTAAAAAAATTCTTCAAACCGCACGAGCTCTGATAACCCACAAGTATAGGGGATCGCAACCGTTTTCGAGGGTAGAGTATGTTGGGGAACATAGTATTTTAAAATTTTCCTACGATCACGCAAGATCTATCTACCAGATGCATAGCAACGAGAGGGGAGAGTGTGTCTACGTACCCTCGTAGACCGGGAGCGGAAGCGTCAAGTGACGCGGTTGATGTTGTCGAACTTCTTCGCGATCCAACCGATCAAGCACCGAACGTACGGCACCTCCGCGTTCAGCACACGTTCAGCTTGATGATGTCCCACGAGCTCTTGATCCAGTTGAGCTTCACGGGAGAGTTTCGTCAGCACGACGGCGTGGTGACGGATATGATGTGTTCACCGGCGCAGGGCTTCTCCTAAGCTCCGCGACGGTATGACCGAGGTGTGATTCTGTGGAGGGGGGCACCGCACACGGCTAAAACAATTCAACTTGTGTGTCTTTGGGTGCCCCCCTGCCCCCGTATATAAAGGAGCAGGGGAGGGAGGCCGGCCAACCTCTCCTGGTGCGGCTAGGGAGGGAGTCCTACTAGGAATAGGATTGCAATCCTATTCCTAGTAGGATTCACCGAAAGGAAGAAGGGGGAAAGGAATAGGAGAGGTGGCGCCCCCTCCAATCCTAGTCCAACTAGGATTCCTAGGTGGGGGCGCCGGCCAGCCCTATGGGCTGCCTCTCTCTCACCCTTTAGGCCCACTATGGACCATCCCCTCTCGTAGGGGGTTCCGATAACCCCCTCCGGCATTCCCGATAAATCCGAAACTTTTCCGGTATACTTCCGGTGTCCGAATATAGCCATCCAATATATCAATCTTTATGTCTCGGACATTCCGAGACTCCTCGTCATGTCCGTGATCTCATCCGGGACTCCGAACTACCTTCGGTACATCAATACTCAAAAACTCATAATATCGATCGTCATCAAACGTTAAGCGTGCGGACCCTACGGGTTCGAGAACTATGTAGACATGACCGAGACTCATCTCTGGTCAATAACCAATAGCGGAACCTGGATGTTCATATTGGCTCCTACATATTCTACGAAGATCTTTTATCGGTCAGAACCGCATAACAACATACGTTGTTCCTTTTGTCAAACGGTATGTTACTTGCCCGAGATTCGATCGTCGGTATCTTTATACCTAGTTCAATCTCGTTGCCGGCAAGTCTCTTTACTCGTTCCGTAACACATCATCTCGTGACTAACTCATTAGTCTTTTGCTTGCAAGGCTTATTGTGATGTGTGTTACCGAGAGGGCCCAAAGATACCTCTCCGACACTCGGAGTGACAAATCCCAATCTTGATCTATGCCAACACCACGAATACTTTCGGAGACACCTGTAGAGCATCTTTATGATCACCCAGTTACGTTGTGACGTTTGATAGCACACAAGGTGTTCCTACGGTATTCGGGAGTTGCATAATCTCATAGTCATAGGAACATGTATAAGTCATGAAGAAAGCAATAGCAGTTAAACTAAACGATCATAGTGCTATGCTAACGGATGGGTCTTGTCCATCACATCATTCTCCTAATGATGTGATCCCGTTGATCAAATGACAACTCATGTCTATGGCTAGGAAACATAACCATCTTTGATCAATGAGCTAGTCTAGTAGAGGCATACTAGGGACATACTGTTTTGTCTATGTATCCACACATGTACTAAGTTTCCGGTTAATACAATTCTAGCATGAATAAAAGACATTTATCATGATATAAGGAAATACAAATAACATCTTTATTATTGCCTCTAGGTCATATTTCCTTCAGAGTATTCAACCCAAATTTATAGACTCGACACAAGGGGGGCCAAAGAATATTTGCAAGTATTAGCATCCGAGTTGTCAATTCATCCACACCTGGAGATTAATTATCTGCAGCAAAGTGTTCAGTAGCACAGTAGTATGATAGTTTTGATAGTAGCGGTAGTAGCAATAGTAACGATAACAGCGATAGCAATGATTTTGTAGCAGTAACAGCAGCAGTAGTAACTTAGCAAGATCAATATGTAAAAAATTCGTAGGCATTGGATCGACAATTTGTTGGATGATATTCATCATGTAACAGTCACAACCTAGGGCGATACAAAACTAGCTCCAGTTCAGAAATATAATGTAGGCATGTATTCTGTAAATAGTCATACGTGCTTATGGAAAGAACTTGTATGACATCTTTTGTCCTACCCTCCCGTGGTAGCGGGGTCCATAAGGAAACTAAGGGATATTAAGGCCTCCTTTTAATAGAGTACTGATATGTCTCCAACGTATCTACTTTTCCAAACCCTTTTGCCCTTGTTTTGGACTCTAACTTGCATGATTTGAATGGAACTAACCCGGACTGACGCTGTTTTCAGCAGAATTGCCATGGTGTTGTTTTTGTGCAGAAATAAAAATTCTCGGAATGACCTGAAAATCCACGGAGAATTATTTTGCAAAATATAAAAAATACCTGCAAGAAGATCCAGACCAGGGGGCCCACACCCTGTCCACGAGGGTGGGGGGCGCGCCCCCTGCCTCGTGGGCCCCCTGGTGCTCCGCCGACATATCCCCAGATCCTATATATTCACTTTCGGGGAGAAAAAAAGAGAGGAAGAATTATCGCGTTTTATGAGACGGAGCCGCCGCCAAGCCCTAATCTCTCTCGGGAGGGCTGATCTGGAGTCCGTTCGGGGCTCTGGAGAGTGGAGATCGTCGCCATCATCATCATCAACCTTCCTCCATCACCAATTCCATGATGCTCACCGCCGTGCGTGAGTAATTCCATCGTAGGCTTGCTAGATGGTGATGGGTTGGATGGGATCTATCATGTAATCGAGTTAGTTTTGTTAGGGTTTGATCCCTAGTATCCACTATGTTCTGAGATTGATGTTGCTATGACTTTGCTATGCTTAATGCTTGTCACTAGGGCCCGAGTGCCATGATTTCAGATCTGAACCTATTATGTTTTCATGAATATATGTGTGTTCTTGATCCTATCTTGCAAGTCTATAGTCACCTACTATGTGTTATGATCCGGCAACCCCGAAGTGACAATAATCGGGACCACTCCCGGTGATGACCATAGTTTGAGGAGTTCATGTATTCACTATGTGTTAATGCTTTGGTCCGGTACTCTATTAAAAGGAGGCCTTAATATCCCTTAGTTTCCAATAGGACCCCGCTGCCACGGGAGGGTAGGACAAAAGATGTCATGCAAGTTCTTTTCCATAAGCACGTATGACTATATTCGGAATACATGCCTACATTGCATTGATGAACTGGAGCTAGTTCTGTGTCACCCTAGGTTATAACTTCTACATGATGAATTGCATCCGACATAATTTCCAATCACCGATCCAATGCCTACGAGCTTTTCACATATTGCTTGTTTCTTATTTACTTTTCCGCTGCTATTATCACAAAAACTACAAAAACACTATCGTTACTTTTATTACCGCTACCGCCACTATCATATTATTTTGCTACTAAACTATCTTGTTGCAGATACTAAGTTTCCAGGTGTAATGCCCCGGATGTAACACTTTCCCTATATGGCAATATATAAACTTTGGCTTCATCAGTTCCATTCCGGGTTCTTCGTCTTTTCGAGTTTCGTCGTTTTGTCGTGTGCGTGTGTGCATTTCATCCATGTCATGTTGTCATGTGCATTGCATTGCATTTGTGTTGTCGTTTGCGTCCGGTCCCACTAGTCTCTTCCCATTGTCCGTTTCGAGTTCCGACGCTCTCACACGTGCCCGTGGCATCCCCGAGCCCTTCTTTCGTGTTTGGGCATGTAACATTTTCGGAATGGCGTGAGACTTGTCGTGCGATGTTGTTTTGATACGTGTAACCCGCCTGTCAAGTTTCGTCGCGTTTGGAGTTCGTTTGGTACTCCAACGGGTAACCTAGTGGGCTAAAAGTACCTCCTCTTTGAGGCCCAAGACCCCCTCCACAACAGCCCACCAACCCAGCACAACCCTTCCCATCATCTCGGTCGTTGAATTGTGATCGCGTGGCCGAAAACCGCTCCCCATTTGGAGTCTCCTAGCTCCTTGTGCCTATAAAAACGTCCACCCCTCTATTTTTCTCGTCCAAACCCTAGCCTTCTCCTAGCTCCAGCCGCCGCCTCGTTTTCCGTGCCGAGCGGACGTGTCCGTGCGCGCCGGAAACAGCCTCCGCCGCCGCGCGGGCCCGTAGGCCCGTTCCCGGCCCGCTCCCGCCGCCGTTCGGGCCAGATCCCTTCGCTGCGCCAGCCCTCCGTCCCCGCCGCCTCCGGTCGACGCCCCGCCGCCACGGCCGCGCCGGCCACCGCGCCGCCACCAGCAGGCGGCCGGAGCACCGTCTGCCGCCGCCGGGCCTCAGAGCGCCGCCGCCCGAGCTCAAGAGAGCCTCGCCGCCGGCCGAGCCCCGACCCCCTCCGAGCCCTCGCCGCCGGGAGGGCGCCGCCCGTCGAGCCTCCCGCCGGCGCCCGTCGTCCGCCGGCCGGAGCAGTGCCAGCGGCCCTCGCCCTGCCGCCGACGGGCTCCTTCGCTGGAGTCCGAGCTCCGCCGCCCGTTGACCCCCGATCCGATCGGGATCCCGATCCAGTCTCCAACCGGGCCGAAACCCTAACGGGTACGGACCCGCGAACCCGTTTGACCGCGACCCGGCGCCCGTTGACCTGCAGGTTGACCCTTGTCTTTTTTGGCTAAGTCTTTGCTATTTTTCATTGTCTGATGCATTTTTTGTGATGATGATAACTTTTACTGTGCTTGTCCGATTTGTGCGTATGATATGTCAAAATGATCGTGGCGACATGTACTATGTTGTGTTCCATTGTGTCATGCTTGTTTGAGTCCATTTAGATGTCTTAATCTTCATGACAAGAGTGCTATGTGATATAAACTGCTGCTATTAGTTATTTTCATGCCATGTTTGATCTGTGATAACTTGATGCATGTTTATCCAAATGAAGCAAATGATATGTCCAAATGTTCATCATGAGATGCTCTACATGTTGGTTGCTATAGCATGCTTGTTAGAGTTCATATTGCCATGTTTATCCCTGTTGCAAAAGTGCATGTGGCTGTTAGGTTTTATAACTTGTTACGAGATGCCTAGTTGAGGAGCTCGTTGATATTGATGTGTTTGTCCCCATGTTGCATGCTCATATGTTTTGGACTCCCCATCATGTGTTCTTTGCTGTGGTGCAAACCACTTGCCATGTTATGCTTTGAGGTGACTTAAACTTGCTCACAAACATGCCATGATAATATTGCTGTTTTAACACTTAGCGAAATTTCACTAAGTCTGGAATATGTAATATCCTGATGCTATGTTTGCTTGTTGTCCTAGGCAAATCCATGATAGTTTTGGGGTGACCATTGATCATTCCTTGTTGTATATGTTGTTGTCTATCCATCCATGCCCTCACATGCTCATTTGGGTTTCTGTAGCATATTTAATTCTTGCCCCCAAGTTGCTATAAAATATTACTGTCAGGTTTTTAGTGTCATGATCAAAATGTTGTAGCTTGTTGCTATTGATCCATGCCTCCTATGGAGATGCTCCAATGGAGTTGTTTGCTGTAGGATATGTCTACTTCATGTCCATGCTTCTTGTCACCATGTTTGAGTGATGTAGAGTATATATTTCTTGCTCTAAAGTTGCTATGTGGCTGTTAATTTCAGCTTTGCATTGTTTCTTGTTTCGGGTGTATCTTTTAGTCCGTTGCTCAGTTTTGAGCGTGCCCTACATGTAACTTGTGTGATTTTGCATGTAGATTCATAATATCATCTTGTTAACATGTTTGGAGTATGTGGTGTAGGGTGGAACCCTAATCAGCAGATCTTTCACGTTTGGAGAGTATCCCACGATGAACACGAAGAACACAAGGCGGAAACGAGGGAAAACACAAGAGGAAAACACTCAAACCAACACAAAGATGGTCACACAGGTGCTAGATCCATGATACACATAGAGATACACGGTCCATAGTCAACGACGGTGATACAAAGATAGTCTTCTCCCGGAGGAGGTCTTGATATCCCTTGGGATCTTCTCCGATGTGGAGGTCCTGAATCCGAGGTGGATCTTCTCCGGAGAGGCGCGCGGTCTCGTGGGAGAGAATCCACACAAAGGTCTGAAATGAGCTATCCAAAAGCTGACTCCAAAGGATGGGAGTCAACGAGTATATATTACACGAAGGGTTGCCGTCGGGGCGGACGTCCGCTGGTTACCGGACGTCCGGTGGTTCCGGAGGGACCGGACGTCCGGTAATCCTCGGATTTCCGCTATTTAGCTTATGTAGTCGATGTCACGGACGTCCGGGGGCTTCCGGTTGTCCGGTCGTCTGACGTCCGGTGCCTGGAAGTCGCCGGTCGTCCGGTGCAGGCCGGACGTCCGGTGCCTGTAGCATCTTCAGCCTTCCTTCTTCTTGTCTCGTGTACTTGTCGGGCCTGTCGTCTTGACCATTGTGCAGAACTGTCCCGTGGCCTTCGTCCAAGTACCTGAGTATGCACAGAGTTCCGGATGAGGGTAGAAGCCATGTCTCATGCATATCGTAAGGATTTAGAGCAAGGAGTGAAGTCACCTCGGTCTCGAGAGCTCTTGCACGTGCCCGAGTCATGGGTCCTTTGGGCACTTGATGAGGTGATGAAGGGTCCATGGGGATGACCCTAGGATACTCCGTATCATCTCCCCTCCCTTGGGAAAGATCCGACCTCGGATCGAAATCTTCATCACCATGGAAAGGAGAGAGGTCCTTGATGTTGAAAGTATCGCTCACGGAGTACTTGTCTCGTGGGATGTCGATCTTGTAGGCGTTGTCGTTGTAGCGTGCGAGCACATTGAAGGGTCCGTCGGCGCGAGGTAGAAGTTTGGACTTGCGCACGTGTGGGAAACGGTCCTTGCGAAGATGAAGCCAAACAAGATCTCCCGGGTTGAACACCATTGGTGCCTTGTTGACGTTGCGCTTGTTGGCGAGACGATGGACTTGTCGCTCGATCATTGCCCTTGTATCTTCGTGCACCTTCTTGAGATAGCTTGCTCGTGCACTTTCGTCCATGTCCGTGCGCTCTTGGAGAGGAAGAGGTAGGATGTCCAAAGGCGACAACAGGTTGAAGCCGTAGACGATCTCGAAGGGGGACTTGCCGGTTGTTGAGTGTCTTGCGCGGTTGTAGGCGAACTCGGCGATGGGCAAGCAATGCTCCCATTCCCGGATGTTCCTCTTGATCAACACACGAAGAAGAGTGGAAAGCGTGCGGTTCGTCACCTCCGTCTGACCGTCCGTTTGTGGATGGTACGCCGAAGAAAAGAGTAGCTTGATTCCGAGCTTGGCACATAGTGTTTTCCAAAAGTAACTCAAGAACTTGACGTCCCGGTCCGACACGATCGTTTTGGGCATGCCGTGTAGACGAAGTATCTCCCTACAAAAGAGAGTTGCAACATGTGAAGCATCGTCGATCTTGTTACAAGGAATGAAATGGGCCATTTTAGAGAATCTATCTACCACGACAAGCACAGAATCTTTGCCATTTTGAGTCCTAGGCAAGCCAAGTATGAAATCCATGCTTATGTCTTCCCATGGATGATATGGAATAGGAAGAGGCATGTAAAGACCATAAGATTGAGCTTTGGACTTAGCTTTGCGGCATGTAGAACATCGGTTGGTGAGGCGTGAGACGTCACGGAGCATCTTGGGCCAAAAATAGTTCTTAGAGAGGGTAGCAAACGTCTTGTCGCGTCCAAAGTGTCCCATAAGTCCTCCTCCATGCGATTCCTGCAAAAGGAGCAAACGAAGCGAAGACTCGGGAATGAAAAGTTTGTTAGCTCTCATAAGATATCCATCCTTGATGTAATAATGTTCCCAAGAAGTGTGAGTCAAGCACTTAGCATAAGCATTTGCAAAGAAAGGATCATGCTCATATAAATCTTTAATATGCTCAAAGCCAATCACATTCAACTCAAGTTGTGTAACAACCACGCATTTGCGGGAAAGCGCGTCCACCACAACATTTTCTTTGCCCTTGATGTATTTGATGACATAGGGAAAAGACTCAATGAACTCACTCCATTTAGCATGACGCTTGTTCAACTTAGTTTGACCTTTGAGATACTTGAGTGTCTCATGGTCCGTATGAAGAATGAATTCATGAGGTCTAAGATAGTTTTCCTGAACACGTAAAACTCTCACCAAGGCATAAAGCTCTTTATCATAGATGGGATAGTTAAGTTGCGCTCCCGATAGCTTCTCGCTAAAGTACGCAATTGGGCGCTTTTCTTGCATTAGCACGCCACCTATGCCGGTACCACTAGCATCACAATGAATCTCAAACGGTTTGTCAAAGTTTGGTAGGGCTAGAAGTGGTGCGTGCGTGAGCAAGCTCTTAAGCTCATTGAACGCGGTGTCTTGTGAAGGACCCCAAATGAAGGGTGCGTTCTTCTTGCTCAAAGCGTGTAGAGGCATAGCAATGGTGCTAAAGTCCTTCACAAAACGTCGATAGAAACCGGCTAGACCAAGGAAACTACGCACTTGCATGAGATTCTTTGGTTGAGGCCAAGTTTTAATTGCTTCAATTTTAGTTTCATCAACGTGAACACCTTGAGAAGAAACGACAAATCCTAGAAAGACAACCTTGTCAACGCCAAAAGTGCATTTTTCCATATTAGCATATAATTGTTGGTTGCGAAGGGCTTGCAAAACCAAACGGACATGGTCAACATGTTCCTCAAGCGACTTGCTAAAGACTAGAATGTCGTCAAAGTAAACCACTACAAAGACGCCTATATAGGGTCGGAGAACAAAGTGCATAAGACGCACGAATGTGCCGGGTGCTTCCGATAAGCCCATTGGCATAACAAGCCACTCATAGAGTCCGAACTTGGTTTTGAAAGCTGTTTTCCATTCATCACCCTCTTGAATGCGAATTTGGTAGTAGCCACTTTTAAGATCAATTTTGGAAAAAATTGTGGCACCACATAATTCATCAAGCATGTCATCTAATCGAGGAATAGGGTGACGGTATCTAACGGTGATAGCATTTATCGGACGACAATCGGAACACATGCGAAAACTTCCATCTTTCTTAGGCACGAGAATAACCGGAACGGCACAAGGGCTTAAGCTTTCACGTACATGACCTTTGTCGATGAGTTTTTGCACTTGCCGTTGTATCTCCTTAGTTTCCTCGGGGTTGACGCGGTAGGGAGCCTTGTTTGGAAGAGGTGCGCCGGGTATGAGGTCGATGCGGTGTTCGATTCTGCGAAGTGGAGGTAGACTCAGAGGTAGTTCATCAGGAAAGACGTCCGAGAATTCCTGCAACAAATGAGACAACACAAAAGGTGGAGGTGGTGAAGTGTTAGTAGGTTTGGCTTCCCCTTTGCATAGAAGCACAAGGTGGAAGACGCTCGATGGGTTCTCACACACTTCTCTCATCTCACGTTTGGTGGCAAATAGGACTAGTTGCTTCTTGTCGCTCATCGTGGAGTCGCCCATATTTGGCTTGTGGCTCTCACTCTCTTTTTGGTGGCTCACTCTCTCACCATTCTCTCCACGATGGTTGGTAGGTAAAAGCTTGTCGGCTGCTACTTGACTTGGAGACATTGGTCGGAGCACGAATTCCTTGCCCTTCATCTTGAAATGATAGTGATTTGTCCGTCCATTGTGTGTAACTCCACGATCATATTGCCATGGACGTCCAAGAATAAGGTGGCACACGGACATGGGTATCAAATCACATTCAAGAGTGTCCTCGTAGGCGCCAATCTTAAAAGAGACTTGCACGGTGTGCTCGACTCGAAGAATTCCGGCGTCGTTGAGCCATTGTACCTTGTAGGGATGAGGATGCTTCGTCTTGACCAAATGAAGCTTGTCGCATAGCTCTTCGCTTGCCAAGTTGTGACAACTTCCTCCATCGATGATAACCTTGACGGAGCGTCCATTGATGCCGGCCTTTGTATGGAAAATGTGACATCGTTGGTCGTCATCTTGTTGGTGTTGGAGTGTCAAGACTTTGGAGACAACAAGGTTGGGGCTTGAGTCATTGTCGCAAAACACTTAATGGTCTTCTTCTTCATTCACTTGGCGATGCATAGCGACATGCTCAAGTGCTTCCATCTCATCATCGCTCATGGAGTCATAAGATCCGTCATCATTGATGATCATGGTGCGAACGGTCTTGCACTCAAATGACTTGTGGCCTCATCCTTGGCACTTGAAGCATTTGATGGAACTCGTCTTGTTTTTGTCTTCGGTTGGAGTTGTAGTTGAGGAAGCTCTTGGATTGAAGTTGTTGGTAGAAGGTTGACGACTCGATGTAGTCGCATTCTTGTAGCTTGGCTTGTCGCCGAAGTTTGTAGATGGCTTGGTAGAGGTAGGAGGAGTAGCCGAAGTCGTTGAAGCTTGGTTGTAGGAGCCGAAGTTCTTGGAGTTGAACTTGGAGTACTTGTAGTCCTCTTGAACTTGTTGCTCCGCTTTGGTTGCTTGATGCACTAGCTCGAGGAGATTGTTGTATGGTTGGAAGTCCGCAATCTTCTTGATGGGATAGTTTAGTCCATTCAAGAATCTCGCCATTGTTTGCTCGTCATCTTCCGTGATGTTTGCTCGTATCATAGCAATCTCCATCTCCTTGTAGTACTCTTCAACGGACTTGGTACCTTGTTTGAGGAGTTGTAGCTTCTTGAACAAGTCACGATTGTAGTGGGTAGGCACAAAGCGTGCTCTCATGACTTCCTTCATTTGAGCCCAAGTGGTGATAGGAGGTTCGCCTTTTGCTTCTCTTCTCTCTATGATTTGCTCCCACCAAATGAGAACATAGTCTTGGAACTCAAGGGATGCCATTGCGATCTTCTTCTCTTCATCGAAGTTGTGAAGGCGAAAGATCTTGTCAACTTTCAATGCCCATGATAGATAG
Source organism: Secale cereale (assembly GCA_902687465.1). Taxonomy (NCBI): domain Eukaryota; kingdom Viridiplantae; phylum Streptophyta; class Magnoliopsida; order Poales; family Poaceae; genus Secale; species Secale cereale. The sequence goes on along the minus strand of LR738711.1, from coordinate 867,576,871 downwards.
TCTTCGGGATCAATGCTTCCGGAGAACTTTGGCATGGTGAACTTGAGCTTGCCATAGCAATGCTCGTCATTGTTTCCTTGCCTATTGGGAGGGCGGTCTCGATTTTGGCGGTTTGCCATATCTTGTTGCTCTTGTGGATGTAGATGTTCTTGTTGGGGTTGTTGCTCTTGCCGCGGTTGAGGAGGAGCTTCTTCTTGCATTCTTGCTTGATGTCGTCCTTCTTGCACCTCATCACGAAGGAAATCCTCTTGTTGACGAGTGTGGCGATTGCGTGCGGCCACATTGCGATGTGCATCTTGTAGAGCTCGTTGCGCCTCCATAGCTTGAGCTTCTCGACGTTGTTGTGCTTGGTGATTAGCCTCGGCGTCTTGTTCTTCTTGATATTGACGCGCTCGCTCTTGTTGTTGTTGGCGTAGTCGTTGCCGTTCTTGTGCTTGCTTAAGTGTAGCTTGGTTTTGACGACGTCGACTTTCGTGGTCGTCGAATAGCTCTTGTGAACTCTTGTCATGTAGAGGTTGCCGTTGGTCATGTCGAGCTTGACTTGCGGCTTGACGAAGAGTGTTGGACGTAGGTGTACTTGAGTCTTGCGTGGAGTCGGAGTGTCGACTTGAGCGGCTTCATCTTTGAGATGATGTTGAGGAAGAACGTCGGTTGATTATCAATGTCCGGAGCTCGTTGTATTGGGTAGTCATGTTGGTGTTGATGGTGTCGAATTGTTCTTTTGTCCTTGCTTCAAATTGGCGCGCGTCCTCGGCGACTTGACCAATGTACTCACGCATAGCTTCACTCTCTTGATGTAGAGCTCGTTGGACACCGAAAAGATGTAGTTTGGTGACGTAGTTGTTCGCTTCTTGAGGATCGTCGAAGATCGGGTTGGAAGATGTACTTGGCCTATCCATCATCACAAGCAAGTATGTGAGTGGGAGAAAGGAGAAGACAATATCAATGTACCTTAACCGAGGTTGAAAATGGATCAATGATCACTCAATAATGTAACCCGGAAATAACACTATTGGTACCACTTCGTGTCGATTCTCACACCTACACAAGTAAAGCTTTGAGAGGAGCTTGGTTAGGATGTGGCACAAATTCAATGCAATCGTCAAAGTGACTCAAAGATGTTGAAAATGGTTCACAATTTGCTCATGCAACAAGTAGATCACTAGCAAAGTAGCACACGGAACACACGCACGGATAGATAAATGTGGTTGTGCAACCAAGGATGAGCGAAAATGTGGAATCCACGGAAAATGCTCGTGTTGCACAACACTAGAGAGACGCTAACCGATTGCTTAATAGGCGGATACGCACTTGTGCACGACCTATAAGAGGCAAAACGTAACGACTATCTATCACAATTATGCTATGAGTGTATGATGTGCCGATGCTTGAGCACAAGATGATGTTGCTATGATGTATGATCTCCTTTGATGTAAAGCGTATGATGCTATTGTGTTTTTGCTTTGGTTGGCTCTTTTGCTTAAAAGCTTGTGAGCTCTTTCTTTGGGCACATATGCATGCTTCTCGGATCAAGGTAGCTATTGTGTATGCGGAGCACTCTTGTGGCACACGGAGAGATGCAAGATACCAAGATGGTGTGGTGACACTCACAATGATGTAGTATGCAATATCTATGACTATCACTAATGTGCACAAGTGTCGTGGCCCGGCAATACTCAAATGGCTAGTCTCAATGGGAAAGCTACGCAAAGATGGTATATAGGGTTACAATGCAATTGCAAGGTAGGATTAGCGAAGTGTCGTCGATGTTACCGTCCTTGCCGAAGTTGAGCGGTGGTGTTGTCGAAGTCTTGCCATTCCAGGGTAGCCTAAACATCCAAGGAAACGGTGAAATCACAGCTCATGTATCCAAGGCAAATGGAGACAAACTTTTCAAACTCGGAGCGGGTGAGCGATGGTGGTTGCGAAAGGTGGGATGAAAGGTAGGTGGTAGCGGAAGGGTGGTACAGAACTGAACAGAGTCAGCTGCGTCAGGTTTTGTCGGACGTCCGGAAGGTACCGGTCGTCCGGTCTGTCGGAAGGGGTCGGACGTCCGGAGGTTGCCGGAAATCCGGTAATAGTTTCTGTTGTCTGGGTGCTGGTCGTCCGGTGTTTAGCGGACGTCCGGTGTCTCGAGAGGTGCCGGACGTCCGGTAAACGTCGGTCGTCCGGTAGGTCTGGGACTGGTGTTGGTGGATCCGTGGACAAATTAGTCGAACGTGGTCGAATTGGCGGGGAAAAATCGGTGAAATGGTGGGGAAATGCTAGATCGACACGTGGCACAGCAAATCCAAGGAACAAAGTCAACAAAATCTTGCCAAATCAATAGATCACAAAAAAAAATTGGGGCTATTTTTGTGGGAAATTTTCGAAATTAGGAAGAACACAACAAAAACAAGCTAGAAAACAAAGTGTGGGGCTCCAAAATCGTGATCAACCTATGCTCTGGATACCAAGATGGTGTTGGGTGGAACCCTAATCAGCAGATCTTTCACGTTTGGAGAGTATCCCACGATGAACACGAAGAACACAAGGCGGAAACGAGGGAAAACACAAGAGGAAAACACTCAAACCAACACAAAGATGGTCACACAGGTGCTAGATCCACGATACACATAGAGATACACGGTCCATAGTCAACGACGGTGATACAAAGATAGTCTTCTCCCGGAGGAGGTCTTGATATCCCTTGGGATCTTCTCTGATGTGGAGGTCCTGAATCCGAGGTGGATCTTCTCCGGAGAGGCGCGCGGTCTCGTGGGAGAGAATCCACACAAAGGTCTGAAATGAGCTATCCAAAAGCTGACTCCAAAGGATGGGAGTCAACGAGTATATATTACACGAAGGGTCGCCGTCGGGGCGGACGTCCGCTGGTTACCGGACGTCCGGTGGTTCCGGAGGGACCGGACGTCCGGTAATCCTCGGATTTCCGCTATTTAGCTTCTGTAGTCGATGTCACGGACGTCCGGGGGCTTCCGGTCGTCCGGTCATCTGGGAGAGGCCGGACGTCCGGTGTCTTCCGGTCGTCCGGTGCCTGGAAGTCGCCGGTCGTCCGGTGCAGGCCGGACGTCCGGTGCCTGTAGCATCTTCAGCCTTCCTTCTTCTTGTCTCGTGTACTTGTCGGGCCTGTCGTCTTGACCATTGTGCAGAACTGTCCCGTGGCCTTCGTCCAAGTACCTGAGTATGCACAGAGTTCCGGATGAGGGTAGAAGCCATGTCTCATGCATATCGTAAGGATTTAGAGCAAGGAGTGAAGTCACCTCGGTCTCGAGTGCTCTTGCACGTGCCCGAGTCATGGGTCCTTTGGGCACTTGATGAGGTGATGAAGGGTCCATGGGGATGACCCTAGGATACTCCGTATCAGTATGTTTGCTTGATGTTTGGGTGCATTTTGCACCGTTGCCATGATTATCTTGTTTTGATCATATCTTCTAGACCGTAGCTCCGTTTTAAACAAACTTTATATGAAACTTGACTAGATTTTCGTGTAGATTGTCATGGTGCATGTTAACTTGCTGTTTAACAACTTTAACTTAAGGTTTGTTCAGATCTGGACTAATTTCAAACTATGCATATGAGGACTTACCGGATTTGTCTTGAGTAGTTTCTGGCCTCATTTAAACCTGCTGTTTCTTGTGTTGTTTTTCTGTGCTTCCTACCTTTCCATGTTTTGCATCCTAAATATACTTGTCTTGCATCCTACTTGCTTGAGTATGTTTTCATGTTTCTTGTGCTATTTCTCTGTGCTTCCTATGTTGTCTTTCTGTGCATCCTAAGTGCATCTGCAGTGCTTCCTTAGTGCATCAGCCATGCATCCTGTAGTTTGCGCATTGCATCTTGTTTGATTTCGTGCCTCGTGTGTTCTTGTGTTGAGTAGAGTCGGAAGCCGAGAACGAGGTTACTACCGAGGTTGAGAACGAGGAGCCCTCTTACGATCCCATCGACGACTCGACAGGCAAGATGACCTGACCCAGATATCATTACTATCTTTGCCTATTGCTAGAAGTCTCGCTCTTTAGCTTATTGCCTCGATGCCCATGTTTGTCTGTCAGCCTCCTATTGTAACCATGAATCTATCTAACCACCCTACCTATGCAAACCTTTGATTGGCTATGTAAGCTTCGCTCAGCCCCTCTTATAGCATTGCTAGTTGCAGGAGAAGATTTGAAGATTCTTGCTTCATGTTGAAGCTTGTTGGGATATCACACTATATAAACTCTTTAATGAAATCATCTATATATTGGTAATGGGTGGAAGGCTAAGCCTCTTGCTTGGTGATTTGTTCCACTCATGCCGCCCTAGGAACCGTATAAACCGGTGTTATGTTCCTTGATTTTGCGTTCCTCACACGGTTGGGGTTATGGGACCCCCTCGATAAACCGCTTAGCACTAAGTCTTTTCTAGTGAGGCCTGATACGTCCAAAACGTATCTATAATTTCTGCTTGCTCCATGCCTCTTTTGGGTGATATTTCTATGATATTTATACACTTCCATACACTTTTGATCATATTTGGACTAACCTATTAACTCAGTGCACCCCAGTGCCAGTTTCTGTTTTCGGCTGTTTTTGTATTTCAGGTTTTCACATTACGAGAACTGCCAGGAAAAATCCAGAAAAATTATATAAAAAATCAGCGTTCCAGAAACTACCGTGCGCCCGAAGGACAGCCGGGGGGGGGGGGCACCAGGGCTCCAGGCGCCCTGGCGGCGCCCCCCCCCCCCTGGGCCGCGCCGGGGGGGGGCGCCTGGGCCCCCCGAGGCTCCTCTGATGCCCCCCTTTGGCATATATTTACACCGTGTCGCGAAAACCCTGATTCCGGAACCCTTTTCTCCAGACGCGATTCCGATCTCCGCCGCCATCGCCATCAAGCTTCGGGGGACCAGAATTCCTGCGCCGGCACCCTGCCGGGACGGGGAAGTGCCCCCGGATTCATCTCCATCGACGTTGCTTCCTCCCTCCATGAGGCGGGAGTAGTTCCTCCTCGGGGCTGAGGTTCTTACCAGTAGCTATGTGGTCAATTCTCTCTCCCATGATGTGATCTTCGTTGTGATCATAGGCTATGTTAATCTAGGGTGATCCCATGATATTTCCCCTTCCTCTATGTATTGGATTGATGTACTCACTTGTCTTTATCTAGTATAATCCCCGAGACCAAGGTGACAGCGGTCTATTGGACATGGATTAGAAAAGTATTTTCATGAGTGATTTCCTCTCTTGTGTGTTGATTGAAGATTGAGAGTCTCTTGGTGCTTGTCTTTGACTATCCTTTAGATATGTTGTGGTGATTGTGGGACTCTCTTTGGATGGCCGCGGTGACATTGGGAAATCCTTAGATTGAGAACTACGAACTTTGAGGTGTGCTTTTGTAGCCCTACATAATTCTCGTCCTCTCTTGACCACGAAGGAATGACCTCCGAGTGTGTCCCCTTTGCATGTTTTATGGGAAATATCATGTGATTCGATTATGTTAATGTTGTTGGGAGTTGCCACTAGTGAAAGTATGAAGCCTAGGCCTTGTTTCCACCATTGCAATACCATTTGTGCTCACGTTTACCACTTGTTTGGTTGCTGCACTTTTTATTACAGATTTATATTACTTTGTTTTGCCATCCATATCACTTGCCATTTAACATCTCTTCGCCGAACTAGTGCACCTATACAACTCCTAGTTGTATTAGGTGTGTTGGGCACACAAGAGACTTCTTGTATCTTAGTTGCAGGGTTGCTTGAGAGAGACCATCTTCAACCTCTACTTCCCTGAGTTCGATAAACCTTAGGTCATCCACTTGAGGGAAATTGCTGCTGTCCTACAAACCTCTGCGCTTGGAGGCCCAACATAGTCTACAAGAGTAGAAGCGTGTGTAGACATCAAGCTATTTCTGGCGCCGTTGCCGGGGAGGTGAGCGCTTGAAGGTATATCTTTAGATCTTGCAATTAAATCTTTTTGTTTCTTGTTTTTTTATTTCACTAGTTATGCTTATGGACAACCTTGCTATTGGATCATTGCTTGCGGGAAGACGCCCCACACCTGTGGTGGTTGCTCCTCCCCCTACTGAAATTGTGCCCTATAAAATACCAGCTGGTATTATCGATTATGTTTTGGCTAATCGTTATGCAGGAGACAAACATCCCGGTGAACACTTGCTATATCTGTCACAACTATGTTCATTATTTAAGCTTGCAGGTGTATCGAGGGAGTTTGTCATGAGGAAATTATTTGCCTTGTCACTGAAAGGAAAAGCATTGGAATGGTATAGGCTACTAAATGACTCTCACCTGCTGGAGTGGGAAGAGATCCAGTCTCTCTTTTACTCCAAATTTTATCCTCTTCATGAAGTTCATGAGAATAGGAATTATGTTTATAATTTTTATCCTCATGACGGAGAGAGCATAGCTCAAGCTTGGGGGAGACTGAAAACATTAATGCTAAAATGTCCTAACCATGGGATCCCCAAAGATATGATTATTACTAATTTCTATGCGAGGCTCTCTCGACAGGATAAAGATTTGCTCGATGCTTCCTCTATGGGTTCTTTCACAAACGGAAAGACTGATGCTAAATGGGAACTCCTTGAAAGAATTCAATGCAACACTGAAGATTGGGAGATCGACAAAGGTAAAGAGTCAGGTATAATTTATGAGTATGATTGCATTAAGTCCTTTGTTGAAACTACAAGTTTTAATAAGTTTAGTGCTAAGTTTGGGCTTGATTCTCAACTCCTTGTTGATTTCCTCAAATCTTTTGCTTCACATCTTAATATGCCTAAGGAGGATTGGAACAAGCATCATAAACCTTTTAAAGAAATTTGCAAAGAAAATGAAATTGTTCATGATGATTGCAACATGCATGATCCAATTCCTAAAAATGAAGTTTTATATAAGCATGTTAATTTTTGTGGAGTGGATAGACCTTGTGAAAGACCTATGATTGAAGAAGAGAAGTATTGTAAGCAACATAAGCATGAAAGAACAATCACTTGGGTTAGAGATTTAAATGAAATTGCTAGAGAATTGTGTGACCTTTATCCTTTTACTTGTGAACTTTGCCGTATAGAGGGTCACTTTAATTTTCAATGCATTAACTTTCAAAACATAACTATTAACCAGTTGTGTGATAACATGATCACCTCTGATCTTTATGATGAGCTTATGTTATTTTTGATGTGTGAAGAGTTACCAGAAAAGACTTCATGGCTAGATGTTAATGCCATAGGAATAAAAAACACTTTGCAAAATTGCCATCTCTATTGTGTTGTTAATTGCCATGAAAATGATTACATAGGTAAGATTATAAAGGAGGGAACTTTACCAAAGTATAAAAATGTCTCTTATATTTCTGCTAATAAAAAGGAGGGTTTCTCCCAAGTTTCCCCTATTGTTTCTAATGATAAACCAGGATATGTGGAGAAGCTTCATCTCAAACCACCCCCTCCTAAGGTGAAGAAGAAGAAAAATAAGAGGAGGAGGAAGAGGAGCAAGAAGGAAGAAGAATGGGTATCAACCTGGCCTGAGCATATTCCTCCCATCAACTTTTATCCTAACGGTTGTAAGTTTAAAGAAGAAGGTGAAGTTTATTGCCTTAATTATCATCTTGATGATACGTCCGTAGGTACTATTAAAGATGATTTTGATTATGATATGCATGTTACATATTGTGATTGGGAAAATGATGATAATGCTACTTATGATCTTGAAAATCTTTTTGGTACCAACTCTGAAAGTGATGATATGGAAAGCTCTAAGCTTGGGGATGATAGGATTGCAAATCCTTTACCCACTAGTGATGTGATAATTGATAATTCTTTTGCTAGTAAGAATAAATACAACATGTTTACAAATATAGTTGCTAGCAATGACAATGCTCTTCTCTACCATGATGATGTTATAACTCCAATCTATAGTGATTATAAAGGTACCTATGACATAAGGAGAAATTATCCTTATGAAAATTGTCATAATCATGGAGGGAATTACTCCCTTGTTGAACACCATCTTCCTAATACACAATTAATCTATAGTGTTCAAGTTGTTTATGATAGTCCTACTCCCACTATTACCAATGAGAAAGATTATGCTTATGTGGAGAGTAAGAGTACCTTTTTGCATGTGGATCATGGTAACAATGCTTTATGTGATGCTTATATTGTTGAGTTCATCCATGATGCCACTGAAAATTATTATGAGAAGGGAACATATGCTTATAGATATTTCAATAATATCAAGTTCCCTCTCTTTATGTTGAAGGTTTTAAAGCTGCACTTGTTTTGTCTTCCTATGCTTATTGCTTTGTGCTTCAATGAATTATTATATTGCAATATTCCCATGCATAGGAAGCATGTTAGGCTTAAATGTATTTGGTGTTTGCTTCTTGATGCTCTCTTTTGTTCTTCAACTCTTATTCCTACGAGAGCATCATTAAAGCCTTAAGCCTAGCTTAAAGGCATAAAAGAAAAGCGCTTTTGGGAGGCAGCCCACATGAATAAAAAATTTATTTTTCCTTTTGTTGTGTCTTGATGTTATTACTACAGTAGCATCATCATTGTATCTTTACTTTTCAATTTTGTGCCAAGTATAGCCTCTGATTGCAAGAAAGTTCAAAAGTTGTGACATGCTGTCCAGGAAACAGATTCTGTCCTTGGACAGAAAAATTCGTATAAAATCACCAGATCATCTTTTTGGTCTGAATTTTTTCGACAGCGTGCTCTATATAATTCTCTTTCGTGCGTCTGTTTTGAGTTTTTTGATTAGAGTTGCAGAAGTGCCCCGAACAGATCATTTACTACCTGCTGTTCTGTTTTTCACAGATTCTGTCCTGTTTTGCCTTTCCTTCATTTTGCAAACCTTGAGCTTGCTTTTTCTTTGCAAAAACCTTTTGGCAATCTTGAGAAACAGTAGACCTTCAAGAATATCCTTATTTACAGAAAGGAACAATTATTTTATTATGGATACTAACCTCGCTAATCAGATTATGATGAGTTATGTATGAAGGGAGTTTTCAAGTGTGCGAGGGAAGATGATAAAAAGATTCAGGAGTGTCAAACGCTCAAGCTTGGGGATGCCCCAGTGCACCCCCAAGAAATATTCAAGGAGACTCAAGCGTCTAAGCTTGGGGATGCCCCCGTGCATCCCCTTCTCCATCAACATTATCAGTTCGTCTTTCGTTCCACTATATTTTAATCACTTCATGTGTTATGTGCTATGCTTGGAGCGTCTTGCTTTTAGTTTCCTTTTAATTTTCTTTAGCTTTTCATAACTAGTCGGAACTCAGCTTTCTTTATGTGGGAGAGAAACACGCTCCACTTCTACCTAGAACATAACATAGAATTTTCATGTCTACCCTTGCTGTGTGTGTTCTTTGTCTTTTAATAGCTACTATCATGCTTAGCTCTTAACTTTCATGCTTATCTTTTTAAAGAGCTTTCGTTTAGTTGGTTGCTTGAACTCTCTTTAGTTATCATGTTTATCTTATTAAGAGAGTTTGCTTCCGTTGCATTGGTTGACATGTCTATGATAAAGATGTTACGTGCATAATGGCGCTTAGTAGTTCAGGTTTTCTTATGGTTAGTCCCAAATAGCTGGGGGGTTCCCAATGTGTTATTGGAGTACCAACATGATTTGTTTGCCTATGATGTGGTATGGTTTAGTAATATCTTCCTTCAAAGAATTTATTTTGATTGACTTGGCGTATGCTCACGCATATTTGAGACTGTAAAGAAAGTCTGTCAAGCCTTGATGATCTTTTGTTTCTGAGTAGCGATATAACTTCCATGCCTGATTCAATGTTGCTTTGTCGCTCTGCATGATTATGACCGTCATTGCTCTCTTAGTTGGTCGCTTCCAGTATTTTGCTAACCTCCACCTATACTAAGCAGACTGACTGCTTGTGCATCCAAATTCTTTTAAACCAGTTATGCCATATGAGTCCACCATACCTTCCTACATGGTACTTACCTGCCATTCCTAACGGAGACTTGCATGTACCATCTCGAAATTATTCAAAGAAAAAAATGCATTCCTATTGTGTGCCTCTGTTTTAGGTTCATGAGGAAGTAGTAGTTAATTCATGATCTTTTTAAGTTGGACAAGCTTCACCCCGGGATTGCATGTATAATGTGCAAACCCATAATACGAGAAGGAACTGGCATTGAGTGCGCCCGGCTCAAAATTAATATAACAAACCAACCCTCCTTCACGCTTTGTTCATGAGAAATCAGAAAACTTTGGCAGTGATAAACAAAGGAGATTAAGAGGATGTGATCGTCCTCATTCGGGAGCCGTTCCTCGAAACTTGTCCATCTCAAGAAGTGATTGAGTTGTCTGCTAGCATTCGTTGACAGAACATGCATAATCAAAAAAATATTATTACCTCTGTTTTTAAAACCAAGAGCTCTAGTACATGTTTTGTCTTTGTTTCCGACTACGGGTTTTCAACCTTGCCAACAAAAGCCACGGTTCGAGAGTCTCCACCTTCTTTTAAAGCACCAACTACTGAGAGCATGATTGTCATTCTGAGTGTAATGTGCATTGTCCCAAAGTAGCATTGTCTTTTGCATGATTATGATATCGTTTATTTTGAAATCATTGTATCTAGTCATCACTTAAACCTTGGAGGTGCCCCTGCATTTATGTTTTGCTTCACTAAAGGGGCAAGCTAGATATCACTTTATCATATTTGCACATCATGTTCATTGCAAATCTATTTGATGTTTCAGTATCATATTGTAAAACTTTCAGTTCTTTGTGATTTTCTCATGAGGTAAATTAATTACTACAGATTCATTGTCTCAGTAAGCTTTTGTCATATGACTATGAAAAGTCCTATATGGTTAATAGCATGTCACCACAGAAATTATTCTTGTTATCATTTACCTACTCGAGGACGAGCAGGAATTAAGCTTGGGGATGTTGATACGTCCAAAACGTATCTATAATTTCTGCTTGCTCCATGCCTCTTTTGGGTGATATTGCTATGATATTTATACACTTCCATACACTTTTTATCATATTTGGACTAACCTATTAACTCAGTGCACCCCAGTGCCAGTTTCTGTTTTCGGCTGTTTTTGTATTTCAGGTTTTCACATTACGAGAACTGCCAGGAAAAATCCAGAAAAATTATATAAAAAATCAGCGTTCCAGAAACTACCGTGCGCCCGAAGGACAGCCGAGGGGGCCACCAGGGCTCCAGGCGCCCTGGCGGCGCGCCACCCCCTGGGCCGTGCCGGGGGGGCGCCTGGGCCCCCCGAGGCTCCTCTGATGCCCCCCTTTGGCATATATTTACACCGTGTCGCGAAAACCCTGATTCCGGAACCCTTTTCTCCAGACGCGATTCCGATCTCCGCCGCCATCGCCATCAAGCTTCGGGGGACCAGAATTCCTGCGCCGGCACCCTGCCGGGACGGGGAAGTGCTCCCGGATTCATCTACATCGACGTTGCTTCCTCCCTCCATGAGGCGGGAGTAGTTCCTCCTCGGGGCTGAGGTTCTTACCAGTAGCTATGTGGTCAATTCTCTTTCCCATGATGTGATATTTGTTGTGATCATAGGCTATGTTAATCTAGGGTGATCCCATGATATTTCCCCTTCCTCTATGTATTGGATTGATGTACTCACTTGTCTTTATCTAGTATAATCCCCGAGACCAAGGTGACATCGGTCTATTGGACATGGATTAGAAAAGTATTTTCATGAGTGATTTCCTCTCTTGTGTGTTGATTGAAGATTGAGAGTCTCTTGGTGCTTGTCTTTGACTATCCTTTAGATATGTTGTGGTGATTCTGGGACTCTCTTTGGATGGCCGCGGTGACATTGGGAAATCCTTAGATTGAGAACTACGAACTTTGAGGTGTGCTTTTGTAGCCCTACATAATTCTCGTCCTCTCTTGACCACGAAGGAATGACCTCCGAGTGTGTCCCCTTTGCATGTTTTATGGGAAATATCATGTGATTCGATTATGTTAATGTTGTTGGGAGTTGCCACTAGTGAAAGTATGAAGCCTAGGCCTTGTTTCCACCATTGCAATACCATTTGTGCTCACGTTTACCACTTGTTTGGTTGCTGCACTTTTTATTACAGATTTATATTACTTTGTTTTGCCATCCATATCACTTGCCATTTAACATCTCTTCGCCAAACTAGTGCACCTATACAACTCCTAGTTGTATTAGGTGTGTTGGGGACACAAGAGACTTCTTGTATCTTAGTTGCAGGGTTGCTTGAGAGAGACCATCTTCAACCTCTACTTCCCTGAGTTCGATAAACCTTAGGTCATCCACTTGAGGGAAATTGCTGCTGTCATACAAACCTCTGCGCTTGGAGGCCCAACATAGTCTACAAGAGTAGAAGCGTGTGTAGACATCAAGGCCCAACATTGGTACTCCATTCGCCTAAACAACTAAAACTTGCCGAGGGAGTAATTAACCCGAGGATTGATTAATCAACCCCCCTGGGCCAGTGCTCGATTTGAGTGTTGGTCCAAACTAGAGTCGTGTGCGGTACCCCCCTTGGCAACTTGGGTTTTGGTCACTGTACGCTGTGCTCATCCGGTCGTGGCCTGAGACTAGATACGCGCGGCTACTGTCAGGGTGTCGGCACGCCGGGAGGTCTTGCTGGATTAGTCTTACCTTAGTCGGAGTATCTTGAGCACGGGATTCCGAGGATACTCGGGCCTTCCCACCTTGGAGTTGCGACTCCGCGGATCGTGGGCTTGTAATGGGCCAAGTTGGAACACCCCTGCAGGGTTTTGAACTTTCGAAAGCCATGCCCGCGGTTATGTGGCAGATGGGAATTTGTTAATATCCGGTTGTAGAAAACTTGACACCATGTTCAGAACACACTACCAGCGTGAGTACCATGACGGTCATTTTCCGAAAGGGGTTCGGGAAGTGAACACGGTGGGGTTATGTTTGACGTGCTTAGTTAGGATCACTTCATGATCACCTTGTCGCTTGTGGCACTTCTCTTCTCGCTCTTATTACGTAAGTTAGTGCTAGTGCAGCTGCAGCCTTTTATTCTTTCTTCAGCCTTGTTCCACACCCAAGGCTTAGATAGTTGTGTTACCCGGGAACGGGATTGCTGAGTCCTCCGTGGCTCACAGATTCTACACCACACCAGATGCAGGTACCATGGTGAGCTACTCAGGTGACGGCTCCGAGCTATACTGGGAGTACGATGAGGAACGTAGCCGTTACTATGTGCACTATCCCGATGATCAGTAGTGGTTTCTACTAGGGGCGATTCGAACCTGTGGCTTTATGTATGTTTGGTATCTTTCATTTGGATCTTCACCCGTAGACGGGTTGTGATGTTATTTGAATGATGTTTGGCTATGTAATGAATTGTGTGATGTGGCGAGTGTAAGCCAACTATCTCTTTTCCTTTTCATCCCTATTTTTACATGAGATGTGCAAAGATACCGAACTTGAGATCATTCCAGAATGGGCTTATACCTTTAAGTCGTGCCTCGACACGTAGGAGGTATAGTCCCATCCTGGGCATTACAAGTTGGTATTCAGAGCCTTCTCCGACATAGAAGCCCCCACTGATGGATCGAATCGTTGACGGTTGAGTCTAGGCACACACTTAAAATGTTTTGAGTCCTATATATATATCGGAGAGTAGGATTTCTTTTGCTCCTCATCTCTTTTCACTCTGGTGAGGACTCCTGACGATTACTCTTGTCTCTTCCACTCTCAAAATTTCACCAAATTTTTTTTAGGAATCTCGCGACTATTGTTTGGATTGTTCCGATGTCTTTGTGACGAGAACATTGTTCTCGATGCCTCCTGTCATTTAGGGGTTGTGGCAGTGTCCCGGGAGTTGAGCTCCGAGGTGTTGTCGTCACAAATATATCGCATCAGTTCTGGAATACTTAAGATGGCCGACATCGAAAACTCTCCTATGCGGTTAGTGGCAAGATAACCCCGACATCACCCAGTACTGGGGAGGTAGTTCGGGAGTATTGCCATAGCTTGTATAGTAGATGCGTTTCGAAGGTCCGAGGTAGACGGTTTCCGGAAATAACTGGTTATGTGTTGAAGGATGGATACAGCTGGATGTAGGATTAGAGTTGAGTGCGCGATGCTTCCCCTGTATCCCCAACACCTGATTGCATAACTGGAAACTTTCGGAAATTAATAGGTGGGTTCATCTAATAGATCATAGGCATTCTTCCAACGAATGCAGGATATGGAGTTCGGGGTTCTACATTGAGTGAAGTAGTTTTATGGCCGTTGTTCCGATCGGGAGTTGCATCTTAAAGGGTCCTTGGCTATGCTGATCCGGGGATCGCAAAACCCTTTTGTAACACGTTCCATAAGCTTTCAGCACGAATATGTCGAACGAAGCTTCTATCTTGTATTTGTTCTATCTGCACCTTGTTGTTTTATTTACCTTTTGTCTCCCAAGTGGCTTCTCGTGAAGATTGTTGTTACTATTAAACTGAGAATTTCATTCGTTCCTCTTGTTCGAATGATTCTTGTGAAGACTATGTTGCAATTCTAGCCGTTGATTCAGCTTATATCTTTTTTCAATCAAATGGCTAATAGTGGTCATCTCTTTCAGGATGGCTCCTAAAAGGGTTCCCAACGCTAACCCAGAGGGTGAAGAGGTTCCTGATCGTCCTCCTTCCCCTCCTCCTCCGTCTGAGGCCTAGAGAGCAATCATGCAAGCGACGAATCAGAACACCCAGATGCTTATGCAAATGATGCAGAACATTCAAGCAAATTAGGCAAATCAGGGTGCTCATGGGAACCAAGGCCAAGGCAATTTGTTCAACCAACCTCATTTTGCTACGCTCAACCAGTTCCTGGCAAATCAACCAAAGGCATTCAGTTACTGCGTGGACCCTCTAGATGTAGAAGACTGGATAACAGATATCAAGAAGCATTTTGAGTGCAGTAACGTCAGGCCCGAGGACTATGTGAAGTTTGCAGCCTTCCAACTCAAGGACCAAGCCGCTGATTGGTGGCAGCAGTACAAAGACTCCAGAGCAGGGCGTGTAATCTCCTGGGATGACTTCTGCAAGGATTTTCGTTCTCACCACATTCCAACAAGTGTCATCGAGGGTATGCGTGAGCAATTCCGCAACCTGAAGCAAGGCTCAATGACTGTCTACCAATATAATGTCAAGTTCCAGAACCTTGCCCGCTATGCCAAGCAAGACATCCCAGATGCCAAGAGCAAGATCTATCAGTTCCGAGGTGGTCTGAAGGATGAACTGCAACTAGCTCTCGCCCTGTTCGAGCCTGATGAGTTTGATAAATTCTATAACATGGCACTTAAGCAAGAGGCATCCCAGCTCAAGATGGAAGCTTCCAAAAAGAGGATCAGAGATGCCGTTCACTCCTCCTCTTCTTCTCAAGTGGTCGCAAAGCAACAGAAGTTTTGGCTTCCACCTCCTCCAGTGATCCGAGCTCCCTACAACAACAACAAGAACTCTGGTGGACGTGCTTTCTCCCACCCACCCAACCCAAGCAATCAGTCAAAGAATCATTTTCAAGCTTCCAAGTCAAGTGCTCCTCACTACCGTCCTCTCTCAGAAGTGGTTTGCAACAAGTGCTCTCAGAAGGGTCACTATGCTAACAAGTGCCCTAACCCAAGGCGCCTTCCGCCTCCTCCAGCTGTCAGCACTGCTATTGTCAAGCACAACCCCAAGTCAGCAAGAGTGAATCTGATGAATGCAGCTCAAGCAGAGAATTCTTCAGATGTGATACTTGGTAACCTTCCAGTTAACTCTATTCCTACAAAAGTCTTGTTTGATTCAGGTGCATCACATTATTTCATGTCAAGACCTTTTGCATTGTCACATGATATGCCATTGCAAGCTTTGCCTAGTCCGATGTCTGTGCTTTCTCCGGGTTTGCTTATGAACTCCAACAACTTTGCTCCGAATGTATCTATTCGCATGGGTGATTACCGTTTTCTGGCTTCTCCGGTTATTCTCGGCAATTCCGACATTGATCTTATTCTCGGAATGGATTGGCTTTCTCAGCATGATGCTCACATTGATTGTGCAAATAAGGAAGTCAAGATTACTCATCCTAACGAAGACGTGATTATCTTTGCCTCTCGAGATAACACAATCAGGCTATTCTCTCTCAATGACAAGGGCGAGATTAATGCCATCTCTCAAATTCCGGTGGTCAATGATACGAAGATGTTTTCCCTGAAGAGCTTCCAGGCATGCCTCCGCATCGTCAAGTTGAATTTGTCATTGAACTCGAGCCTGGTACTGATCCAGCATGCCGGCGTCCGTACAAGCTCTCCCAGAAGAGTTGAAGGAGTTGAAGAAACAGCTTGATGAACAAGAGCGTATGGGTCTGATCAGGCCTAGCACGTCTCCTTGGGGCTGTGGTGTCTTATTTGTCAAGAAGAAGGATGGCACGGAGCGCCTTTGCGTTGATTACCGGCCATTGAACAAGAAGACAATAAAGAACAAGTATCCGCTCCCCAACATCAATGAATTGTTCGAGCAACTCAAAGGAGCCAAAGTGTTCTCAAAGCTCGATCTCCGGATGGGTTATCACCAAATTCGCATTCGCGAAGAAGATATCCACAAGACTGCGTTCAGAACAAGCTACGTCTCCTATGAATATACAGTCATGTCTTTTGGCCTCGCTAATGCTCCACCTACCTTCTCGAGAATGATACACTACATTTTCAACCCCTACACCAACGAATTTGTGCTTGTGTATCTGGATGACATCTTGGTATTTTCCAAGAATGAAGAGGATCACGAAAAGCACCTCCGTCTGGTTCTCGACAGACTCCGTGAACATAAGTTCTATGCCAAGTTCTCCAAGTGCGAATTCTGGCTCGATAAGGTCTTGTATCTGGGCCATATCATCTCCGCTGACGGTATTGCGGTCAACCCCGAGAAAGTTGAAGCCATTGTCAACTGGGAACCTCCTCAGAACGTCAAGCAACTCTGAAGCTTCCTTGGTCTGGCTAGCTATTGCAGAAGGTTCGTTGAGAACTTCTCCAAGATTGCCAAGCCTCTCTCCAACTTGCTGCAGAAGAATGTCAAGTACAACTGGTCTCCGGATTGTGATGTGGCATTCAAAACTCTCAAAGAAAAGCTCATCTCTACTCCAGTTCTTACCCCTCCAGATGAGTCCAAGCCCTACGAAGTTTTCTGTGATGCTTCTCTTCAAGGACTTGGTGGTGTGCTAATGTAGGACAAGAAAATTGTGGCATACACCTCTCGTCAATTGAAGCCAAGTAAGAAGAACTACCCCACACATGATCTCGAGCTAGCAGCTGTGGTACATGCCTTGATCACGTGGAGACACCTTCTGTTGGGCAGAAAAGTCGATATCTTCACCGATCACAAGAGCTTGAAGTACATCTTCACACAGCCGAACCTGAACCTTCGCCAGACTCGTTGGGTCGAGATGATCCAAGAGTATGATCCTAGCATCGAATACACACCTGGCAAGGCCAATGTCATTGCAGATGCCTTGAGCAGAAAGGCATATTGCAACAGTCTCCTTATCAAGTCGTTTCAGCCTGAGCTTTGTGAAGCATTCAGGAAGCTCAACCTCCAAGTTGTTCCGCAAGGCTTTCTTGCAAATCTTCAAGTTGCTCCTACCTTGGAAGATCAGATCCGTGAGGCCCAACTCAGTGATGCTATGGTGCAGAAAGTGAAACATGGTATTGCAAAGGGTACTCCCAAATACAAGTGCTATCGCGTTGATGAGAGAGATACCTTGTTCTTTGAGGACAGACTTGTTGTTCCCAAGGGTGATCTCAGGAAGTTCATAATGAACGAAGCACATGACTCCCTCCCTTTGATTCATCCTGGAAGTTCCAAGATGTACCAAGACCTCAAGCAATCTTACTGGTGGACTCGCATGAAAAGGGAGATTGCCCAATTCGTGGATGAATGTGATGTCTGCAGAAGAGTGAAGGCAGAGCATCAACGTCCAGCCAGTCTTCTCCAACCTCTTCCTATTCCCGAGTGGAAACTCGACCACATTGAAATGGATTTCGTCACTGGGTTTCCTAAGTCCAAGAAAGGGAATGATTCTATCCTTGTTGTCATCGACAAGCTTACCAAAGTAGCTCACTTCCTTCCAGTCAAAGAATCCATCAATGCAGCTCAACGGGCAGAGTTGTACACTTCCAGAATTGTGTCCTTACATGGCATTCCTCAAGTTATCTCCTTAGACCGTGGAAGTTTGTTCACATCCAAGTTCCGGGACTCCTTTCAGTCTGCCATGGGCACTAAGATCCGTTTCAGCACTGCATTTCACCCTCAGACTAGTGGTCAAGTCGAGAGAGTGAATCAGATTCTAGAAGACATGCTCAGAGCTTGTGTCATCTCTTTTGGCATGAAGCTGTCTTCCATTTGCCGAGTTCTCTTACAACAACAGTTTCCAAGCAAGTGCCGGCAAAGCTCCGTTTGAAATTCTCTATGGCAGAAAGTGTCGTACCCCTCTCAACTGGTCAGAGACTGGTGAACGTTAACTTCTTGGCAATGACTTGATCTCAGAAGGCGAAGAAATGTGCAAAGTCATACGTGAGAATCTCAAGGCCGCTCAGTCGCGTCAGAAGAGCTACTATGACGGCAAGCATCGTGATTTGGCCTTCAACATTGGGGATCATGTCTACCTCCGTGTTTCTCCTATGAAAGGCACCCAAAGATTTGGTATCAAAGGAAAGCTTGCTCCTAGATACGTGGGCCCTTTCAAGATCCTTGGCAAAAGAGGCGATCTAGCCTATCAACTTGAGCTCCCTTCCAACTTCGCTAATGTTCATGATGTGTTTCACGTGTCTCAACTCCGCAAGTGCTTCAAGACACCTGGACGCACCATTCCGTTTAAGGAGATTGATCTTCAACAAGACTTGTCTTACGGAGAGCACCCCGTTGCTATTCTCGAAGAAACTGAGCGCAAGACCCGCAACAAGTCAATCAAGTTCTTGAAAGTTAAGTGGTCACACCATACCGACCGAGAAGCTACGTGGGAACGAGAAGATCACCTTCGTTCCGAGTACCCTTCCTTCTTCCAGTCCTAGATCTCGGGACGAGATCTTTTCGTAGTAGAGGAGAGTTTGTAATACCCCGGATGTAACACTTTCCCTATATGGCAATATATAAACTTTGGCTTCATCAGTTCCATTCCGGGTTCTTCGTCTTTTTGGGTTTCGTCGTTTTGTCGTGTGCGTGTGTGCATTTCATCCATGTCATGTTGTCATGTGCATTGCATTGCATTTGTGTTGTCGTTTGCGTCCGGTCCCACTAGTCTCTTCCCGTTGTCCGTTTCGAGTTCCGACGCTCTCACACGTGCCCGTGGCATCACCGAGCCCTTCTTTCGTGTTTGGGCGTGTAACGTTTCCGGAATGGCGTGAGACTTGTCGTGCGATGTTGTTTTGATACGTGTAACCCGCTTGTCAAGTTTCGTCGCTTTTGGAGTTCGTTTGGTACTCCAACGGGTAACCTAGTGGGATAAAAGTACCTCCTCTTTTAGGCCCAAGACCCCCTCCACAACAGCCCACCAACCCAGCACAACCCTTCCCATCATCTCGGTCATTGAATTGTGATCGCGTGGCCGAAAACCGCTCCCCATTTGGAGTCTCCTAGCTCCTTGTGCCTATAAAAACGTCCATCCCTCCATTTTTCTCGTCCAAACCCTAGCCTTCTCCTAGCTCCAGCCGCCGCCTCGTTTTCCGTGCCGGGTGGACGTGTCCGTCCGCGCCGGACACAGCCTCCGCCGCCGCGCGGGCCCGCAGGCCCGCTCCCGCCGCCGTTCGGGCCAGATCCCTCCGCCGCGCCAGCCCTTCGTCCCCGCCGCCTCCGGTCGACGCCCCGCCGCCACGGCCGCGCCGGCCACCGCGCCGCCACCCGCAGGCGGCCGGAGCACCGTCTGCCGCCGCCGGGCCTCAGAGCGCCGCCGCCCGAGCTCAAGAGAGCCTCGCCACCGGCCGAGCCCCGGCCCCCTCCGAGCCCTCGCCGCCGGGAGGGCGCCGTCCGTCGAGCCTCCCCGCCGACGCCCGTCGTTCGCCGGCCGGAGCAGTGCCAGTGGCCCTCGCCCCGCCGCCGATGGGCCCCTTCGCTGGAGTCCGAGCTCCGCCGCCCGTTGACCCCCGATCCGATCGGGATCCCGATCCAGTCTCCAACCGGGCCGAAACCCTAACGGGTACGGACCCGCGAACCCGTTTGACCACGACCCGGCGCTCGTTGACCCGCAGGTTGACCCTTGTCTTTTTTGGCTAAGTCTTTGCTATTTTTCATTGTCTGATGCATTTTTTGTGATGATGATAACTTTTACTGTGCTTGTCCGATTTGTGCGTATGATATGTCAAAATGATCGTGGCAACATGTACTATGTTGTGTTCCATTGTGTCATGCTTGTTTGAGTCCATTTAGATGTCTTAATCTTCATGACAAGAGTGCTATATGATATAAACTGCTGCTATTAGTTATTTTCATGCCATGTTTGATCTGTGATAACTTGATGCATGTTTATCCAAATGAAGCAAATGATATGTCCAAATGTTCATCATGAGATGCTCTACATGTTGGTTGCTATAGCATGCTTGTTAGAGTTCATATTGCCATGTTTATCCCTGTTGCAAAAGTGCATGTGGATGTTAGGTTTTATAACTTGTTACGAGATGCCTAGTTGAGGAGCTCGTTGCTATTGATGTGTTTGTCCCCATGTTGCATGCTCATATGTTTTGGACTCCCCATCATGTGTTCTTTGCTGTGGTTCAAACCACTTGCCATGTTATGCTTTGAGGTGACTTAAACTTGCTCACAAACATGCCATGATAATATTGCTGTTTTAACACTTAGCGAAATTTCACTAAGTGTGGAATCTGTAATATCCTGATGCTATGTTTGCTTGTTCTCCTAGGCAAATCCATGATAGTTTTGGGGTGACCATTGATCATTCCTTGTTGTATATGTTGTTGTCTATCCATCCATGCCCTCACATGCTCATTTGGGTTTCTGTAGCATATTTAATTCTTGCCCCCAAGTTGCTATAAAATATTACTGTCAGGTTTTTAGTGTCATGATCAAAATGTTGTAGCTTGTTGCTATTGATCCATGCCTCCTATGGAGATGCTCCAATGGAGTTGTTTGCTGTAGGATATGTCTAATTCATGTCCATGCTTCTTGTCACCATGTTTGAGTGATGTAGAGTATATATTTCTTGCTCTAAAGTTGCTATGTGGCTGTTAATTTCAGCTTTGCATTGTTTCTTGTTTCGGGTGTATCGTTTAGTCCGTTGCTCAGTTTTGAGCGTGCCCTACATATAACTTGTGTGATTTTGCATGTAGATTCATAATATCATCTTGTTAACATGTTTGGAGTATGTTTTCTTGATGTTTGGGGTGCATTTTGCACCGTTGCCATGCTTATCTTGTTTTGATCATATCTTCTAGACCGTAGCTCCGTTTTAAACAAACTTTATATGAAACTTGACTAGATTTTCGTGTAGATTGTCATGGTGCATGTTAACTTGCTGTTTAACAACTTTAACTTAAGGTTTGTTCAGATCTGGACTAATTTCAAACTATGCATATGAGGACTTACCGGATTTGTCTTAAGTAGTTTCCGGCGTCATTTAAACCTGTTGTTTCTTGTGTTGTTTTTCTGTGCATCCTACCTTTCCATGTTTTGCATCCTAAATAGACTTGTCTTGCATCCTACTTGCTTGAGTATGTTGTCATGTTTCTTGTGTTGTTTCTCTGTGCTTCCTATGTTGTCTTTCTGTGCATCCTAAGTGCATCTGCAGTGCTTCCTTAGTGCATCAGCCATGCATCCTGTAGTTTGCGCATTGCATCTTGTTTGATTTCGTGCCTCGTGTGTTCTTGTGTTGAGTAGAGTCGGAAGCCGAGATCGAGTACGAGAACGAGGTTACTACCGAGGTTGAGAACGAGGAGCCCTCTTACGATCCCATCGACGACTCGACAGGCAAGATGACCTGACCCAGATATCATTACTATCTTTGCCTATTGCTAGAAGTATCGCTCTTTAGCTTATTGCCTCGATGCCCATGTTTGTCTGTCAGCCTCCTATTGTAACCATGAATCTGTCTAACCACCCTACCTATGCAAACCTTTGATTGGCTACGTAGGCTTCGCTCAGCCCCTCTTATAGCATTGCTAGTTGCAGGAGAAGATTTGAAGATTCTTGCTTCATGTTGAAGCTTGTTGGGATATCACACTATATAAACTCTTTAATGAAATCATCTATATATTGGTAATGGGTGGAAGGCTAAGCCTCTTGCTTGGTGATTTGTTCCACTCATGCCGCCCTAGGAACTGTATAAACCGGTGTTATGTTCCTTGATTTTGCGTTCCTCACACGGTTGGGGTTATGGGACCCCCTCGATAAACCGCTTAGCGCTAAGTCTTTTCCAGCGAGGCCCAACATTGGTACTCCATTCGCCTAAACAACTAAAACTTGCCGAGGGAGTAATTAACCCGAGTTTTAATTAATCAACCCCCCTGGGCCAGTGCTCAATTTGAGTGTTGGTCCAAACTAGAGTCGTGTGCGGTACCCCCCTTGGCAACTTGGGTTTTGGTCACTGTACACTGTGCTCATCCGGTCGTGGCCTGAGACTAGATACGCGCGGCTACTGTCAGGGTGTCGGCACGCCAGGAGGTCTTGCTGGATTAGTCTTACCTTAGTCGGAGTATCTTGAGCATTGGCTTGTAATGGGCCAAGTTTGAACACCCCTGCAGGGTTTTGAACTTTCGAAAGCCGTGCCCGCGGTTATGTGGCAGATGGGAATTTGTTAATATCCGGTTGTAGAAAACTTGACACCATGTTCAGAACACACTACCAGCGTGAGTACCGTGACGGTCATTTTTCGAAAGGGGTTCGGGAAGTGAACACGGTGGGGTTATGTTTGACGTGCTTAGTTAGGATCACTTCGTGATCACCTTGTCGCTCATGGCACTTCTCTTCTCGCTCTTATTACGTAAGTTAGTGCTAGTGCAGCTGCAGCCTTTTATTCTTTCTTCAGCCTTGTTCCACACCCAAGGCTTAGATAGTTGTGTTACCCGGGAACGGGATTGCTGAGTCCTCCGTGGCTCACAGATTCTACACCACACCAGATACAGGTACCATGGTGAGCTACTCAGGTGACGGCTCCGAGCTATACTGGGAGTACGATGAGGAACGTAGCCGTTACTATGCGCACTATCCCGATGATCAGTAGTGGTTTCCACTAGGGGCGATTCGAACCTGTGGCTTTATGTATGTTTGGTATCTTTCATTTGGATCTTCACCCGTAGACGGGTTGTGATGTTATTTGAATGATGTTTGGCTATGTAATGAATTGTGTGACGTGGTGAGTGTAAGCCAACTATCTCTTTTCCTTTTCATCCCTATTTTTACATGAGATGTGCAAAGATACCGAACTTGAGATCATTCCAGAATGGGCTTATACCTTTAAGTCGTGCCTCGACACGTAGGAGGTATAGTCCCATCCTGGGCATTACACCAGGTGTGGTTGAATTGACAACTCAGCTGCTAATACTTAAGAGTATTCTTTGGCTCCCCTTGTGTCGAATCAATAAATTTGGGTTGAATACTTTACCCTCGAAAACTGTTGCGATCCCCTACACGTGTGGGTTATCAAGTACCGGAACAAAGAATTAGCACATAGCGAATACATGAACTCCTCAAACTAAGGTCATCACCGGAAATTATCCGGAATACTGTCACTCCGGGGTTTATGAATCATAACACATAGTAGGTGACTATTACTTGCAAGATCGGATCTAGATCATAGATATAATGGTGAAAACATAAATAGATCAAATTTGAATTCATGGCACCCGGCCCAAAGTGTCAAGCATTAAGCATAGCAAAGTCATAACAACATCAATCTCCGAACATAATGGATACTAGGGATCAAGCCCTAACAAAACTAACTCGATTACATGATGAATCTCATCCAAATCCTCACTGACCAGCGAGCCTACGAAGGAATTACTCACTCCCGATGGAGAGCATCATGAAATTGGCGATGGAGGAGGGTTGGTCATTGATGACCCACAAGTGTAGGGGATCTATCGTAGTCATTTCGATAAGTAAGAGTGTCGAACCCAACGAGGAGCAGAAGGAAATGATAGGCAGTTTTCAGTAAGGTATTTTCTGCAAGCACTGAAATTATCGGTAATGTGTAGTTTTGTGATAAGATAATTGGTAGCAAGTGACAAATAGTAAAAGTAAATAAGGTGTAGCAAGACGGCCCAATCCTTTTTGTAGCAATGGACAAGCCTGGACAAACTCTTATATGAAGTAAAGCGCTCCCGAGGACACATGGGAATTATCGTCAAGCTAGTTTTCATCACGTTTATATGATTCGCGTTTGTTACTTTGATAATTTGGTATGTGGGTGGACCGGTGCTTGGGTGCTGCCCTTACTTGGACAAGCATCCCACTTGTGATTAACCTCTATTGCAAGCATCCGCAACTACAAAAGAAGTATTAAGGTAAACCTAACCATAGCATGAAACATATGGATCCAAATCAGCCCCTTACGAAGCAACGCATAAACTAGGGTTTAAGCTTCTGTCACTCTAGCAACCCATCGTCTACTTATTACTTTCCAATGCCTTCCTCTAGGCCCAAACAATGGTGAAGTGTCATGTAGGCGACATTCAAATGACACCACTAGAGGAAAGACAACATACATCTCATCATAATATCGAACGAATACCAAATTCACATGACTACTTATAGCGAGACTTCTCCCATGTCCTCAGGAACAAACGTAACTACTCACAAAGCATATTCATGTTCATAATCAGAGGGGTATTAATATGCATAATAGATCTGAACATATGATCTTCCACCAAGTAAACCAACTAGCATCAACTACAAGGAGTAATCAACACTACTAGCAACCTACAGGTACCAATATGAGGTTTTGGTACAAAGATTGGATACAAGAGATGAACTAGGGTTTGAGAGGAGATGGTGCTGGTGAAGATGTTGATGAAGATAACCCTCCCCAAGATGGGAGAGTTGTTGGTGATGACGATGGTGATGTTTTCCCCCTCCCGGAGGGAAGTGTCCCCGGCAGAACAGCTCCGCCAGAGCCCTAGATTGGTTCTGCCAAGGTTCCACCTCGAGACGGCGGCGCTTTGTCCCAAAAGCCTCCTTATGATTTTTTCCAGGTCAAAACACCTCATATAGGAGAAGATGGGCATCGGGGAGTCACCAGGTGGCCCACGAGGCAGGGTGCACGCCCAGGGGGCGCCCCCACCCTCGTGGACAGGTGGTGGCCCCCCTCTCGTATCTCTTTCGCCAGATATTTTTTATATTTTCTGAAACGATGTTTCGTGGAGTTTCGGGGCTTTTTGAGTTGTGCAGAATAGGTCTCCAATGTTTGCTCCTTTTCCAGCCCAGAATTCATGCTGCCGACATTCTCCCTCTTCATGTAAACCTTGTAAAATAAGAGAGAAAAGGCATAAGTATTGTGACATAATGTGTAATAACAGCCCATAGTGCAACAAATATCAACATAAAAGCATGATGCAAAATGGACGTATCAGTGATGACGAAGACCGAAGATTCCCCTCTCGGGAGCCCCAAACGGACTCCAGATCTGGCCTCCCAATGAAGAACATGAGGTGACGGCGGCTTCGTATCGCAAAATGAGATAATTCTTCCACCTTGATTTTTTTCTAGAAATATAGGTATTTATGGAGTTGGACTCGGGGTCTGTGGGGCCACCAGGTGGGTTAACCAACCTGGGTTGTGCCCACCTGGGCGGACCTGGAGGGGGGCGCGCCCTGGTGGGTTGTGCTCACCCAGGGGCCCCCCTCCGGTGGTTCTTGGCTCCAACAATTTTCTTTTATTCTGAAATAATTCTCCAAAAAATTTTGTTCCATTATGAGAACTTTTATTTATGCACAAAAATAACACCATGGTAGTTCTGCTGAAAACAACGTCAGTCCGGGTTAATTTCATTCAAATCATGCAAATTAGAGTCCAAAACAAGAGGAAAAGCGTTAGGAAAAGTAGATACGACGGAGACGTATCAACTCCCCCAAGCTTAAACCTTTGCTTGTCCTCAAGCAATTCAGTCGATAAACTGAAAGTAAAAAAGAAAACTTTTACGAACTCTTTTGCTCTTGTTTACATAAATAAGCTTAAGTAGCACCCAGGTTTTCAGCAAAGATCATGACTAACCATGTGAACAATAACTCTTAGAAATTATATTAACTCATATCAATAGCATAAACAACTAGAGAGCAATAATAAAATATCTCATATGACAACACTTTATCAAAACAATCGTGATATAATATGACAACAGTGGTATCTCGCTAGCCCTTTCTGAGACCGCAAAACATAAATGCAGAGCACCTCCAAAGTTCAAGCAGCAACTAAACATTGTAATTCATGGTAGAAAAGATCCAGTCAGGCTAACACCCAACATTAACTACACACAATGCATGAGGATGACAATAGTGCTCTCAGATCTGGCGCTTATTTGAGAAGGTGATGACTCAACATAAAAGTAAATAGATAGTCCCTTCATAGAGGGAAGCATTGATTTGCAGAGGTGCGAGAGCTCAAGGTTTTAAAACAGAGATAAATGTAATTTTTAGAAATGCACCCTTCCTGTTTACTTCGCGACCATCAATTATCAATATCTTCCATGCTAAACACATTAATGGCGGTTCCCAAGCAGTAAAGTAAAGGTTTTTACTCAGTAGGAGTTTTTGTTTGATTATTTGTAAGTCTTTTCTGTTTTGAATTCGGGACTGGGAATCCCTATTACCGCCCCTCTCGTGCAAGGACAAGTGAATAAACACTCGTCATGAGAATAACCCGCTTAGCATGGAAGATACCGACTACCTCCTGTCACTCTATGAACAATCCAGGCACATAAAAATGATGTTTATTTGAAGTTTTTAGATGTAGCACATGAAAATTTACTTAGGACGGCAGGGTATTACCGCATATAGGTAGGCATGGTGGACTCATCTGGAATAACTTTGGTTTTGGGATTTGATGCACAAGCAGTATTTCCGCTTAGTACAAACGAGGGCTAGCAAATAGGTTGAGAAGCGGCCAGCTAGAGAGCAACAACGGTCATGAATATGTATTATGCATAATAAACATTGGATACCAACATGAGTAGGATATGGACACCATGAACATAAATATCATAGAGGCTATGTTGGTTTTGATTCATTACATGCATGAACATGCGCCAAGTCAAGCCACTTGAAACCTTCGGAGGAGGATACCATATCATCATACTACATCACAATTATTTTAATGCAATGTTGACCTTTAAGATAAATCATTATCCACTCCTAGCTACTTAAGCATGGCATGAGAAACTATAATCTCTAATTGTCATTGCAACATGTTTGATCTTCAAGACGAAGACGGACGCTGATGGTAATATCACTGTCTACAAAGCTCGACTTGTTGCGAAAGGTTTTCGACAAGTTCAAGGGGTTGACTATGATGAGACTTTCTCACCCGTAGCGATGCTTAAGTCTGTCCGAATCATGTTAGCAATTGCCGCATTTTATGATTATGAAATCTGGCAAATGGACGTCAAAACTGCATTCCTTAACATGTTTCTTAAAAAAGAGTTGTATATGATGCAACTAGAAGGTTTTGTCAATCATAAAGGTACTAATAAAGTGTGCAAACTCCAGCAATCCATCTATGAACTGGTGCAAGCATCTCAGAGTTGGAATATATGCTTTGATGAGGTGATCAAAGCATATGGTTTTATACAGACTTACAGTGAATCCTGTATTTACAAGAAATTGAGTGGGGGCTCTGTAGCATTTCTGATATTATATGTGGATGACATATTGTTGACTGGAAATGATATAGAATTTCTGGATAGCATAAAAAGATACTTGAATAAGAATTTTTCAATGAAAGACCTCGAAGAAGCTGCTTACATATTGGGCATCAAGATCTATAGGGATAGATCGAGACGCTTAATAAGACTTTCACAAAGTACATACCTTGACAAAGTTCTAAAGAAATTCAAGATGGACCTGTCAAAGAAAGGGTTCTTGCCTGTGTTGCAAGATGTGAAATTGAGTAAGACTTAAAGCCCGGCCACAACAGAAGATATAGAGAGAATGAAAGTCATTCCCTATGCCTCAGCCATAGGTTCTATAAAGTATGCCATGTTGTGTACCACATCAGATGTGTGACTTACCATAAGTTTGACAGGGAGGTACAAAAGTAATCCAGGAGTGGATCACTGGACAACGGTCAAGAATATCCTTAAGTACCTGAAAAGGACCAAGGATATGTTTCTCGTTTATGGAGGTGACGAAGAGCTCATCGTAAAGGGTTACATCGATGCAAACTTCGACATGTATCCGGATGACTCTGAGTCTCAATCTTGATACGTATTGAACGTGGGAGCAATTAGCTAGAGTAGCTCTATGCAGGGCATTGTAGACATAGATAATTGCAAAGTACACACGGATCTGAATGTTGCAGACCCGTTGACTAAAACCTCTCTCACAAGCAAAACACTATCACACCTTAGAACTCTTTGGGTGTTAATCACATGGCGATGTGAACTAGATTATTGACTCTAGTAAACTCTTTGGGTGTTAGTCACATGGCAATGTGAACTATGGGTGTTAATCACATGGCGATGTGAACTGGATTATTGACTCTAGTGCAAATGGGAGATTGATGAAAATATGCCCTAGAGGCAATAATAAAATGGTTATATTATATTTCCTTAATCATGATAAATTTTTATTATTCATGTTATAATTGTAATGACTGGTGCTACTTCTCGAGCTTGCGTTGTATTCCCTCGAAGAGGAAAGGGTGATGCAGCACAGTAGCGTAAGTATTTCCCTCAGTTTTTGAGAACCAAGGTATCAATCCAGTAGGAGACCACACGCGAGTCCCTCGCACCTGTTCAAACAAATAAGAACTTCGCAGCCAACGCGATAAGGGGTTGTCAATCCCTTTACGGTCACTTAGGAAAGTGAGATCTGATAGAGATGATAGTTTGATATTTTTGGTATTTTTGGATATAAGAACAGAAAGTAAAAGCGGAAAAGTAAAGTAGATTGTAGATTGATATGTTGAGAATAGACCCGAGGGCCATAGTGTTCTCTAGTGGCTTCTCTCATGATAGCGATATTCTACGGCGGGTAAACAAATTGTTGTCGAGCAATTGATAGAAAAGCGAATAATTATGAGACTATCTAGGCATGATCATTATATATAGGCATCACGTCCGAGACAAGTAGACCGAAACGATTCTGCATCTACCACTATTACTCCACACATCGACCGCTATCCAGCATGCATCTAGAGTATTAAGTTCATAAGAACAGAGTAACGCCTTAAGCAAGATGACATGATGTAGAGGGATAAACTCAAACATAGTGATATAGACCCCATCTTTTTATCCTCGATGGCAACAATACAATACGTGCCTTGCTGCCCCTACTGTCATTGGGAAAGGACACCACAAGATTGAACCCAAAGCCAAGAACTTCTCCCATTGCAAGAACTATAGATCTAGTAGGGCAAACCAAACCAATAATTTGAAGAGACTTGCAAGGATATTATAATCATACATAAAGAGTTCAGAGAAGAACCAAATATTTCTCATAGATAATCTTGATCATAAACCCACAATAAACACACTGCAAAAAGAGATTACATCGAATAGATCTCCTCGAAGACCGAGGAGAACTTGGTATTGAGATCCAAAGAGAGAGAGAAAGCCATCTAGATACTAGCTATGGAACCAAAGGTCTGTGGTAAACTACTCACAACTCATGGTGAGGCGATGATGATGATGTAGAAGCACTCCGTGGAAGATCCCCCCTCCGGCGGAGCTCCGGAACAGGCCCCAAGATGGGATCTCACGGGAACAGAAGGTTGCGGCGGTGAAACTAGGGTTTTCTCTGTTGTTCTGATAGTTTCGGGGTACGTAGGTATATATAGGAGGAAGGAGGGCACCGGGGGCCAGATGGGGTGCCCACGAGGCCGGGGGCGCGCCCTATAGGGGGGGCGCCCCCCACCCTCGTGGACGCCACGTCAGCTCTACTCCGTGGTTCTCAAGTCTCCCTTGCGTATTTTGCTCCAAAAATATTTCTCCCGAAGGTTTCATTCCGTTTGGACTCCGTTTGATATTCCTTTTCTGTAAAACCCTAAAACAGGCAAAAAACAACAATCTGGACTGGGCCTTTGGGTTAGTAGGTTAGTCCCAAAAATAATATAAAAGTGTATAACAAAGCCCATTAAACATCCAAAACATCATAAATAATAGCATGGAACAATAAAAAATTATAGATACGTTGGAGACGTATCAAGCATCCCTAAGCTTAATTCTTGCTCGTCCTCGAGTAGGTAAATGATAAAAACAGAATTTTTGATGTGGAATGCTAACCGACATAGTTTTTCAATATAATTCTCTTAATTGTGGCATGAATGTTCAGATCTGAAAGATTCAAGACAAAAGTCTATATTGACATAAGAAATAATAATACTTCAAGCATACTAACAAAGCAATCATGTCTTCTCAAAATACTATGGCTAAAGAAAGTTATCCCTACAAAATCATATAGTCTGGCTATGCTCCCTCTTCATCACACAAAATATTCATATCATGCACAACCCCGGTTTCAGCCAAGCACTTGTTTTTATACTCTATTCTTTCAAACCTTTCAACTTTCACGCAATACATGAGCGTGAGCCATGGACATAACACTATGTGGAATAGAGAGGTGGTTGTGGAGAAGATAAAAAGGAGGGAGATAGTCTCACATAGACTAGGCGTATCAACGGGCTATGGAGATGCCCATCAATAGATATCAATGTGAGTGAGTAGGGATTGCCATGCAACGGATGCACTAGAGCTAAAAATGTATGAAAGCTCAACAAAAGAAACTAAGTGGGTGTGCATCCAACTTGCTTGCTCACGAAGACCTAGGGCATTTGAGGAAGCCCATCGTTGGAATATACAAGCCAAGTTCTATAATGAAAATTCCCACTAGTATATGAAAGTGACTAAACATGAGACTCTCTATCATGAAGAACATGGTGCTACTTTGAAGCACAAGTGTGGAAAAAGATAGTAGCAATTGTCCCCTTTTTTGGGCCTTTCTTTTTTTTTCTTTGGCCTTTCTCTTTTTTTTTGGAGGGGCTTTCTTGATTTAGCCTTTCTTCACATGGGACAGTGCTCTAATAATGATGATCATCACACTTTCATTGGATTACAACTCGATATTACAACTCGATACTGGAACAAAGTATGACCTATATGAATGCCTCCGGCGGTGTACCGGGATGTGCAATGAATCAAGAGTGACATGTATGAAAGATTATGCATGGTGGCCTAGCCACAAATACGATGTCAACTACATGATCATGCATGGCAATATGAAAATATGAAGCGTGCCTTATGAACGGAACGGTGGAAAGTTGCATGGCAATATATCTCGGAATGGCTATGGAAATGTCATGATAGGTAGGTATGGTGGCTGTTTTGAGGAATATATATGGTGGCTGTTTTGAGGAATATATATGGTTGCTGTTTTGAGGAAGGATATATGGTGGGTGTATGGTACCGGCGAAAGTTGCGCGGTACAAGAGAGGCTAGCAATGGTGGAAGGGTGAGAGTGCGTATAATCCATGGACTCAACATTAGTCATAAGAACTCATATACTTATTGCAAAAATTTACGAGTCATCAAAACAAAGCAATCAACGCATGCTCCTGGGGGGGAGGTTGGTAGGAGTTAACCATCGCGCGCCCCCGACCTCCACACAAAGGATGACACTCTACAAATACCTCATGCTCTAACTTCGTCATATAGCGGTTCACCATATGTGCATGCTACGGGGATCACTAACTTTAACACAAGCATTTCTCAATTTCATATTAACTCCACTAGCATGACTCTAATATCACTATCCTCATATCTCAAAACAATTATCAAGCATCCAACTTCTCATCATATTCAATGCACTTAGTGTGAAAGTTTTTACTACATTGATATTGGATGTCTATCATGTGAAGGCTAGTTTTATAGCCAAAGCACATTACCATGCTGTGTTAATAGACTCTCAAAAGGATATAAGTGAAGCGCGAGAGATCAACAATTTCTACAAAATATAATCACCATCGTGCTCTAAAAGATATAAGTGAAGCACTAGAGAAAAAACTATTCAGCTCAAAAGATATAAGTGAAGCACATAGAGTGTTCTAACAATTCCTGGGCCAATTTAACTCTCTCAAATAGGCGTGTCCAGCAAGGATAATTGTCGCAAACTAACAAGCAAAGACTCAAATTATACATGACGCTCTAAGTAAAACACATATCATGTGATGAATAAAAATATAGCCCCGAGTATAGTTACCGATAGATGAAGACGAAAGAGGGGATGCCTTCCCGGGGCATCCCCAAGCATAGGCTCTTGGTTGTCCTTGAACTTTACCTTGGGGTGCCTTGGGCATCCCCAAGCTTAGGATCTTGCCACTCTTTGCTCCATAGTCCATCAAAGCAATACTCAAAACTTGAAAACTTCACAACACAAAACTTAGACAAAAATCTCGTGAGCTCCGTTAGTATAAGAAAGCAAACCACTACTCAAAGGTACTGCAAGGAATTCATTCTTTGTTTATATTGGTGTTAAAACTACTATATTCCAACTTCTCTATGATTCATACTTTCCAATACTACTCATAGATGCATTGAAATAAGCAAACAACACACGAAAAACAGAATCTGTCAAAAACAGAACAGTATGTAGTAATCTGTAGCTTTCGCATACTTATGTAACTCCAAAAAAATTGAAATAAATTGGTAAACGTGAGGAATTTGTCTATTAATCATCTGCAAAAATAATCAACTAAATATCACACTCCAGTAAAATCTGGTGACCATTCTAGCGAGCGCTAACGATTCTGTTTTTCACAGCAAGATCATATAAACTTCACACAAGTTTTCCCAAAGGTTCTACTTGGCACAAACACTAATTAAAACACAAAACCACATCTAAACAGAAGCTAGATGCAATATTTATTCCTAAACAGAAGCAAAAACAAAAAATATAAAATTCGGTTGCCTCCCAACAAGCGATGTCGTTTTACGCCCCTAGCTAGGCACGATACATGGATAGATCTAGGTATTGCCATCTTTGGAAGGCAATCCGTAAGTGGCTCTCATAATAGATTCATATGGTAATTTGATTTTCTTTCTAGGAAAGTGTTCCATGCCTTTCCTCAACGGAAATTGGAATCTAATATTTCCTTCCTTCATATCAATAGTTGCACCAATCGTTCTAAGGAAAGGTCTACCAAGAATAATAGGACATGGAGGATTGCAATCTATATCAAGAACAATGAAATCTACTGGCACATTATTCCTATTGGCAACAACAAGAACATCATTAATCCTTCCCATAGGTTTCTTAATAGTTGAATCCGCAAGATGCAAATTTAAAGAACAATCATCAAGCTCATGGTACCCTAGTAAATCACACAAAGTTTTTGGGATAGTGGAAACACTTGCACCCAAATCACACAAAGCATAACATTCACGATATTTAATTTTTATTTTAATAGTAGGTTCCCACTCATCATAAAACTTTCTAGGGATAGAAACTTCTAATTCAAGTTTTTCTTCATAAGATTGCATCAAAGCATCAACTATGTGTTTGGTAAAAGCTTTATTTTGACTATAAGCATGTGGAGAGTTTAGTACGGATTGCAACAAGGAAATACAATCAATCAAAGAGCAATTATCATAATTGAATCCCTTTAAATCCAAGGTAGTGGGTTCATCACTATGCAAGGTTTTAATCTCTTCACGCCCACTTTTAACAATTTTAGCACCAAGATCTAAAAACTACGAATCATTGGGACACCTTTTAATTAAAGTAGACTCATCTCCAATCCCATCTTTATCAAGATTCATACTAGAAAACAAGGATCTAATAGGAGACACGTCAATAACATTTCAGATCTTCATCCTTATTTTCATGATAACTAGAAGAACATGCTTTTATATAATTCTCTCTTTTAGCACGCATCCTAGCGGTTCTTTCTTTGCATTCATCGATGGAAATTCTGATGGCTTTGAGAGACACATTGATATCATGCTTAGGTGGGATAGATCTAAGTTTCAAAGAATCAACATCAAGAGTAATTCTATCAACACTTCTAGCCAATTCATCAATCTTAAGCAATTTTTCTTCAAGCATAGCATTGAAATTCTTTTGCGAAATCATAAACTCCTTAACACTAGTTTCAAATTCAGAAGGCATATTTCCATCAGAGTTGTTGTAGGAATTTCCATAATTATTAGAGGAATTACTAGGAAAAGGCCTAGGATTAAAGTTCCCTCTATAAGCATTGTTACCAAAATTATTCCTACCAACAATCACATCCAAAGATTCATTATTGTTTTCAATCAACATGTATAAAGGCATATCATTAGGATCAGAAGAAGCACTCTTAGCAGCAAATAATTTCATAAGTTCATCCATCTTTCCACTCAAAACACTAATCTCTTCAATAGCATGCACTTTTTTTACTAGTAGATCTTTCGGTGTGCCATTGAGAATAACTAACCATAATATTATCTAGGAGTTTGGTAGCTTCTCCTAAGGTAGTTTCCATGAAAGTGCCTCCTGCGGCCGAATCTAAAAGATTTCTAGAAGCAAAATTCAAGCCAGCATAAAAGTTTTAAATAATCATCCATAAGTTCAAACCATGTGTAGGGCAATTACGAATCATTAATTTCATTCTCTCCCAAGCTTGTGCAACATGCTCATGATCTAGTTGCTTAAAATTCATAATATCATTTATAAGAGAGATGATCTTAGCAGGAGGGAAATACTTAGAGATAAAAGCATCTTTGCACTTAATCCACGAATCAATACTATTTCTAGGCAAAGAGGAAACCAAGTTTTAGCATGATCTCTAAGTGAAAATAGAAATAACTTCAATGTAACAATATCATTATCCGTATCCCTTTTCTTTTGCATATCACACAAATCAACAAAGTTGATTAGATGGGTAGCGGCATCTTCACTAGGAAGGCCGGAAAATTGTTCTTTCATGACAAGATTCAACATAGCAGCATTGATCTCACAAGATTCAGCATCGGTAATAGGAGCAATCGGAATGCTAATAAAATCATTATTGTTGGTATTGGAGAAGTCACACAATTTGGTATTGTTCTGAGCCATAGTGACAAGCAAGCAATCCAACACACAAGCAAACAAGAAGCAAGCGAACGATAAACACACGGCAGAAGAAGGGCGAATAAAACGGCAAGGGTGAAGTGGGTGAGAGGAAAACGAGAGGCAAAAATGAATGCGAAGGATAAGGGTTTGTGATAGGTACTTGGTATATGACTTTTGCGTAAGCCGTCCCAGCAACGGCGCCAGGAATTCTTCTTGCTACTTCTCGAGCTTGCATTGTATTCCCTCGAAGAGGAAAGGGTGATGCAGCATAATAGCGTAAGTATTTCCCTCAGTTTTTGAGAAGCAAGGTATCAATCCAGTAGGAGACCATGCGTGAGTCCCTCGCACCTGCACAAACAAATAAGAACTTCGCAACCAACGCGATAAGGGGTTGTCAATCCCTTTACGGTCACTTACGAAAGTGAGATATGATAGAGATGATAGTTTGATATTTTTGGTATTTTTGGATATAAGAACAGAAAGTAAAAGCGGAAAAGTAAAGTAGATTGTAGATTGATATGTTGAGAATAGACCTGGGGGCCATAGTGTTCTCTAGTGGCTTCTCTCATGATAGCGATATTCTACGACGGGTAAACAAATTACTGTCGAGCAATTGATAGAAAAGCGAATAATTATGAGACTATCTAGGCATGATCATTATATATAAGCATCACGTCCGAGACAAGTAGACCGAAATGATTCTGCATCTACTACTATTACTCCACACATCGACCGCTATCCAGCATGCATCTAGAGTATTAAGTTCATAAGAACGGAGTAACGCCTTAAGCAAGATGACATGATGTAGAGGGATAAACTCAAACATAGTGATATAAACCCCATCTTTTTATCCTCGATGGCAACAATACAATACGTGCCTTGCTGCCCCTACTGTCACTGGGAAAGGACACCGCAAGATTGAACCCAAAGCCAGGCACTTCTCCCATTGCAAGAACTATAGATCTAGTAGGCCAAACCAAACCAATAATTCGAAGAGACTTGCAAGGATATTATAATCATACATAAAGAGTTCAGAGAAGAACCAAATATTTCTCATAGATAATCTTGATCATAAACCCACTATTCATCAGATCTCGACAAACACACCGCAAAAAGAGATTACATCGAAGAGATCTCCTCGAAGACCGAGGAGATCTTGGTATTGAGATCCAAAGAGAGAGAAGAAGCCATCTAGATACTAGCTATGGACCCGAAGGTCTGTGGTAAACTACTCACAACTCATGGTGAGGCGATGATGATGATGTAGAAGCACTCTGTGGAAGATCCCCCCTCCGGCGGAGCTCCGGAACAGGCCCCAAGATGGGATCTCACGGGAGCAGAAGGTTGCGGCGGTGGAACTAGGGTTTTCTCTGTTGTTCTGATAGTTTTAGGGTACGTAGGTATATATATAGGAGGAAGGAGGGCACTGGGGGCCAGACGGGGTGCCCACGAGGAAGGGGGCGCGCCCTATGGGGGGGGGCGCCCCCACCCTCGTGGATGCCACGTCAGACCTACTCCGTGGTTCTCAAGTTTCCCGTGCGTATTCTGCTCCAAAAATATTTCTCCCGAAGGTTTCATTCCGTTTGGACTCCGTTTGATATTCCGTTTCTGTAAAACCCTGAAACAGGAAAAACAATAGCAATCTGGACTGGGCCTTTGGGTTAGTAGGTTAGTCCCAAAAATAATATAAAAGTGTATAACAAAGCGCATTAAACATCCAAAACATCATAAATAATAGCATGGAACAATCAAAAATTATAGATACGTTGGAGACTAATACGTCCAAAACGTATCTATAATTTCTGCTTGCTCCATGCCACTTTTGGGTGATATTGCTATGATATTCATACACTTCCATACACTTTTGATCATATTTGGACTAACCTACTAATCCAATGCACCCCAGTGCCAGTTTCTATTTTCGGCTGTTTTTGTATTTCAGGTTTTCACATTACGAGAACTGCCAGGAAAAATCCAGAAAAATTATATAAAAAATCAGTGTTCCAGAACCTACCTTGCGCCCGAAGGACAGCCGGGGGGGCCACCAGGGCTCCAGGCGCCCGGGCGGCGCGCCCCCCCTGGGCCGCGCCAGGGGGGCGTCTGGGCCCCCCGAGCCCCGTCTGGTGCCCCCCTTTGGCATATATTTAGAGCGTCCTTCGAAACCCTCAGGACGGAAACTCTTTTTCACGATATCATCTCTGTTCCGCCGCCGCCGCCGCTTCCAAGATCGGGAGCACCAGGAGAACTCTTCCCGGCACCCCGCCGGAGGGAAGGATCACCATCGGGAGCCTCTCCACCACCATGGACGCCTCCCGGATGAGTTGTGAGTAGTCTCCCTTGGACCATGAGTCCATGACCAGTAGCTATGTGATGTTCTCCTCCCGTTCTTGTGCTTCACTAATTAGTCCTCGTGAGCTACCCTACATGATCGAGGCACATATGTAATCCTTATGCTGTTGCTATGATGAGTTTGCTGGGATCCGATGGATTATGAGATTATGTTCAGATTGATCTTGAGTAATATATTTGATCTACCTCTTTTATATTTATGTTCATAAGTAATTCTTGCATGTTCTCCATTGTTATTTATTGCTTTGGCCAAGTAATACGTAGTGACTCCAAGAGGGAACGTTATGCTCGATTGTGGGTTCATGCCCCTCGATGACTAGTTTGAGTGACAGAAACATGAGTCTAGGGGATGTGCTGTTGCCACAAGGGGGAAACCAACGGTGCTTGTGCCTGCGGGTGCAAGGATTGTTTACTTTACGCAAAGTTCTTTTAATGCAGTTGTCTGTTGCTTTGAGTTTACACTATGGGTGGGGCTCGCAACTTAATACCAGCGAGATGTTCTGGATAGATATCTCAAGGTGGATGATTAGTAGTAGATATTGATGGATTTCGGTCTACTTACTTTGGCGTACCGCCCATGCTTTGAACCTCAACCTTTCTTGCAATGTAGTCAGCATTGGTTTGTGTTCGTGGTCCTGTCAATTGCCCAGCTGTAATTCGTTTACCTCACATAGCTGTTTTATCGTCTTTTGGGAGAGAGACATCACTAGTGAACATCATGAGACTCCGGTCCATATTACCATCATTGATCACATCCGCTATTTACTTTTCGTTATTACTTACTATTGCAAACACTATCTATCACTACTATCATTTGCGTTTAATCCTTTGTGAACTACAAGGCCGGAGGGATTGACAACCTCTCTGTACTCGTTGGGAGCAAAGTTATTTGTATCTGTGTGCAGGTCCACGTTGACTGCTAATATCTGGCGCCGTAGCAGTTGACACCTACTTGTTGAACCTAGGAGTCTCTGGGGATTCGATCCTTGGCATCTTTGCTAAGGGAAAAACTTCCACAACACTGCATCTCACACCTTCCACTTGGGGTAACCAACGAGGGGTTAGAGGCCCATCAAGGAGTTTTTCTGGCGCCGTTGCCGGGGACTCCACTCTTCAGGATAGGGGAGTTGCATGCTATCTTTTACGTTTGCTTTTTAGTCTTGTTAGTTTACCTTTCAGTTTTTGCTTTAGTATCCTTTATCAAAAATCACAAAAAAATTATTTACCTTTCTGTTAGTAGTCCTATCTGTTTAGCCAAACATGTTAGGATATGGTGCTTTGAGGGAATCAGAAGTTCTAGATTTCCATCAAAGGGATGGAGAAAATATGAAGAAGGCATGGGACAGAATTTCTGATGCACATAGAAGAATTATGCCTTGGATACCTATAAAAATTGTGCTTAGAAATTTTTACCATGGTCTTTTTAAATGGTGTAAACACTCTCTTGATATTATAGCCGAGGGAGATTTCCTAGAGTGTGATGAAGCTAGAGCTCTTGAAATTATACATGGTCTATCTAGTTACTTTGTTTATGATCATAATTTTGATACTGTCATAGATAGACTTGCTACTATTGAAAAGAGAATGGATGCTCTAGACTTAATGAAGGTAGAGAAACCCAAACCCAATAAGAGAGATATTTTGGAAATAGATAATGACTGGGAGCCTCTTGTTAGGATTAGCATCTCTAATCAAGACTTCCTTGCTTATTGTGATATTGGATCTATGGTTTCTACTATGCCAAAAATTGTTCATGATTCTTTAAAATTTAACATGGATAGATTACCATCTTATCATGAACACACTAATGGAGATATTTCTGAAATCCAGGGAAGAATAAAAGATGTGCCGGTTAAATTCCTTAAAGGGATTGCAATGGTTGATTTCTTCATCATGGAGCCAAACCAAGGAAATATAGTGCTTGGAAGGGACTTCCTCCGAGCGGTAAAAGGCTTCATCGATATAGGTAAGGGACAAATCCGCTTACGCGGGAAGGCAAAAGGTGTGTACCCCTTTCCTAGAAGGAACAAGAGTGAACTTGTTGAGGAGCCATATGAATCAATTTATAACTCCGATTATTATGATGGTTATTGATTCCTCTATGCATTATGCCTAGCTTAAAGGCATAAAAGAAAGCGCTTTTGGGAGGCAGCCCACATGAATAAATTTTTTGATTTTGTTGTGTCTTGATGTTGTTTACTACAGTAGCATCATCATTGTATCTTTGCTTTTCATATTTGTGCCAAGTATAGCCTCTGATTGCTAGAAAGTTCAAAAGTTGTGAGGTGCTGTCCAGGAAACAGATTCTGTCCTTGGATAGAAAAATTCGTATAAAATCACCAGATCATCTTTTTGGTCTGAATTTTTTCGACAGCGTTCTCTATATAATTGTCTTTCGTGCGTCTGTTCTGAGTTTTTTGATTTGAGTTGCAGAAGTACCCCGAACAAATCAATTACTACCTGCTGTTCTGTTTTTCACAGATTCTGTCCTGTTTTGCCTTTCCTTCATTTTGCAAACCAAGAGCTCGCTTTTTCTTTGCAAAAACCTTTTGGCAATCTTGAGAAACAGTAGAACTTCAAGAATATCTTTATTTCCAGCAAGGTACAATTATTTTATTAAGGGTACTAACCTCGCTAATCAGATTATGATGAGTAATGTATGAAGGGAGTTTTCAAGTGTGCGAGGGAAGATGATAAAAAGATTCAGGAGTGTCAAGCGCTCAAGCTTGGGGATGCCCCCGTGCACCCTCAAGAAATATTCAAGGAGACTCAAGCTTCTAAGCTTGGGGATGCCCCCGTGCATCCCCTTCTCCATCAACATTATCAGTTCGTCTTTCGTTCCGCTATATTTTTATCACTTCATGTGTTATGTGCTATGCTTGGAGCGTCTTGCTTTTAGTTTTCTTTTTAGTTTTTCATAACGAGTCAGAACTCAGCATTCTTTATGTGGAAGAGAAACACGCTCCACTTCTACCTAGAACGTAACATAGAATTTTCATGTCTATCTTTGCTGTGTGTGTTCTTTGTCTTTTAATAGCTACTATCATGCTCTGCTCTCAGTATTCATGCTTATTTTTTCAAAGAGCTTTTGTTTAGTTGGTTGCTTGAACTCTCTTTAATTATCATGCTCACCTTATTAAGAGAGTTTGCTTCCGTTGCATTGGTTAATATGTCTATGATAAAGATGCTACGTGCATGATGGCGCTTAGTAGTTTAGGTTTTCTTATGGTTAATCTCAAATAGCTGGGGGATTCCCAATGTGTTATTGGAGTACCAACATGATTTGTTTGCCTATGATGTGGTATGGTTTAGTAATATCTTCCTTCAAGAATTTATTTTGATTGACTTGGCGTATGCTCACGCATATTTAAGACTGTAAAGAAAGTCTGTCAAGCCTTGATGATCTTTTTTTTCTGAGTAGCGATATAACTTCCATGTCTGATTCAATATTGCTTTGTCGCTCTGCATGATTATGACCGTCATTGCTCTCTTAGTTGGTCGCTCCCAGTCTTTTTGCTAACCTCCACCTGTACTAAGAGAACTAACTTTGCAATACATAGCTCATGGGAAAGTAGCTTAAAAACTATTGTGGTAAAGAATATGTTGCTTATGTATCTTATTTCTTATAAGTTGCTTGCTGAGCGGTAACCATGTTTCTGGGGACGGCATCAACTGTCACACTTTTGTTGAATATCATGTGAGTTGCTATGCATGTTCGTCTTGTCTGAAGTAAGGGTGATTTGCCGTGGGTTGTATGAATATGCATATTGTTAGAGAAGAACATTGGGCCGCCAACCAAAGCCATGTATCATGGTGGAAGTTTTAGCTTGGACATTAATCCTCAATCTCTTATGAGAATATGCTTATGCATTAAAGAGGAGTCCATCATCTATTTTCTATGTTGTCCCGGTATGGATGTCCTCAAGTTGAGATCTATCAAAAACGAGAAATCAAATGCGATTTATCTCCTTGGACCTTTGTACAGGTGGCATAGAGGTACCCCTTTGTGACACTTGGTTGAAACATATGTAATGCAATGATAACCCATGGAAATCCGAGCTAATTAGGACAAGGTGCGAGCACTATTGGTATTCGATGCATGAGGCTTGCAACTTATAGGATGTCTTATGCATGACACATATGAAGTACTACTACCGTTGACAAAATTGCTTCTATGTTTTTAAAATAAAAAGCTCTAGCACATAACCATTATTTTACTTTTATGTAGAGTCTCCACCTTCTTTCTTAAAGCACCAACTACTGAGAGCATGATTGTCATTCTGAGTGTAATGTGCATTGTCCCAAAGTAGCATTGTCTTTTGCATGATTGTGATATCGTTTATTTTTAAATCATTGTATCTAGTCATCACTTAAACCTTGAAGGTGCCCCTGCATTTATGTTTTGCATCACTAAAGGGGGCAAGCTAGATATCACTTTATCATATTTGCACATCATGTTCATTGCAAATCTTTTTGATGTTTCAGTTTCATATTGTAAAACTTTCAGTCATTTGTGATTTTCTCATGAGGCAACTTAATTACTATAGAATCATTGTCTCAGTAAGCTTTTTTCATATGACTATGAATAAGTCCTATATGGTTAATAGCATGTCACCACAGAAATTATTCTTGTTATCATTTACCTACTCGAGGACGAGCAGGAATTAAGCTTGGGGATGTTGATACGTCCAAAACGTATCTATAATTTCTACTTGCTCCATGCCACTTTTGGGTGATATTGCTATGATATTCATACACTTCCATACACTTTTGATCATATTTGGACTAACCTACTAATCCAATGCACCCCAGTGCCAGTTTCTGTTTTCGGCTGTTTTTGTATTTCAGGTTTTCACGTTACGAGAACTGGCAGGAAAAATCCAGAAAAATTATATAAAAAATCAGCGTTCCAGAACCTACCTTGCGCCCGAAGGACAGCCGGGGGGGGGGGCACCAGGGCTCCAGGCGCCCTGGCGGCGCGCCCCCCTGGGCCGCGCCGGGGGGCCGCCTGGGCCCCCCGAGCCCCGTCTGGTGCCCCCCTTTGGCATATATTTAGAGCGTCCTTCGAAACCCTCGGGACAGAAACTCTTTTTCGCGATCTCATCTCTGTTCCGCCGCCGCCGCCGCTTCCAAGATCGGGAGCGCCAGGAGAACTCTTCCCGGCACCCCGCCGGAGGGGAGGATCACCATCGGGAGCCTCTCCACCACCATGGACGCCTCCCGGATGAGTTGTGAGTAGTCTCCCTTGGACCATGAGTCCATGACCAGTAGCTATGTGATGTTCTCCTCCCGTTCTTGTGCTTCACTAATTAGTCCTCGTGAGCTACCCTACATGATCGAGGCACATATGTAATCCTTATGTTGTTGCTATGATGAGTTTGCTGGGATCCGATGGATTATGAGATTATGTTCAGATTGATCTTGAGTAATATATTTGATCTACCTCTTTTATATTTATGTTCATAAGTAATTCTTGCATGTTCTCCGTTGTTATTTATTGCTTTGGCCAAGTAATACGTAGTGACTCCAAGAGGGAACGTTATGCTCGATTGTGGATTCATGCCCCTCGATGACTAGTTTGAGTGACAGAAACATGAGTCTAGGGGATGTGCTGTTGCCACAAGGGGGAAAACAACGGTGCTTGTGCCCGCGGGTGCA
Source organism: Secale cereale (assembly GCA_902687465.1). Taxonomy (NCBI): domain Eukaryota; kingdom Viridiplantae; phylum Streptophyta; class Magnoliopsida; order Poales; family Poaceae; genus Secale; species Secale cereale. The sequence goes on along the minus strand of LR738711.1, from coordinate 867,533,672 downwards.
AGGATTGTTTACTTTACGCAAAGTTCTTTTAATGCAGTTGTCTGTTGCTTTGAGTTTACACTATGGGTGGGGCTCGCAACTTAATACCAGCGAGATGTTCTGGATAGATATATCAAGGTGGATGATTAGTAGTAGATATTGATGGATTTCGGTCTACTTACTTTGGCGTACCGCCCATGCTTTGAACCTCAACCTTTCTTGCAATGTAGTCAGCATTGGTTTGCGTTCGTGGTCCTGTCAATTGCCTAGCTGTAATTCGTTTACCTCACATAGCTGTTTTATCGTCTTTTGGGAGAGAGACATCACTAGTGAACATCATGAGACTCCGATCCATATTACCATCATTGATCACATCCGCTATTTACTTTTCGTTATTACTTACTATTGCAAACACTATCTATCACTACTATCATTTGTGTTTAATCATTTGTGAACTACAAGGCCGGAGGGATTGACAACCTCTCTGTACTCGTTGGGAGCAAAGTTATTTGTATCTGTGTGCAGGTCCACGTTGACTGCTAATATCTGGCGCCGTAGCAGTTGACACCTACTTGTTGAACCTAGGAGTCTCTGGGGATTCGATCCTTGGCATCTTTGCTAAGGAAAAAACTTCCACAACACTGCATCTCACACCTTCCACTGGGGGTAACCAACGAGGGGTTAGAGGCCCATCAGAGACGTATCAACTGGAAACTTAAATACATGTGTGGATACATAAGCAAATATAGTGTCCCTAGTGAGCCTCTACTAGCTCATTGATCAAAGATGGGTTAAGGTTTCCTAACCATAGACATGATGTCATTTGATAACGAGATCACATCATTAGGAGAATGATGTGGTGGACAAGACCCATCTGTTAGCATAGCATATGATCATTCGTTTATTGCTATTGCTTTCTTAATGTCAAATACATGTTTCTTCAACCATGAGATCATGCAACTCCTCGATACCGGAGCACTACCTTGTGTGATATCAAATGTCACAACGTACTGGGTGATCATAAAGATGCTCTATAGGTATCTCCGAGGGTGTCTGTTGAGTTGGAATGGATGGAGCCTGGGATTTGTCACTCCGTGTGACGGAGAGGTATCTGTAGGCCCTCTCGGTAATGCATCATCACAAGAAGCTTGCAAGCAAAGTGACTAAGGAGTTAGTTGCAAAATGATGTATTACGGAACGAGTAAATATATGAGATTGAACTAGGTATGGAGATACCGACAAACGAATCTCGGGCAAGTAACATACCGACAGACAAAGAGAACTACGTATATTGTCATAAAGGTACGACCGATAAAGATCAGGAATATGTAGGAACCAATATGGGCATCTAGGTCCCACTATTGGTTATTGATTGGAGAAGCTTGTCGGTCATGACTACATCATTCTCGAACCCCTAGATATGTATGTTGGTGACCGAATGTTTTTCGGAGTTACGGATGAGAACACGAACATGACGAGGAGCTCTGGAATAGTCTGGAGGTAAATATTGATATATATGGGATAATGGTGTTTGGTATCGGAAGGGTTCCGGAATTCACCGGAAGGGGTTTCAGATGTTTCCCGAAATGTTCGGGTACGAGAACACTTTATTTGGGCCAAGGGGTAAAGCCCACGAGGCTTTAGGAAGGTGCAAACGGAAGTTTTGCAGAGGACGGGGGCCAGATGCCAGGGACCCTAGCGTCTGGGACAGACGCCGAGGACCCTGGCGTCTGGTCCTGGAGTCCGAGAAGGACACTTGCCTTACGTGCCAAACCGACTTTGAGGAGGCTCTTTCTCCGAGAAACGACCCCAGGGCTCAACATATAAATAGAGGGGCATGGCTAACACCCGGAACACATCAAGATTCACCAAGCCGTGTGCCGGTAACCCCGCCCCCTCTAGTTTATCCTCCGTCATATTTTTCGTTGTGCTTGGCGAAGTCATGTGGAGGTTGTTCTTCACCACCACTGTCACCACACTGTCGTGCTGCCGGAACCCATCTACTACTTCGCCCCTCTTGCTGGATCAAGAAGGCGAGGATGTCATCAAGCTGTACGTGTGCCGAACGAGGAGGTTCCGTACGTTCGGTACTTGATCGGGACGGATCGTGAAGGTGTACGACTAGATCAACCGCGTTGATAAACGCTTCCTCTCGTAGCTATGCATCTCCATGGATAGATATTGCGTGTGTGTATAATTTTTTATTTTCCATGGAACGTTCCCCAACAATTCGACTATGGATAAAGGAATTCAAGGGAAGCCCTATAACACCCACACAAGGTAGGATGTGCTCATCAAGTTGCATAGTAGCCAGATATATGAGAACTAAGGTTGACCAGAGTGGAACGTAACATTGCGGTATAGTGTATTAATAAATGTACATTCTAAAATTGAGTGACCCAATTCTAAATTGAAGACATCCGTTAATTACGAGGGAAGCCCTGTAACACCCACACAAGATAGGATGTGCTCACCAAGCTGCATAATAGCCAGATATACGAGAACTAAGGTTGACCAGAGTGGAACGAAACATTGCGGCATAGTGTATTAATAAATGTACATTCTAAAATTGAGTGACCCAATTCTAAACTGAAGACCTCCGTTAATTACAAGGCCTTCAAAATTAGGAAGCATAATGCATTAATAGATTTACATTTTTTAAATATCATACTTTGGTCATAATTTTTTATTCAGAAATCATAAATTTACTTCATACAACTTCCTCTTCATATTATCTTTTTCGTCACACTAAAAAAATTAAGTCCGTCCTTCACCATGGAGTGCAAGCATACTCATATGCGATTGCATACTTCTTGCGGCCAATGTTCGATACTTCGATGTCATCTGCGCTTGCACAGATATGCCCAATAGTCACTCCCCATGCAACCATGTCAAGAGGTAAGTCGCTAAGACCTCTTCCAATGCAAAGATACTTAGATGAGGTGCTAAGTGCATTAAATACCTTAGCAACTCAACTCCCCAATGCATAGGTGCTTAACTTGTTGTTGCTAAGCACGCTTTATTTAATGAGTTAGCACCTAAAGTCTTTCATGCATTGGTCAAATTGTTTCATTTAAGTGGTTTGCCTAGGTTCTCGCGCTGGCAATGGTTCTTCCTGGGGTCACCAAAGTACTCTCTCCCCTCCTTAAATGTTGTGCCATGTCATTTTTTCGCTTATGTGGAATGCTTAGCACATGTCCACGGTGGAGCACTGGGAAGGGCCTAAGAAGAGATCACAGTGCACCCATCGATCACTTCAACGGCTTGATTTTAAAGATAGCATGTCTCTAGTTTTTCTATACCATCGCTGGTAACTTTGTATATGAAAATTTTGTAAGGACACATATTCTAATTTCTCCCCAGGCGCCCGAAATCTCAGGACTAGCCCTGGGGTCCCCCTCCCTCTACTGTTGGAGCAGCAAGCAAATCCACATGTAGAATTTACTTTAGCATCTTCTATAATTAAAACTTAAAAGAATACGATTTTCAAAATTTTCAGAAGAAAGTACTCATGTCACATGTGTTCCAAAGTGACCTTTTGATCATCATGAAGTAAACCTTTTGGTCATCATGAAGTAAACCTTTTGATCATCATGAAGTACCACCACTTAGGTAACGAACCACTGGAAACACATCATTGTGAAGCTAATTTTGGAGTAGAGAGAAATAAACCACAGATGACAAAAAAAATAGTCGCAAAAAAAAAAATGTTGGAAGGAAAAAAATATGACGCCTAAGAGATTCAAACTATTCAGACCCAGATTCATCTCAAGTAGTACATTACCAGTACCACCCTACCACTAGGACCAAGATGACTCCTTTATCCTTTAGGAAGTTGGAACTGACAGAACCAGCACCTAGGTAACGAAACACTGGAAGTGCATTATTATGAAGCCAATTTTGATGTAGAGAGAAATAAGCCACAGAGGAAAACAAATATTACTCGAAAAAAAAAATCGACGCCTGAGAGATTCGAACTCTCGCGGGGAAACCCCATGTACTTAGCAGGCACACGCCTTAACCACTCGGCCAAAGCGTCTTAGTTGATACTGTTTCTACTTTCTTCTTTGAAAACTTCTCCTTCTCCCAGCCGCCGCCACGCGAGGTATGAGTTCGACGAATCTCGCCAAAAACCCTAGTATATTATTTTCGTTAGATTCGGACAAATTATTAGGTATCGTAGCTTCATTCAATTGGTCAATGACGAGGACAAGGGTCCACTTTAAACTCTAGATCCAGGACCTGCTTTCCTGTGGAACCTATCCGATTCGGATGGAGCAATGTTGTGGACTCCAGTTGGGGAAATAATAAGCACAATAGGGGATGTGCCAATGTGTCCGGAAAGAACCTGATGTGTGCTGTTCAGATTTCAGATAATTGCTGCTTCTTGGCTGAGTGAGTTTTTGGGGAAATTTAAATTCCAAATAAGGGCCAACTTCTTGAATTAAATGAATGCATTCCACAATAAGAACACATTTATGTAAAGCTTTCAGACATTGTGATTAGAAGCCACCATCCACAACGAAGAGATTGTGGTTTTGAGTCATTGAGCTCAAGAAACACCGTTAGTGTTAGTAGCCATCCGAGGGACCAACATATCAGTCAGTATTATACTGAAATTATAAGGAAAACATAGAAGGCAATGTGGGATTCGAACCCAGATCCATCCCCAAATTCTCAACTTCTCATGTAGTACTAGTACTCTAGCACCCTACCATGAGGACCAAGATGACTCCTTTATCCTTTAGGAAGTTGGAACCAACCGAACTTTTGCCAATTTGGTGGGTAACCAGGGAATGCCGACATTTAAGTCCCTGGGTGCAGCTAGTAGCAGAGGATGAAAGGAGAGTCCAGTGGCAGCTGAACATGGTCATACACTGATCGTGGATGGAGTATGATTTTTAGGTTATATACCGCAACATGTTGAATTAGGTAAAAACCGTAAAATGATGTTAAAGTGAACAAACTGAAACCACGATCAGTATCACCACCTGCCAGCAGTTGCCTGCCAGTGAAGAGTGCCTATTTTGCTCCGTTTTTTCATATTCAAGCCACGGCAATGGTTAACAAAATGAATCAACTTTACCATACCTGATTACTACTCCCTCCGTCCCAAAATAAGTGACTCAACTTTGTACTAAAATTAGTACAAAGTTGAGTCACTTATTTTGGGACGGAGGGAGTACATTCCAAGGTCCAAACACTACAGAAAAGGATTTTCTTTAACAGGAAACAGTACTCCTGTACTGCATATAAATCTGTAGAAAAGGTTTTGACTGTTCAGTCCAAGAAAACATAATCTTAATATTCTATGATCTCAAGCTATCTAAGAAGTTCAACCTAAACGAACGATCAAGGAGATTTAAGCTGATTCGGTCAGTCCTGGCATCCAACATATACATTTACACAACGGCAGCAGAAATAGAGTGTGCATTCTTAAGTCTCAAGTCGCAGCAGTGTTTAGTGATAACAGATCATGGATTACCGTTGGAAGTCGTTTGATGTTGTGATTCCTTCACCATAAATAGGTGCCTTTGTGACCAACACCAAAATAGGTTGAAGTTGCAAAAACTTGTGTATCTCCTGGACAACAGTCTCAAGTCGCAACGGTGTTTGTATCTCCTTATTAGTTGGCTTTACTCTCGATATATTATGTGTATTATTGTTAGATTGGAACACTCTCATGGGATGGGTCAAATCAAATAATCACATACAAGGGAGAACATCTGTTAGAGCCTCTAGACCGGAGGGTATTCCTGTGGCCAGAAGGTGCTAGAGGGTTAACAAGACACCGTAGCCAGCGCAGATCAGAAAGGTAACAGTATAGTGGGGGAATAGTGATTAGGGAAGACTTCTTTATTGATAACTTGCATCAGTCGCTGCAGCTAGGGGACCTTTATATCGGCGACTCAAGACTAGTGTCCTGAACGGGTACAAACTCAAACTGCTGCAGAACAAGACTGCTGCAGGTTCTGTTGAAATGACTCTTAACATAGGGAACAAATTATCCTTTCCTTAATAGACTCTTAGAGGATTCCAACTCAGGTGTGGCTGCTGTGGCCTGTGGGCTTCCTCGGAATCCCCCACATAACATTCCGTAGTAGAAAACATTTTTTGGGAATGCATGGCTAGACTTCATAACAAGAAGATACGAACAGGGTATGATTCTTAATGTGTACGTGGCTGAAATCTGAAGATATACCTAAAATGTTGATGAACCATATTAAGTACTCCCTCCGTTCCTAAATATTTGTCTTTCTAGACATTTTAAATGATTACAATATACGGATGTATGTAGACATATTCTAAAGTGTAGATTCACTCATTTTGCTTCGTATGTAGTCACTTGTGTCTAGAAAGACAAATATTTAGGAACGGAGGAAGTAGTACAGAGATATTAGAGATTGAGGGTCATGCACAAGTGTACTCACTTGCGTGCTAGCTGCTAGGTGCAGGTAAAGAAGATCTTGCGTGGATAAAGGACATGAGCAACTCATGCGGTTATGCTTGTTTTACGGTTTAGCAGATCCCTGGAAATTCAAGCTGACACAAAGTACTCTGTTTGCATGGGTGGATGACAAGTCATTTTGCTGATGTTACAGGTTCTACTTGAATTGGCAAGCTTACATATAGAAACACGAAACAGACAGGGTATGATTCTTAATGTGTATGAGGCTGGCATCTGAAGATATACGTAAAATGTCGATGAATCATATTATTAGGTAGTACAAAGATACACTTGTGGGTTAGCCAGTAAGTGAAACTAAACATGATCTTTTATAGATAAAGGCTATGAACAACTCTTGTGGTTATGCTTTGAAGTTAAGTGCTTGTTTTATGATTGGGATAAGTATATTTTTCGTCCTCGAACTCTTCTGAGAGTTTAGAAATCGTCCCTCAACTCTAATCCGGATAGTTTTCGTCCCTCAACTATCAAAACCGGGTAGTTTTCGTCCCTCGTGCTGATTCTGGCGGTTTTCATCCGAAGTGAACAGTAACTCGATGAACAATAAATCTGAAAAAAATTAAGAAAAAATATCTGAAAATTCGTGGGATCAAATTTTCAGTTCAGTTTTTTGTTTTTTGCTATTTTTTCGAATTTATTGTTCACTGATCTACTGTTCACGTCGGACCAAAACCGCCCAAAGCGGCACGAGGGACGAAAACTCTCCGGTTTTAATAGTTGAGGGACGAAAACTCTCCTGATTAGAGTTGAGGGACGATTTCTAAACCCTCGGAAGAGTTCGAGGACGAAAAATATACTTATCCCTTTATGATTTATCAGATCCCTGGAAATTCAAGCTGACACAAAGTACTCTGTATGTATAGGTTGATCTCAAGTCATTTTGCTGGTGTCACACAGGTTCTACTCGATTTGGCACGCAGCCAGAACAAGATCCCGCTGCCCAAGTCTATCGCTCCGCCTGGCTCGATTCCTCTGCCACCTGAGCAGGACACTTTGTTGAGTGAAAACTACCAGCTCCTACCTGCACTGAAGCCACCAACTCAGACTGAAGAAGCAGAAGATGGCAACGAGGGAGTCGGGGCAATCCCTGCCAATCCTAGTCCAAACTATTCACAGGATCAGAGGGGCAGTGAGCAACATCAGCCTCAGAGCCAGAGCCTGAGCCAGAGCCAGAGGGTTTCTTTCCAACTGAACGCGGTGGCTGCTGCGGCTGCAAAGCGTCCTCTGGTGGCAGTTGATCAGTTGAACATGGGCTAACTGATTGTAGATCGCTGGTAGGTTCCTAGTGCTTCTTCCCGCCGGCCTGCTTGTTGATGCTTGTGTAGCTGCTGGGGTCGCCCTTTCTGGCTAGCGCCATCCTATTTCACCATGAAAAAATGCTGATTGTTGAGGACAGGGAGCAGCCTTGCAGGTAGTGCAGGTAGTAGCCGTGCACCTCTGGTTAATTAATTTCTGTCCATTATTGTCAACTTATTGATTTTGTATATCTTGTCGAACTTGAGCTGTCCTGTAGTTGTTTCTGAATGCTAAATCGGCGTTTCTATTGCGACTGTGTTCCTTTTATGCTTTTGGTGGCATGTGGCACATATTGCGACTGTAGTTCACTATTTTTGTCATTCTATATCAGTGTTTCCTTTTAATGCTAGGGGGAGTAGAATGTAACAATACCTTTGGTGCGTGTCGCCTGGAAGAGTTGTTGGCAAATCAAAATAAAAACACCCAGCCCGTCTAGCTCAGTTGGTAGAGCACAAGGCTCTTAACCTTGTGGTCGTGGGTTCGAGCCCCACGGTGGGCGACCTCTTTTTATTTTCTAATCCCCAGAAATCTATTTCCATATGCAATGCATAAATGATGAATCAGCTTGTATATTTTTTCCTTTTTGAACTCTTGATGTAATTTGTAAGCATGATCTTGCCTTTGCCCAGGCTGTGTTCGAATAGCGTTTTTTCTTTCAAAATAGTTATTGTGTTTGCTCAATCAGGGAGTACAACCAGAAATCTATTTCCATATGCAATGCATGAATGATGAATCAGCTTGTATTTTTTTTCCTTTTTGAACTCTTGATGTAATTTGTAAGCATGATCTTGCCTTTGCCCAGGCTGTGTTCGAATAGCGTTTTTTCTTTCAAAATAGTTATTGTGTTTGCTCAATCAGGGAGTACAACCAGAAATCTATTTCCATATGCTATGCATAATGATGAATCAGCTTGTA
>LR738711.1:867483546-867521275 GCA_902687465.1 Secale cereale | reverse complement strand
CCCTCTAGACCTACTTTCGATCCTACAAGTGGTATCAGAGCTTTGGTCTCCATTTGCCTTGATTTCCATAGCTTTGGTGATCATAGCCTTGGTTTCACAACCTAGGAGAGTATGGCGTCTAGCGAGGGAAATTACCACCATAGAGGTCCTTACTTTGATGGTACAAATTTTGCCAGTTGGAAGCATAAGATGAAAATTCATATTCTTGGTCATAACCCCGCCGTTTGGGTTGTTGTGCGTGTTGGCTTGCAAGGGGATTTCTTTGAAGATGGAAAAGAACTGGATCGTGAAGCGTCTGCGGAAGAAATGATGATGTTACAATACAATGCTCAAGCTTGCGATATTCTTTTCAATGGATTGTGCCCCGAAGAATTCAACAAAATCAGCTGCCTTGAAAATGCAAAGGAAATTTGGGATACTTTGGTTGATATGCACGAAGGTACCGAGTCTGTCAGGGAATCTAAATTGGATGTGCTTCAAAGTCAACTTGACAAGTTCAAGATGAAGGATGGTGAAGGAGTCGCTGAGATGTACTCTAGGCTTGGTCTTATCACAAATGAGATTGTCGGCTTAGGAAGCGAAGAGATGGACGACAAATTCATCATCAAGAAGATCCTAAGAGCTTTGTATGGAAAATATGATACCTTGTGCACATTGGTTCAAATGATGCCCAACTACAAAGATCTCAAACCAACGAAAGTCATTGGTAGAATTGTTGCTCATGAGATGTCACTCAAAGATAAGGAAGAGCTCCATAACAAGTCAAGTGGTGCTTACAAAGCTTCAAGTGATGCTCCTATAACATCAAGTGAGAAACAAGTCTCCAATGAATAATTGAACTTAACGGTGAAGAACTTCAACAAGTTCTACAAGAATAGAAGCAAAGAGAGAAGCTCCAAGTCAAGATCCTACAATGACAAAAGATCTTCTAGTCGTGATCACAATTGCTACAATTGTGGAAGACCCGGGCACTACTCCAATGAGGGTACGACTCCCTACAAGAAAAGAGAAGATTCACCAAGAAGGAGAAGTAGAAGAGATGAATCACCTCAAAGAGAGAGAGTGAGTAGAGATGATCGTTATGAACGAAGACCCTCTCGTAGAAGCAAGGATATGGAAAGGAAGGACAAGTCATCAAAGAGCTACACAAGACAAAGACATCAAGATCACGTTGGTGAATGGGTGTACGGTTCCGACTCCGGCAACTACTCTGAGAGAAGCTATCACCCCGACTCTGAATATACTCAAGATGAAGGTGTTGCCAGAATTGCTCTTGTGTCATCCAACTCCTACGATATATTTGACTCACCAAATGAAGGAATTGGAAGATGCTTCATGTCTAAAGGCCCTAAGGTATCACACCCCGAGTATCTTGATTTCAATAGTGATTAAAATGATTTGCTAGGTGATGATGATTTACTTATTGACAACACTAGTGAGGAAATCAATGTTGAATTTGCTAATGATCATGCTAATCAAGACAAAACAAATGACAATGATAAGAAGGAGGTAGAGCGTCCAACTAAAGAACTAAACACTCTTAAGTTAGCTCATGAAACAACTCTAGAAGATCATAGAGAGCTCCTAAGGACTCATGAGAAGCTACGCTTCGAGAAGCTCAATTTAGAGCAAGAGCATGGGTTCCTAAAAGCTATCAATGATGATCTTCGAAAGAGAGTTCTTCTTACATTGCCAAGCGTTTACTCTTATCTACTTATATGCCACAAGTTAAATCTAGCAATATAAACAAGAAAGATTCTTCCTCTAGTAGTAATAATAACAATGTTAAATCTAATATTGTTGCTTCTAGTAGTTCTCTTGATTCCATTAATGATTCTCTTAGCCAAGTTACACTTGAGCAAGAAAATAGCTTATTGAAGGGAATTATAGAGAAAGGTTTTTACAAGAGCCTTGCGAGAAGTAAGCAATTTGAGGAAATTGTACGGAAGCAAGGAAGACACCGGAAGAATCAAGGTGTTAGTTTTGAACGAAAGTTCAATGCCAATAGAGTTGAGTGGGAAGAAGATCAATACCCCAAGACAAAGTTTGTTCCTCAACAAGAGAAGTATGATCCCACTTCTTTCAAGGGAACACAAGCGCAAGATGATCTTCAACTACAAGACCACAAGCTAAAAGACAAGGACATGCTTCAAGAAGAGATTGATGCATTTCAAGAAGCTCCTAAGGCCATGGTCGAGTGGGTTCCCAAGAATACGTCAAGTTCTACCTCATCAAGTACGACTACAACTCCAAGGATTCCCATCAAGTTGATGTGGATCCCGAAGAAGAAGAACTAGATTGTTCTTGAGGGTGACTCCGCCAACATACTTCACTCATATTCATTTTGGCAAGGACATGTGCAGTCAACTTTCATATCTTGCACTAGTTCAAGGAGTCACAAACCCTCTTGTTCGTAAGACAAGGGACAAGGTAATTTAATGCTTTCATGGACATCACCATATGTGTGTTTCACTCTATGTCTATGGATATCATTGTATGTTCCTTGTGGTACTAACCCATGTAGGTATTGAAAGTGCGACACTCCAATGGATTGCTCCAAACGATCTACATCAACATTGAGCATCCACATCTTCAACATCTGCATGACGTCATCATCGAAAAACCCAAGGTTAGTTCATCCCTCTTAGGGGGATATCTCATCTAGGGGGAGCTTTACTCAAAAAATTGAGCTAAAGCAACTCTAATGGTGTGAACACATCAATTCTTTATGTAAAAGTGGTAACCCCACTTGTGCTTAAATGATGAGTATGACCTATGATCAAATGCTCTCATTTGACTCCTAAGTCAATATACTCATATATAGATGACCTAGTCATCACCTATTGCTTGATAGATGCTTGAATTGTTTGTGCATGCTTTGACACATATTTTATTTGCTATCTTATTGTGTGAGCATGTTAGTTGCATATTTTTCTCCATTTGAGGACATCCATTTGTTGTTTTGTATGTTTTTTGCCAAATGTATGTACAAGAATGTCTAAGAACCTTCTCTAGCTATTTATGCTCTCTTGTCTCAAATTCTATTCATGCTACATCACAAAATTTGAACAAGTCTTTTTTGGACCCTCCGGGTGAGGAGCACTCGGAGCCATCGACCCGTCAAGGGCTGACTTCGAAAACCTTCTAATGCATTTCGACCTGACCAACCACTCCAACTCGGTCTCACTAAATGCAATAGATTGATCTAGGTTTTCTATCTTGGTGCTACCGATTAGATCCACTCGATCTCACCGAGTTGCTCTAACTGCTTGCAGTTTCACATCTCAGTGCCGTCGATTAGATCCATTCGGTACCGCTGATAGCGTCTAGGTATATATACTTTGCGTACCCGTACGGTTAAAAAAAATCTTCAAACCGCACGAGCTCTGATAACCCACAAGTATAGGGGATCGCAACCGTTTTCGATGGTAGAGTATTCAACCCAAATTTATAGATTCGACACAAGGGGGGCCAAAGAATATTTGCAAGTATTAGCAGCTGAGTTGTCAATTCAGCCACACCTGGAGATTAATTATCTGCAGCAAAGTGTTCAGTAGCATAGTAGTATGATAGTTTTGATAGTAGCGGTAGCAGCAATAGTAACGATAACAGCGATAGCAATGATTTTGTAGCAGTAGCAGCAACAATAGTAACTTAGCAAGATCAATATGTAGGAAATTCGTAGGCATTAGATCGGCAATTTGTTGGATGATATTCATCATGTAACAGTCACAACCTAGGGCGATACAAAGCTAGCTCCAGTTCATAAATATAATGTAGGCATGTATTCTGTAAATAGTCATATGTGCTTATGGAAAGAACTTGTATGCCATCTTTTGTCCTACCCTCCCGTGGTAGCGGGGTCCATAAGGAAACTAAGGGATATTAAGGTCTCCTTTTAATAGAGTACTGATACATCTCCAACGTATCTACTTTACCAAACCCTTTTGCCCTTGTTTTGGACTCTAACTTGCATGATTTGAATGAAACTAACCCGGAATGACACTGTTTTCAGCAGAATTGCCATGGTGTTGTTTTTGTGCAGAAATAAAAAGTTCTCGGAATGACCTGAAAATCCACGGAGAATTATTTTGGAATATATAAAAAAATACCTGCAAGAAGATCTAGACCAGCGGGCCCACACCCTGTCCACGAGGGTGGGGGCGCGCCCCCCTAGGGCGCGCCCCCTGCCTCGTGGGCCCCCTGGTGCTCCACCGACGTATCCCCAGGTCCTATATATTCACTTTCGGGGAGAAAAAAGAGAGGAAGAATTATCGCATTTTATGAGACGGAGCCGTCGCCAAGCCCTAATCTCTCTCGGGAGGGCTGATCTGGAGTCCGTTCAGGGCTCCGGAGACTGGAGATCGTCGCCATCGTCATCATCAACCTTCCTCCATCACCAATTCCATGATGCTCACCGCCGTGCGTGAGTAATTCCATCATAGGCTTGCTGGACGGTGATGGGTTGGATGGGATCTATCATGTAATCGAGTTAGTTTTGTTAGGGTTTCATCCCTAGTATCCACTATGTTCTGAGATTGATGTTGCTATGACTTTGCTATGCTTAATGCTTGTCACTAGGGCCCGAGTGCCATGATTTCAGATCTGAACCTATTATGTTTTCATGAATATATGTGTGTTCTTGATCCTATCTTGCAAGTCTATAGTCACCTACTATGTGTTATGATCCTGCAACCCCGAAGTGACAATAATCGGGACCACTCCCGGTGATGACCATAGTTTAAGGAGTTCATGTATTCACTATGTGTTAATGCTTTGGTCCGGTACTCTATTAAAAGGAGGCCTTAATATCCCTTAGTTTCCAATAGGATCCCACTGCCACGGGAGGGTAGGACAAAAGATGTCATGCAAGTTCTTTTCCATAAGCACGTATGACTATATTCGGAACATGCCTACATTGCATTGATGAACTGGAGCTAGTTCCGTGTCACCCTAGGTTATAACTTCTACATGATGAATTGCATCCGACATAATTTCCCATCACCGATCCAATGCCTACGAGCTTTTCACATATTGCTTGTTGCTTATTTACTTTTCCGCTGCTATTATCACAAAAACTACAAAAACACTATCGTTACTTTTATTGCCGCTACCGCCACTATCATATTACTTTGCTACTAAACTATCTTGTTGCAGATACTAAGTTTCTAGGTGTGGTTGAATTGACAACTCAGCTGCTAATACTTAAGAGTATTCTTTGGCTCCCCTTGTGTCGAATCAATAAATTTGGGTTGAATACTTTACCCTCGAAAACTGTTGCGATCCCCTACACTTGTGGGTTATCAAGTACCAGAACAAAGAATTAGCACATAGCGAATACATGAAATCCTCAAACTAAGGTCATCACCGGAAAGTATCCGGAATACTGTCACTCCGGGGTTGACGGATCATAACACATAGTAGGTGGCTATTACTTGCAAGATCGGATCTAGATCATAGATATAATGGTGAAAACATAAACAGATCAAATCTGAATTCATGGCACCCGGGCCCAAAGTGTCAAGCATTAAGCATAGCAAAGTAACAACAACATCAATCTCCGAACATAAGGGATACTAGGGATCAAGACCTAACAAAACTAACTCGATTACATGATGAATCTCATCCAAATCCTCACTGACCAGCGAGCCTACGAAGGAATTACTCTCTCCCGATGGAGAGCATCATGAAATTGGCGATGGAGGAGGGTTGGTGATTGATGACCCACAAGTGTAGGGGATCTATCATAGTCCTTTCGATAAGTAAGAGTGTCGAACCCAACGAGGAGCAGAAGGAAATGATAGGCAATTTTCAGTAAGGTATTTTCTGCAAGCACTGAAATTATCGGTAACGTATAGTTTTGTGATAAGATAATTGGTAGCAAGTGACAAATAGTAAAAGTAAATAAGGTGCAGCAAGATGGCCCGATCCTTTTTGTATCAATGGACAAGCCTGGACAAACACTTATATGAAGGAAAGCGCTCCCGAGGACACATGGGAATTATCGTCAAGCTAGTTTTCATCACGTTCATATGATTCGCGTTCGTTACTTTGATAATTTGGTATGTGGGTGGATCGGTGCTTGGGTGCTGCCCTTACTTGGACAAGCATCCCACTTATGATTAACCTCTATTGCAAGCATCCGCAACTACAAAAGAAGTATTAAGGTAAACCTAACCATAGCATGAAACATATGGATCCAAATCAGCCCCTTACGAAGCAACGCATAAACTAGGGTTTAAGCTTCTGTCACTCAGCAACCCATCATCTACTTATTAATTTCCAATGCCTTCCTCTAGGCCCAAACAATGGTGAAGTGTCATGTAGTCGACGTTCACATGACACCACTAGCGGAAAGACAACATACATCTCATCATAATATCGAACGAATACCAAATTCACATGACTACTTATAGCGAGACTTCTCCCATGTCCTCAGGAACAAACGTAACTACTCACAAAGCATATTCATGTTCATAATCAGAGGGGTATTAATATGCATAATGGATCTGAACATATGATCTTCCACCAAGTAAACCAACTAGCATCAATTACAAGGAGTAATCAACACTATTAGCAACCTACAGGTACCAATCTGAGGTTTTGGTACAAAGATTGGATACAAGAGATGAGCTAGGGTTTGAGAGGAGATGGTGCTGGTGAAGATGTTGATGAAGATAACCCTCCCAAAGATGGGAGAGTTGTTGGTGATGACGGTGGCGATGTTTTCCCCCTCCCTGAGGGAAGTGTCCCCGACAGAACAGCTCCGCCGGAGCCCTAGATTGGTTCCACCAAGGTTCCGCCTTGAGACGGCGGCGCTTTGTCCCAAAAGCCTCCTTATGATTTTTTCCAGGTCAAAACACCTCATATAGGAGAAGATGGGCATCGGGGAGTCACCAGGTGGCCCACGAGGCAGGGTGCACGCCCAGGGGGGCGCCCCCACCCTCGTGGACAGGTGGTGGCCCCCCTCTCGTATCTCTTTTGCCAGATATTTTTTATATTTTCTGAAATAGTGTTTCGTGGAGTTTCGGGGCTTTTTGAGTTGTACAGAATAGGTCTCCAATGTTTGCTCCTTTTCCAGCCCAGAATTCATGTTGTCGACATTCTCCCTCTTCATGTAAACCTTGTAAAATAAGAGAGAAAAGGCATAAGTATTGTGACATAACATGTAATAACAGCCCATAGTGCAATAAATATCAACATAAAAGCATGATGCAAAATGGACGTATCAGTGATGACGAAGACCGAAGATTCCCCTCTCGGGAGCCCCAAACGGACTCCAGATCTGGCCTCCCAATGAAGAACATGAGGTGACGGCGGCTCCGTATCGCAAAATGAGATAATTCTTCCTCCTTGATTTTTTTCTAGAAATATAGGTATTTATGGAGTTGGATTCGGGGTCTGTGGGGCCACCAGGTGGGTTAACCCACCTCGGTTGTGCCCACCTGGGCGCACCTGGAGGGGGGCGCACCCTGGTGGGTTGTGCTCACCCAGGGGGCCCCCTCTGGTGGTTCTTGGCTCCAACAATTTTCTTTTATTCTAAAATAATTCTCCAAAAAAATTTGTTCCATTCTGAGAACTTTTATTTATGCACAAAAACAACACCATGGTAGTTCTGCTGAAAACAACGTCAGTCCGGGTTAGTTTCATTCAAATCATGCAAATTAGAGTCCAAAACAAGAGGAAAAGCATTAGGAAAAGTAGATACGATGGAGACGTATCATCTCCCCAAGCTTAAACCTTTGCTTGTCCTCAAGCAATTCAGTCGATAAACTGAAAGTAAAAAAGAAAACTTTTGCGAACTTTTTGCTCTTGTTTACATAAATAAGCTTAAGTAGCACCCAGGTTTTCAGCAAAGATCATGACTAACCATGTGAACAATAACTCTTAGAAATTATATTAACTCATATCAATAGCATAAACAACTAGAGAGCAATAATAAAATATCTCATATGAAAACACATTATCAAAACAATCATGATATAATATGACAACAGTGATATCTCGCTAGCCCTTTTTGAGACCGCAAAACATAAATGCAGAGCACCTCCAAAGTTCAAGCAGCAACTAAACATTGTAATTCATGGTAGAAAAGATCCAGTCAGGCTAACACCCAACATTAGCTACACACAATGCATGAGGATGACAATAGTGCTCTCAGATCTGGCGCTTATTTGAGAAGGTGATGACTCAACATAAACATAAATAGATAGTCCCTTCATAGAGGGAAGCATTTGATTTGCAGAGGTGCGAGAGCTCAAGGTTTTAAAACAGGGATAAATTTAATTTTTAGAAATGCACCCTTCCTGTTTACTTCGTGACCATCAATTATCAATATATTCCATGCTAAACACATTAATGGCGGTTCCCAAGCGGTAAAGTAAAGGTTTTTACTCAGTAGGAGTTTTTGTTTGATTATTTGAAAGTCTTTTCTGTTTTGAATTCGGGACTGGGAATCCCTATTACCGCCCCTCTCGTGCAAGGACAAGTGAATAAACACTCGTCATGAGAATAACCCGCTTAGCATGGAAGATACCGACTACCTCCTGTCACTCTATGAACAATCCAGGCACACAAAAATGATGTTTATTTGAAGTTTTTAGATGTAGCACATGCAAATTTACTTAGGACGGTAGGGTAATACCGCATATAGGTAGGCATGGTGGACTCCTCTGGAATAACTTTGGTTTTGGGATTTGATGCACAAGCAGTATTTCCGCTTAGTACAAACGAGGGCCATCAAATAGGTTGAGAAGCGGCTAGCTAAAGAGCAACAATGGTCATGAATATGTATTATGCATAATAAACATTGGATACCAACATGAGTAGGATATGGACACCATGAACATAAATATCATAGAGGCTATGTTGGTTTTGATTCAACTACATGCATGAACATGCGCCAAGTCAAGCCACTTGAAACCTTCGGAGGAGGATACCATATCATCATACTACATCACAATTATTTTAACGCAATGTTGACCTCTAAGATAAATCATTATCCACTCCTAGCTACTTAAGCATGGCATGAGAAACTATAATCTCTAATTGTCATTGCAACATGTTTGATCTTCAAGAGGAAGACGGACGCTGATGGTAATATCACTGTCTACAAAGCTCGACTTGTTGCGAAAGGTTTTCAACAAGTTCAAGGGGTTGACTATGATGAGACTTTCTCACCCGTTGCGATGCTTAAGTCTGTCCGAATCATGTTAGCAATTAACGCATTTATGATTATGAAATCTGGCAAATGGACGTCAAAACTGCATTCCTTAACAGGTTTCTTAAAAAAGAGTTGTATATGATGCAACTAGAAGGTTTTGTCAATCATAAAGGTACTAATAAAGTGTGCAAACTCCAGCAATCCATCTATGGACTGGTGCAAGCATCTCAGAGTTGGAATATATGCTTTGATGAGGTGATCAAAGCATATGGTTTTATACAGACTTACGGTGAATCCTGTATTTACAAGAAATTGAGTGGAAGCTCTGTAGCATTTCTGATATTATATGTGGATGACATATTGTTGACTGGAAATGATATAGAATTTCTGGATAGCATAAAAGGATACTTGAATAAGAAATTTTCAATGAAAGACCTCGGTGAAGCTGCTTACATATTAGGCATCAAGATCTATAGGGATAGATCGAGACGCTTAATAGGACTTTCACAAAGTACATACCTTGACAAAGTTCTAAAGAAATTCAAGATGGACCAGTCAAAGAAAGGGTTCTTGCCTGTGTTGCAAGATGTGAAATTGAGTAAGACTTTAAGCCCGGCCACAACAGAAGATAGAGAGAGAATGAAAGTCATTCCCTATGCCTCAGCCATAGGTTCTATAAAGTATGCCATGTTGTGTACCAGATCAGATGTGTGCCTTACCATAAGTTTGACAGGGAGGTACGAAAGTAATCCAGGAGTGGATCACTGGACAACGATCAAGAATATCCTGAAGTACCTGAAAAGGACCAAGGATATGTTTCTCGTTTATGGAGGTGACGAAGAGCTCATCGTAAAGGGTTACGTCGATGCAAACTTCGACATGTATTCGGATGACTCTGAGTCTCAATCTGGATACGTATTGAACGTGGGATCAATTAGCTAGAGTAGCTCTATGCAGGGCATTGTAGACATTGATAATTGCAAAGTACACACATATCTGAATGTTGCAAACCCGTTGACTAAAACCTCTCTCACAAGCAATGTGAACTAGATTATTGACTCTAGTAAACTCTTTGGGTGTTAGTCACATGGCGATGTGAACTGGATTATTGACTCTAGTGCAAATGGGAGATTGATGAAAATATGCCCTAGAGGCAGTAATAAAATGGTTATATTATATTTCATTAATCATGATAAATTTTTATTATTCATGTTATAATTGTATTGACTGGTGCTACTTCTCGAGCTTGCGTTGTATTCCCTCGAAGAGGAAAGGGTGATGCAGCACAATAGCGTAAGTATTTCCCTCAGTTTTTGAGAACCAAGGTATCAATCCAGTAGGAGACCACGTGCGAGTCCCTCGCACCTGTTCAAACAAATAAGAACTTCGCAGCCAACATGATAAGGGGTTGTCAATCCCTTTAAGGTCACTTACGAAAGTGAGATCTGATAGAGATGATAGTTTGATATTTTTGGTATTTTTGGTTATAAGAACAGAAAGTAAAAGCGGAAAAGTAAAGTAGATTGTAGATTGATATGTTGAGAATAGACCCGGGGGCCATAGTGTTCTCTAGTGGCTTCTCTCATGATAGCGATATTCTACGGCGGGTAGACAAATTGCTGTCGAGCAATTGATAGAAAAGCGAATAATTATGAGACTATCTAGGCATGATCATTATATATAGGCATCACGTCCGAGACAAGTAGACCGAAACGATTCTGCATCTACTACTATTACTCCACACATCGACTGCTATCCAGCATGTGATACGTCCAAAACGTATCTATAATTTCTGCTTGCTCCATGCCTCTTTTGTGTGATATTGCTATGATATTTATGCACTTCCATACACTTTTGATCATATTTGGACTAACCTATTAACTCAGTGCACCACAGTGCCAGTTCCTGTTTTCTGCTGTTTTTCTATTTCAGGTTTCCCCCATATTAAAAGTGCCCTAAAAATTCCGGGAAAAATACAGGAAAAATCAGCGTATCGGGAGCTTCCAGAAAAACCAAGGCAGGGCCAGAGGGGAGCCTGGGGTGGCCCAGGCGGCCACTCGGCGCGGCCCCAACCCTGGCCGCGCCAGAGGGGCGCCTGGGGCCCCACCTCCGCCTCTAGTGACCCCCTTTTGCATATATATTGCTCGCGTCCCGAAACCCTCGAGGACGAAACCCTTTTTTACGATCTCACATCTGTTCCGCCGCCGTCGCGCTTCCAAGATCGGGAGCACCAGGAGAACTCTTCCCGGCACCCTGCCGGAGGGGAGAACCACCACCGGGAGCTTCTCCACCATCATGGACGCTTCCCAGATGAGTTGTGAGTAGTCTCCCTTGGACCATGGGTCCATGACCAGTAGCTATGTGATGTTCTCCTCCCCTCTTTGTTCTTCATCGATTAGACCTCGTGAGCTGCCCTACATGATCGAGGCACATATGTAATCTTTATGCTGTTGCTCTGTTGAGTTTGCTGGGATCCGATGGATTATGAGATTATGTTCAGATTGTGTGTGAGTAATATATTTGATTCACCTCTTTTATATTTATGTTCTTGAGTAATTCTTGCATGTTCTCCGTTGCTATTTATTGCTTTGGCCGAGTAGTAGGTAGTAACTCCAAGAGGGAACGTTATGCTTGATTGTGGGTTCATGCCCCTCGATGACTAGTTTGAGTGACAGAAACATGAGTCTAGGGGATGTGCTGTTGCCACAAGGGGGAAAACAACGGTGCTTGTACTTGCGGGTGCAAGGATTGTTTACTTTACGCAAAGTTCTTTTAATGCAGTTGTCTGTTGCTTTGAGTTTACACTTTGGGTGGGACTCGCAACTTAATACCAGCGAGATGTTCTGGATAGATATCTCAAGGTGGATGATTAGTAGTAGATGCAGATGGATTTCGGTCTACTTGCCTTGGCGTACCGCCCATGCTTTTGAGCCTCTACCTTTCTGTACAGCATAGTTAGCATTGGTTTGCGCACATAATCCTGTCAATTGCCCAGCTGTAATTTGTTTACCTCGCTTAGCTGTTTTATCGTCTTTTGGGAGAGAGACATCACTAGTGAACATCATGGGACTCCGGTCCATATTACCATCATTGATCACACCCGCTATTTACTTCCTGTTCTTATTTCCTAGTTGCAGTCATACCTATTACTATTATCTCTTGCGTTTGATCCTTTGTAAACGACAAGGCCGGAGGGATTAACAACCTCTCTGTACTCGTTGGGAGCAAAGTTATTTGTATCTGTGTGCAGGTCCTGTCAAGCAAAAGTTTCTGGCGCTATTGACACCTTCTTGTCGACCCTCGGAGTCTCACGGGATTTGATCCTTGGTATCTTTGCCAAGGGAAATTTGCCGCTACGCTACATCTCAAACCTTCCACTTGGGGTAACCAACGAGGGGCGAGAAGCCATCAAGCAAGTTTCTGGCGCCGTTGCCGGGGACTCCACTCTTCAAGATAGGGGAGTTGCACGCTATCTTTTATCTTTGCTTTTTAGTCTTGTTAGTTTACCTTTCAGTTTTTGCTTTAGTGTCCCTTACCAAAAATCACAAAAATAGTTATCTTGCTTGCTGCTGCTATGGGTTCCACCGAGAACACCAAGTTGTGTGACTTCACTAGTCATAACAACGATGACTTTATCTGCACGCCTATTACTACACCTGCCACTTCAGCACCTTCTTATGAAATTAAACCTGCTTTACTGAACCTAGTTATGAAAGATCAATTCTCCGGTGCTGGAGATGATGCTGCTTTGCACTTAAATAATTTTGTTGAACTCTGTGATATGCAAAAGTACACTGAAATAGATGGTGATATTGTTAAGCTTAAGCTTTTTCCTTTCTCCTTGAGAGGAGGAGCTAAAATCTGGTTTCAATCCTTGCCTAGGAATAGCATAGATTCTTGGGACAAGTGCAAGGATGCCTTTATTGGGAAGTACTATCCCCCTGCTAAAATTATCCAACTAAGGAGTAACATAATGAATTTTAAACAATTGGATAATGAACACGTTGCCCAAGCTTGAGAACGCATGAAATCTCTTGTCAAGAACTGCCCTACTCATGGTTTGACTACTTGGATGGTTATCCAAACTTTTTATGCAGGCTTGAACTTTACCTCGCGGAACTTGTTGGATTCGGCCGCGGGAGGAACCTTTATGTCAACTACACTTGGTGCTGCCACGAAGCTTCTCGATGAGATGATGACCAATTATTCCCAATGGCACACCGAACGCGCTCCAACAGGTAGGAAGGTAAACTCTGTCGAGGAGATTTCCTCCCTAAATGAAAAAGTTGACTTGATCATGTCTCTACTTTCCAAGCAATCTTCTATTGATCCTCATGATGTTCCTTTAAATTCTTTGATTGCTCAAGATCAAGTAGATGTGAACTTTATCTCTAGAAACAACTTCAATAACAATGCTTATAGGAGTAATTTTGGTAGCAACCCTAGACCGTTCCCCTCTAATTCCTATGGGAACAACAATGCTTATCCTAACACCAAGAACTCCACTTCTGAACTAGAGATTATGCTTAAAGACTTTATCACTACCCAAAAAGCCTTCAATAAGAGTGTAGAAGAAAAACTAGCCAAACTAGATAATCTCTCTTCGAAGGTAGACAATTTAGCCCATGAGGTAGAATTGCTTAAAATTAGAACTTCCCCTCTTGAGGAGAGGAAGACCACTCCTATGAATGCTATTCAAGTGCAAATTAATGAAAACATTAGGATGATGGCTAAACTTAAAGAGAGATGGGCTAGAGAAAAGAAGGAAGAAGATAGAATTAAGAGCCTTCCTATCCACCACACTGTTGCTACCATCCAAGTCGTTGAGGATATCCAAACTCGTAGCACCCAATGCACTCCTAGTCCCATTGGACCTATTAATGGTGATGCTATGACCTCAACCGTAAAAGAAGAAACTCCTATAACCATAGAAGCTACCAAACAAGTGAGCCTAAAGGACACCACTACCACTTTACTTGATAGTAGTGACCTTGATTTTGATAATTGCACCCTTTCTGAAGTTATTGATTTCCTTCACAAGATGTCTAGAGATCCCCACACTAGCACGCTTAACCTTGCCTTCACGGAGCATATCACTAATGCTCTTATCAAAGCTAGGGAGGAGAAGCTTAGGGTATAAGCCTCCATACCTAGAAAGCTAGAAGATGGTTGGGATCCTATGATTAAAATTAAGTTGAATAACTTCTCTTGCTATGCTTTATGTGATGTTGGAGCTAGTACCTCCGTTATGCCCAAAAGAATATATGATATGTTTAAATTGAAATCTTTTGATCCTTGTTCTTTTGGTGTTCGTCTTGTTGATTCTTCTGTAAAGAAACCTTTGGGGAAGATCGACGATGTTCTTATCATTGTCAATGACAATTATGTTCCCGTTGATTTTACTATTATGGATATTGAATGTGAACCTTCATGTCCAATTATTTTGGGACGTCCTTTTCTTCGCACCGTTGGTGCTATCATTGACATGAAAGAGGGGAATATAAAATTCCAATTCCCTCTCAAGAAAGGAATGGAACACTTCCCTAGAAATAAGATTAAGTTACCTTTTGAGTCCGTTACACGGGCTAGCTATTCTTTTACTCTTGATAAAACTTGATCTTTTCTCTTTGCATTATGCCTAGCTTAAAGGCATAAAAGAAAGCGCTTTTGGGAGGCAGCCCACAACGAATAAAGTTTTATTTTGCTTTTGTTGTGTCTTGTTGTTTGTTACTACAGTAGCATCATCATTGTATCTTTTCTTTTCAGCTTTGTGCCAAGTTTAGCCTCTGATTGCAAGAAAGTTCAAAAGTTGTGACGTGCAGTCCAGAAAACAGATTCTGTCCTTGGACAGAAAAATTCGTATAAAATCACCAGATCATCTTTTTGGTCTGAAATTTTTTGACAGCGTGCTCTATACAATTGGCTTTCGGGCGTCTGTTCTGAGTTTTTTTATTTGAGTTGCAGAAGTGCCCCAAAAAAATTATTTACTACCTGCTGGTCTGTTTTTCATAGATTCTGTCCTGTTTTGCCTTTTCTTCGTTTTGCAAACCTTGAGCTTGCTTTTTCTTTGCAAAAACCTTTTGGCAATCTTGAGAAATAGTAGATCTTCAAGATTATCTTTATTTCCAGCAAGGTAAAATTATTTTATTATGGGTACTAACCTCGCTAATCAGATTATGATGAGTTATGTATGAAGGGAGTTTTCAAGTGTGCGAGGGAAGATGATAAAAAGATTCAGGAGGGTCAAACACTCAAGCTTGGGGATGCCCCCGTGCACCTGATGTCTACACACGCTTCTACTCTTGTAGACTATGTTGGGCCTCCAAGCGCAGAGGTTTGTAGGACAGCAGCAATTTCCCTCAACTGGATGACCTAAGGTTTATCGAACTCAGGGAAGTAGAGGTTGAAGATGGTCTCTCTCAAGCAACCCTGCAACTAAGATACAAGAAGTCTCTTGTGTTCCCAACACACCTAATACAACTAGGAGTTGTATAGGTGCACTAGTTCGGCGAAGAGATGGTAAAATATGGATGATAGGAGTGGCAAAGCAAAGTAATATAAATCTGTAATAAAAAGTGTAGCAAGCAAACAAGTGGTAAACGTGAGCACAAATGGTATTGCAATGGTGGAAACAAGGCCTAGGGATCATACTTTCACTAGTGGCAACTCCCAACAACATTAACATAATCGAATCACATGATATTTCCCATAAAACATGCAATGGAGACGCACCCGGAGGTCATTCCTTCGTGGTCAAGAGAGGACGAGAATTATGTAGGGCTACAAAAGCACACCTCAAAGTTCGTAGTTCTCAATCTAAGGATTTCCCAATGTCACCGCGGCCATCCAAAGAGAGTCCCACAATCACCACAACATATCTAAAGGATAGTCAAAGACAAGCACCAAGAGACTCTCAATCTTCAATCAACACACAAGAGAGGAAATCACTCATGAAAATATTTTTCTAATCCATGTCCAATAGACCGCTGTCACCTTGGTCTCGGGGATTATACTAGATAAATACAAGTGAGTACATCAATCCAATACATAGAGGAAGGGGAAATATCATGGGATCGCCCTAGATTAACATAGCCTATGATCACAACGAAGATCACATCATGGGAGAGAGAGATAACCACATAGCTACACGTACGAGCCCTCGGCCCCGGAGAAGACTACTCACACATGGACATGGTGAGGAGGAGCTTGATGATGGTGTTGATGGAGAGGTGCAGCCCCGCGAGGAGGAGACGGCCGGCGGCAGCCACGGAGGCGGCGGCGGCGGCCCTAGGGGCGGCGGCGGCCCTAGGGGGCAGCGGCTCCTTTGCCCCCCTTCTTCCTTGTGGATGGTGCTGCAATGGTGCTGGTCCTCCCCTCCAAGACGGCGGCTTCGGAGGAGGAAAATTCGTGGCCCTTGGTGACCTAGGTTTCCTCTCTTTATATAGACTCTCGGATTCACGTCATCAGATTTTGGGCCTCAGTAAAACGGGCTTTACTCGGCCGTCCGGACTCCGATTTGGACGAATTTTATATCCAGAAGCATCGCCTCGAAATTTCCCACAACTTTCTCAACTAGACTTTTTCCGTTTGACGTCGTCTTCGGGCCGGAACATGACCATCTTTAAAAAGCGTTCTCAGACAGATTTCAGGAAAGTCAGAGTCCTACTCCAATACGACTCCTTTTGCGTTTTTGTCAATTTCCAAGTAATTCCTACACAATAAAGTGTAAAACAAGAACATTGTGCACTTTTGCAACCATTAGTAGGTTAGTCCAAATATGATCAAAAGTGTATGGAAGTGCATAAATATCATAGCAATATCACACAAAAAGGGCATGGAGCAAGTAGAAATTATAGATACGTTTTGGACGTATCAGCACCCCCAAGAAATATTCAAGAAGACTCAAGCGTCTAAGCTTGGGGATGCCCCCGTGCATCCCCTTCTCCATCAACAATTATCAGTTCGTCTTTCGTTCCACTATATTTTAATCACTTCATGCGTTATGTGCTATGCTTGGAGCGTCTCGCTCTTAGTTTCCTTTTTAGTTTTCTTTAGCTTTGCTTGCTGTTCATAACGAGTTAGAACCCAGCTTTCTTTGTGGGAGAGAAACACACTCCACTTCAACCTAGAACACAACATAGGATTTTCATGCTTATCTTTGTTGTGTGTGTTCTTTGTCTTTCAATAGCTACTGTCATGTTTAGCTCCTAGTTTTCATGCTTTTCTTTTTAAAGAGCTTTTGTTTAGTTGGTTGCTGAACTCTCTTGAGTTTTCATGTTTATCTTGTTAAGAGAGTTTGTCTGTTGCACTGAGTTGTGTGTCTTAACTTAAAGTAGGTAATTGAGGTTGCTATTTAATTTTAGTAGTAACTTGCAATAGTTTTGAGGTATTGCCATGAGTAATGTCTGAAATTTTGGTGTCAAGATCTTTAGCCTATTAGTGATAGATGTCGTATTTTGGGCAATCCGTGTTTATTTTCGAAAACCTACAAAATAGTTGAGAACTTTAGCTACTAAATGGATCACTAATCTTTGGAGGGATCGAATATTAGAGTACACTCACGTACCATGGGTCGAGGATGCGCAAGGATAACCAAATCCCCATACACTCCTCCTCGGGGTACTTGTCTCTTTGAGAACCTCCTAATTAGATTGAGAGTTACCGATAATAAGTGCGTGAGTTCTTCGGACTAATGTGAGTATTCGAAAGTTGACACTTCCACCTATCCATATTTTTCTAGCCTCTTCGGTACCGTGCATTGCCCTTTCTCACCTCGAGAGTTGGCGCATACTTCGCCGGTGCATCCAAATCCTTGGCACGATACGCTCTGTCATCATAAGCCTCATTATATCCTTCCTCAAAACATCCACCATACCTACCTATTAAGGCATTTCCATAGCCTTTCCGAGATACATTGCCATGCAACATCCATCTTCTCATGACTTGATCTTCATGTCATACATGATTTTTGCTTGATCGATGAGCCGCATGCTAGTTGGGCCTTGCCCTAATCATTACTACATGACGCGCTAGTATCATTGCATATCCTGCTACACTGGCAGAGGCATACATTTGCATATATCATGATAGTTTCATTTTCTTTATGTTGAGTACTTTTGTAAAGTGTGAAAGATCTTCTATACTTCTTGTAATACATAGAGTGTTGCCCCTAAAGTGAGGAAAAGATCCCAAAGAGGACAAATCAAAAGATCCCAAAGAGGACAAAATCAAAAGATCCCAAAGAGGATAAATGAGAGATAAATAGAAAGAGCCATTGAGGCCACAAAAAAATAAAAATAAAGAGAAAAAAAGAGAAAAAGAAATAAAAAGAGAGAAGGGGGCACACTACTATTTCTTTTGAGAGATCCACACTCGTACTCCATCTTATACCTTGTACTCCATAGAGATTATCATTCATGCATATAGCTATGTGGGGACCTTTACACTATAGAACTTGGCTTGTACATTCCAATGATGAGCCTCCTCAAAAGAGCTCTAGGTCTTCTTGAGCAAGCAAGTTGGATGCACCCCCACTAGTTCCATTGGAGAGCTTACCTTAGCTCATATGTGCATCCGTTGCATGGCAATCCCTACTCCTCACATCATATCTATCATTTGGCTTTCTCTCACCGATGATTGTCCTCATTGATGTGAGCCTTTCACACCTTTTTGTCTTCCCCCTCTATCATTTTTCTCTCTTTGCCATCCTAAGTGTCGACTTTCTTGCTTACGCTCATCCATTGCATGAGTGCTCAAAATATCGAAAGGGAGTGGATCATTTTGACTTGTACCTGGCTGACGGTCTGGGGATGAGTCAAGATAAGATTCCAAATAAGACCAAGTGTGAAACTTTAGTAGATTAAGTTCTCAACAATACAAAAACTATGTTTTACTCTCTCATATATCCCTATCCCCTTTCTTGCACGCAAACACCATTTGGAGACATTCGAGTCACGGACAGCGAGAGCTCTTGCACCTTTATGTTCTTATGTTACTTGTTACAATGCTAATATAGACTCTTGCTTGTTATGGCTTGAATTGAATTACATGCCTTGATTGCTTTACTTAAAAGTTCTTATATGGTTGATAGCATGTCACCACAGAAATTATGCTTGTTATCATTTACCTACTCGAGGACGAGCAGGAATTAAGCTTGGGGATGTTGATACGTCCAAAACGTATCTATAATTTCTGCTTGCTCCATGCCTCTTTTGTGTGATATTGCTATGATATTTATGCACTTCCATACACTTTTGATCATATTTGGACTAACCTATTAACTCAGTGCACCACAGTGCCAGTTCCTGTTTTCTGCTGTTTTTCTATTTCAGGTTTCCCCCATATTAAAAGTGCCCTAAAAATTCCGGGAAAAATATGTTGGGGAACGTAGTATTTTCAAAATTTTCCTACGATCACGCAAGATCTATCTACTAGATGCATAGCAACGAGAGGGGAGAGTGTGTCTACGTACCCTCGTAGACCGGGAGCGGAAGCGTCAAGTGACGCGGTTGATGTTGTCGAACTTCTTCACGATCCAACCGATCAAGCACCGAACATACGGCACCTCCGTGTTCAGCACACGTTCAGCTTGATGACGTCCCACGAGCTCTTGATCCAGTTGAGCTTCACGGGAGAGTTTCGTCAGCACGACGGTGTGGTGACGGATATGATGTATTCACCGGCGCAGGGCTTCGCCTAAGCTCCGCGACGGTATGGCCGAGGTGTGTTTCTGTGGAGGGGGGCACCGCACACGGCTAAAACAATTCAACTTATGTGTCTTTGGGTGCCCCCCTGCCCCCGTATATAAAGGAGCAAGGGGGGAGGCCGGCCGGCCCTTGTTTGGTGCGGCTAGGGTTGCAATCCTACTCCTACTAGGAATAGGATTGCAATCCTATTCCTAGTAGGAATCACCAAAAGAAGGAAGAGAGGGAAAGGAAAAAGGAGAGGTGGCGCCCCCCCAATCCTAGTCCAACTAGGAACCCTAGGTGGGGCGCCGGCCAGCCCTATGGGCTGCCTCTCTCTTTCCCTTAAGGCCCACTATGGACCATCCCCCCTCGTAGGGGGTTCCGGTAACCCCCTCCGGCAATCCCGTTAAATCCGAAACTTTTCCGGAACACTTCCGGTGTCCGAATATAGTCGTCCAATATATCAATCTTTATGTCTCGGACATTCCGAGACTCCTCGTCATGTCCGTGATCTCATCCGGGACTCCGAACTACCTTCGGTACATCAAAACTCATAAACTCATAATACCGATCGTCATCAAACGTTAAGCGTGCGGACCCTACGGGTTCGAGAACTATGTAGACATGACCGAGACTCATCTTCGGTCAATAACCAATAGCGGAACCTGGATGCTCATATTGGCTCCTACATATTCTACGAAGATCTTTATCGGTCAAACCGCATAACAACATACGTTGTTCCTTTTGTCATCGGTATGTTACTTGCCCGAGATTCGATCGTCGGTATCTCCATACCTAGTTCAATCTCGTTACCGGCAAGTCTCTTTACTCGTTCCGTAACACATCATCTCGTGACTAACTCATTAGTCTTTTGCTTGCAAGTCTTATTGTGATGTGTGTTACCGAGAGGGCCCAGAGATACCTCTCCGACACTCGGAGTGACAAATCCTAATCTTGATCTATGCCAACACCACGAATACTTTCGGAGACACCTGTAGAGCATCTTTATGATCACCCAGTTACGTTGTGACGTTTGATAGCACACAAGGTGTTCCTACGGTATTCGGGAGTTGCATAATCTCATAATACCGATCGTCATCAAACGTTAAGCGTGCGGACCCTACGGGTTCGAGAACTATGTAGACATGACCGAGACTCATCTCCGGTCAATAACCAATAGCGGAACCTGGATGTTCATATTGGCTCCTACATATTCTACGAAGATCTTTTATCGGTCAAAACCGCATAACAACATACGTTGTTCCTTTTGTCATCGGTATGTTACTTGCCCGAGATTCGATCGTCGGTATCTCTATACCTAGTTCAATCTCGTTATCGGCAAGTCTCTTTACTCGTTCCGTAACACATCATCTCGTGACTAACTCATTAGTCTTTTGCTTGCAAGGCTTATTGTGATGTGTGTTACCGAGAGGGCCCAGAGATACCTCTCCGACACTCGGAGTGACAAATCCTAATCTTGATCTATGCCAACACCACGAATACTTTCGGAGACACCTGTAGAGCATCTTTATGATCACCCAGTTACGTTGTGACGTTTGATAGCACACAAGGTGTTCCTACGGTATTCGGGAGTTGCATAATCTCATAGTCATAGGAACATGTATAAGTCATGAAGAAAGCAATAACAGTAAAACTAAACGATCATAGTGCTAAGCTAACGGATGGGTCTTGTCCATCACATCATTCTCATAATGATGTGATCCCGTTGATCAAATGACAACACATGTCTATGGTCAGGAAACATAACCATCTTTGGTTAACGAGCTAGTCTAGTAGAGGCATACTAGGGACACTCTGTTTTGTCTATGTATTCACACATGTACTAAGTTTCCGGTTAATACAATTCTAGCATGAATAATAAACATTTATCATGATATAAGGAAATATAAATAACAACTTTATTATTGCCTCTAGGGCATATTTCCTTCAGTCTCCCACTTGCACTAGAGTCAATAATCTAGCTCACATCGCCATGTGATTTAATACCGATAGTTCACATCGTTATGTGAATAACACCCATAGTTCACATCACCATGTGACCAACACCCAAAGGGTTTACTAGAGTCAATAATCTAGTTCACATCGCTATGTGATTAATACCCAAGAGTAATAAGGTGTGATCATGTTTTGCTTGTGAGAGAAGTTTAGTCAACGGGTCTGTCACATTCAGATCCGTATGTATTTCGCAAATTTCTATGTCTACAATGCTCTGCATGGAGCTACTCTAGCTAATTGCTCCCACTTTCAATACGCATCCAGGTTGATACTTAGAGTCATCTGGATTTAGTGTCAAAGCTTGCATCGGCGTAACCCTTTACGACGAACTCTTTATCACCTCCATAATCGAGAAATATTTCCTTAGTCATCCAATTACTAAGGATATTTTTGACCGTTGTACAGTGATCTACTCCTGGATCACTATTATACCTCCCTGTCAAACTCATGGCAAGTTACACAACATGTTTTGTACACAGCATGGCATACTTTATAGAACCTATGGCTGAGGCATAGGGAATGACTTTCATTCTCTCTATATTTTTCTGCCGTGGTCTGGCTTTGAGTCTTACTCAACTTCACACCTTACAAGTCAGGCAAGAACTCCTTCTTTGACTGATCCATTTTGAACTACTTCAAAATCTTATCAAGGTATGTACTCATCGAAAGTCTTATCAAGCGTCTTGATCTATCTCTATAGATCTTGATGCTCAATATGTAAGCAGCTTTACCAAGGTCTTTCTTTGAAAAACTCCTTTCAAACACTCCTTTATGCTTTCCAGAAAATTCTACATCATTTCCGATCGACAATATGTCATTCACATATACTTATCAGAAAGGTTGTAGTGCTCTCACTCACTTCTTGTAAATACAGGCTTCACTGCAAGTCTGTATAAATCTATATGCTTTGATCAACTTATCAAAGCGTATATTCCAACTCCGAGATGCTTGCACCAGTCCATAGATGGATTGCTGGAGCTTGCACATTTTGTTAGCACCTTTTGGATCGACAAAACCTTTTGGTTGCATCATATACAACTCTTCTTTGAGATATCCATTCAGGAATGCAGT
Source organism: Secale cereale (assembly GCA_902687465.1). Classification (NCBI taxonomy): domain Eukaryota; kingdom Viridiplantae; phylum Streptophyta; class Magnoliopsida; order Poales; family Poaceae; genus Secale; species Secale cereale. The sequence goes on along the minus strand of LR738711.1, from coordinate 867,498,340 downwards.
TTTGACATCCATTTGCCAGATTTCATAATCATAAAATGCGGCAATTGCTAACATGATTCGGACAGACTTAAGCATCGCTACAGGTGAGAAAGTCTCATCGTAGTCAACTCCTTGAACTTGTCGAAACCCTTTCGCAACAAGTCGAGCTTTGTAAACAGTAACATTACCGTCTGCGTCGGTCTTCCTCTTGAAGATCCATTTATTTTCGATGGCATGCCGATCATCGGGCAAGTCAACCAAAGTCCACACTTTGTTCTCATACATGGATCCCATCTCAGATTTCATGGCCTCAAGCCATTTTGCGGAATCTGGGCTCATCATCGCTTCCTCATAGTTCGCAGGTTCATCATGGTCTAGTAACATGATTTCCAGAACTGGGTTGCCGTACCACTCTGGTGCGGAACGTACTCTGGTTGATCTACGACGTTCAGCGGAAACTTGATCCGAAGTTTCATGATCATCATCATTAACTTCCTCACTGATTGGTGTAGGAATCACTGGAACAATTTTCTATGATGTACTACTTTCCAATCCGGGAGAAGGTACAATTACCTCATCAAGTTCTACTTTCCTCCCACTCACTTCTTTCGAGAGAAACTCCTTCTCTAGAAAGGATCCATTCTTAGCAACGAATATCTTGCCTTCGGATCTGTGATAGAAGGTGTACCCAACAGTCTCTTTTGGGTATCCTATGAAGATTTACTTCTCCGATTTGGGTTCGAGCTTATCATGTTGAAACTTTTTCACATAAGCATCGCAGTCCCAAACTTAAAGAAATGACAGCTTAGGTTTCTCGTCAAACCACAGTTCATACGGTGTCATCTCCACGGATTTAGATGGCGCCCTATTTAACGTGAATGTAGCTGTCTCTAATGCATAACCCCAAAAGCGATAGTGGTAGATCGGTAAGAGACATCATCGATCGCACCATATCTGATAAAGTACGGTTATGACGTTCGGACACACCATTACACTGTGGTGTTCCAGGTGGCGTGAGTAGTGAAACTATTTCACATTGTTTTTATTGAAGGCCAAACTCGCTAACTAAAATATTTTACCTCTACGATCATATCGTAGAAACTCTTATTTTTCTTGTTACGATGATTCTCCACTTCACTCTGAAATTCTTTGAACTTTTCAAATGTTTCAGACTTGTGCTTCATTAAGTGGATATACCTATATCTGCTCAAATCATCAGTGAAGGTCAGAAAATAACGATACCTGCCGGGAGCTTCAACACTCATTGGTCTGCATACATCAGTATGTATGATTTCCAACAACTCTGTTGCTCGCTCCACGGTTCCGGAGAACGGAGTTTTAGTCATCTTGCCCATGAGGCATGGTTCGCAAGCACCAAGTGATTCATAATCAAGTGATTCCAAAAGTCCATCACTACGGAGTTTCTTCATGCGCTTTACACCAATATGACCTAAACGGCAGTGCCACAAATAAGTTGCACTATCATTATTAACCTTGCATCTTTTGGCTTCAATATTATGAATATGTGTATCACACGATCGAGATCCAACAAACCATTTTCATTGGGTGTATGACCATAGAAGGTTTTATTCATGTAAATAGAACAACAATTATTCTCTAACTTACATGAATAACCGTATTGCAATATGATCAAATCATATTCATGCTCAACACAAACACCAAATAACACTTATTTAGGTTCAACACTAATCCCGAAAGTATAGGGAGTGTGCGATGATGATCATATAAATCTTGGAACTACTTCCAATACACATCGTCACTTCATCCTTTAACTAGTTTCTGTTCATTATGCAACTCCCATTTCGAGTTACTACTCTTTAGCAACTGAACCAGTATCAAATACCGAGGGGTTGCTATGAACACTAGTAAAATACACATCAATAATCTGTATATCAAATATACCTTTGTTCACTTTGCCATCCTTCTTATCCGCCAAATATCTAGGGCAGTTCCACTTCTAGTGATCATTTCCTTTGCAGTAGAAACACTTAGTTTCAGGCTTGAGTTTAGCTTTGGGTTTCTTCACGGGAGTGACAACTTGCTTGTCATTCTTCTTGAAGTTCCCCTTCTATCCCTTTGCCCTTTACTTGAAACAAGTGGTCTGGTTAACCATCAACACTTGATGCTCTTTCTTGATTTCTACCTTCGCCGATTTCAGCATCGTGAAGAGCTCGGGAATTACTTTCGTCATCCCTTGCATATTATAGTTCATCACGAAGTTCTACTAACTTGGTGATAGTGTCTAGAGAACTTTGTCAATTACTATCTTATCTGGAAGATTAACTCCCACTTGATTCAAGCAATTGTACTACCCAGACAATCTGAGCACATGCTCACTGGTTGAGCTATTCTCCTCCATCTTGTAGGCAAAGTACTGTCAGAGGTCTTATACCTCTCGACACGGGCATGAGTATGAAATACTAATTTCAACTCTTGGAACATCTCATATGATCCGTGGCGTTTCAAAACGTTTTTAAAGTCCCGGTTATAAGCCGTAAAGTATGGTGCACTAAACTATCAAGTAGTCATCATATCGAGCTTTTGTCAAAACGTTCATAACGTCTACATCTACTCCTGCAATAGGTCTGTCACCTAGTTGTGCATCAAGGACATAATTCTTCTGTGCAGCAATGAGGATAATCCTCAGATCACGGAACAATTCCGCATCATTGCTACTAACATCTTTCAACTTGGTTTTCTCTAGGAACATATAAAAAAATAAACGTGGAGCAACATCGCGAGCTATTGATCTACAACATAGATATGCTAATACTACCAGGACTAAGTTCATGATAAATTAAAGTTCAATTAATCATATTACTTAAGAACTCCCACTTAGATAGACATCCCTCCGGTCATCTAAATGATCACGTGATCCAAATCAACTAAACCATGTCCGATCATCACGTGAGATGGAGTAGTTTCAATGGTGAACATCTTATGTTGATCATATCTACTATATGATTCACGCTCGACCTTTCGGTCTCCAGTGTTCCGAGGCCATATCTGCATATGCTAGGCTCTTCAAGTTTAACCCGAGTATTCTGCGTGTGCAAAACTGGCTTACACCCGTTGTATTTGAACGTAGAGCTTATCACACCCGATCATCACGTGGTGTCTCGGCACGACGAACTTTCGCAACGGTGCATACTCAGGGAGAACACTTATACCTTGAAATTTAGTAAGGGATCATCTTATAATGCTACCGTCGTTCTAAGCAAAAAAAGAAGCATAATAAGATAAACATCACATGCAATCAAAATATGTGACATGATATGGCCATCATCATCTTGTGCTTTTGATCTCCATCTCCAAAGCACCGTCATGATCACCTTCGTCACCGGCGCGACACCTTGATCTCCATCGTAGCATCGTTGTCGTCTCGCCAACTATTGCTTCTACGACTATCGCTACCGCTTAGTGATAAAGTAAAGCAATTACATGGCGATTGCATTTCATATAATAAAGCGACAACCATATGGCTCCTGCCAGTTGCCGATAACTTTACAAAACATGATCATCTCATACAAAACCGTATAACTCATCATGTCTTGACCATATCACATCACAACATGCCCTGCAAAAACAAGTTAGACGTCCTCTACTTTGTTGTTGCAAGTTTTACGTGGCTGCTACGGGCTTAGCAAGAACCGTTCTTACCTACGCATACAAAACCACAACGATGTTTCGTCAAGTATGTGCTGTTTTAACCTTCACAAGGACCAGGCGTAGCCACACTTGATTCAGCTAAAGTGAGAGAGACAGACACCCACCAGTCACCTTTAAGCAACGAGTGCTCGTAACGGTGAAACCAGTCTCGCGTAAGCGTACGCGTAATGTCGGTCCGGGCCGCTTCATCTCACAATACCGCCGAAGCAAAGTATGACATGCTGGTAAGCAGTATGACTAGTATCGCCCACAACTCATTGTGTTCTACTCGTGCATATCATCTACGCATAGACCTGGCTCATGATGCCACTGTTGGGGAACGTAGTATTTTTAAAATTTTCCTACGATCACGCAAGATCTATCTACTAGATGCATAGCAACGAGAGGGGAGAGTGTGTCTACGTACCCTCGTAGACCGGGAGCGGAAGCGTCAAGTGACGCGGTTGATGTTGTCGAACTTCTTCACGATCCAACCGATCAAGCACCGAACATACGGCACCTCCGTGTTCAGCACACGTTCAGCTTGATGACGTCCCACGAGCTCTTGATCCAGTTGAGCTTCACGGGAGAGTTTCGTCAGCACGACGGTGTGGTGACGGATATGATGTATTCACCGGCGCAGGGCTTCGCCTAAGCTCCACGACGGTATGGCCGAGGTGTGTTTCTGTGGAGGGGGGCACCGCACACGGCTAAAACAATTCAACTTGTGTGTCTTTGGGTGCCCCCCTGCCCCCGTATATAAAGGAGCAAGGGGGGAGGCCGGCCTGCCCTTGTTTGGTGCGGCTAGGGTTGCAATCCTACTCCTACTAGGAATAGGATTGCAATCCTATTCCTAGTAGGAATCACCAAAAGAAGGAAGAGAGGGAAAGGAAAAAGGAGAGGTGGCGCCCCCCCAATCCCAGTCCAACTAGGAACCCTAGGTGGGGCGCCGGCCAGCCCTATGGGCTGCCTCTCTCTTTCCCTTAAGGCCCACTATGGACCATCCCCCCTCGTAGGGGGTTCCGGTAACCCCCTCCGGCAATCCCGTTAAATCCGAAACTTTTCCGGAACACTTCCGGTGTCCGAATATAGTCGTCCAATATATCAATCTTTATGTCTCGGACATTCCGAGACTCCTCGTCATGTCCGTGATCTCATCCGGGACTCCGAACTACCTTCGGTACATCAAAACTCATAAACTCATAATACCGATCGTCATCAAACGTTAAGCGTGCGGACCCTACGGGTTCGAGAACTATGTAGACATGACCGAGACTCATCTCCGGTCAATAACCAATAGCGGAACCTGGATGTTCATATTGGCTCCTACATATTCTACGAAGATCTTTTATCGGTCAAAACCGCATAACAACATACGTTGTTCCTTTTGTCATCGGTATGTTACTTGCCCGGGATTCGATCGTCGGTATCTCTATACCTAGTTCAATCTCGTTACTGGCAAGTCTCTTTACTCGTTCCGTAACACATCATCTCGTGACTAACTCATTAGTCTTTTGCTTGCAAGGCTTATTGTGATGTGTGTTACCGAGAGGGCCCAGAGATACCTCTCCGACACTCGGAGTGACAAATCCTAATCTTGATCTATGCCAACACCACGAATACTTTCGGAGACACCTGTAGAGCATCTTTATGATCACCCAGTTACGTTGTGACGTTTGATAGCACACAAGGTGTTCCTACGGTATTCGGGAGTTGCATAATCTCATAGTCATAGGAACATGTATAAGTCATGAAGAAAGCAATAGCAGTAAAACTAAACGATCAAAGTGCTATGCTAACGGATGGGTCTTGTGTTGGGGAACGTAGTATTTTCAAAATTTTCCTACGATCACGCAAGATCTATCTACTAGATGCATAGCAAAGAGAGGGGAGAGTGTGTCTACGTACCCTCGTAGACCGAAAGCGGAAGCGTTTATCAACGCGGTTGATGTAGTCGTGCACCTTCACGATCCGTCCCGATCTAGTACCGAACGTACGGCACCTCCGCGTTCAGCACACGTTCAGCTCGATGACGTCCTCGCCTTCTTGATCCAGCAAGACGGGCGAAGTAGTAGATGAGTTCCGGCAGCACGACGGCGTGGTGACGGTTGTTGATGAAGAACAATCTCTGCAGGGCTTCGCCAAGCACTACAGAAACTAGACGGAGGATAAACTAGAGGGTCGGGGTAGCCGGCACACGGCTTGGTGTATCTTGATGTGTCTTGGGTGCTAGCCCTACCCCTCTATTTATATGTTGAGCCTAGGGGTCGAAACTTGGAGTAAAAGCCTTCACAAAGTCGGTTTCACCCGTAAGGCAAGAGTCCTTCTCGGACTCCAGGGCCAGACGCCAGGGTTCCCGACGTCTGGACCCAGACGCCAGGGACCCTGGCGTCTGGCCCCTGGACTCCGCAAAACTTCCTTTTGCGCTTTCCAAAAACCTTGTGTGCTTTCCCTTTTGGCCCAAATAACGTGTTCTTGTACCCAAACACTTCGGGAAACATCCGGAACCTCTTCCGGTGAATTCCGGAACCCTTCCGGAGGTCAAACACTATTATCTCATATATTAATCTTTATCTCCGGACCATTCCGGAGTTCCTCGTCATGTCCGTGATCACATCCTGGACTCCAAATAACATTCGGTCATCAACATTCATAACTCATTAAATACTATATCGTCAACGAAACGTTAAGCGTGCGGACCCTACGGGTTCGAGAACTATGTAGACATGACCGAGACACCTCTCCGGTCAATAACCAATAGCGGAACCTGGATGCCCATATTGGCTCCTACATATTCTACGAAGATCTTTATCGGTCGAACCGCATAACAACATACGTTGTTCCTTTTGTCATCGGTATGTTACTTGCCCGAGATTCGATCGTCGGTATCTCTATACCTAGTTCAATCTCGTTACCGGCAAGTCTCTTTACTCGTTCCGTAACACATCATCTCGTGACTAACTCATTAGTCTTTTGCTTGCAAGGCTTATTGTGATGTGTGTTACCGAGAGGGCCCAGAGATACCTCTCCGACACTCGGAGTGACAAATCCTAATCTTGATCTATGCCAACACCACGAATACTTTCGGAGACACCTGTAGAGCATCTTTATGATCACCCAGTTACGTTGTGACGTTTGATAGCACACAAGGTGTTCCTACGGTATTTGGGAGTTGCATAATCTCATAGTCATAGGAACATGTATAAGTCATGAAGAAAGCAATAGCAGTAAAACTAAACGATCATAGTGCTAAGCTAACGGATGGGTCTTGTCCATCACATCATTCTCATAATGATGTGATCCCGTTGATCAAATGACAACACATGTCTATGGTCAGGAAACATAACCATCTTTGGTTAACGAGCTAGTCTAGTAGAGGCATACTAGGGACACTCTGTTTTGTCTATGTATTCACACATGTACTAAGTTTCCGGTTAATACAATTCTAGCATGAATAATAAACATTTATCATGATATAAGGAAATATAAATAACAACTTTATTATTGCCTCTAGGGCATATTTCCTTCAAAATACAGGAAAAATCAGCGTATCGGGAGCTTCCAAAAAAAACCAAGGCAGGGCCAGAGGGGAGCCTGGGGTGGCCCAGGCGGCCACCCGGCGCGGCCCCACCTCTGGTCGCGCCAAGGGGGCGCCTGGGGCCCCACCTCCGCCTCTGGTGACCCCCTTTTGCATATATATTGCTCGCGTCCCGAAACCCTCGAGGACGGAACCCTTTTTACGATCTCGCCTCTGTTCCGCCGCCGCCGCGCTTCCAAGATCGGGAGCACCAGGAGAACTCTTCCCGGCACCCTGCCGGAGGGGAGAACCACCACCGGGAGCTTCTCCACCACCATGGACGCTTCCCGGATGAGTTGTGAGTAGTCTCCCTTGGACCATGGGTCCATGACCAGTAGCTATGTGATGTTCTCCTCCCCTCTTTGTTCTTCATCGATTAGACCTCGTGAGCTGTCCTACATGATCGAGGCACATATGTAATCTTTATGTTGTTGCTCTGCTGAGTTTGCTGGGATCCGATGGATTATGAGATTATGTTCAGATTGTGTGTGAGTAATATATTTGATTCACCTCTTTTTATATTTATGTTCTTGAGTAATTCTTGCATGTTCTCCGTTGCTATTTATTGCTTTGGCCGAGTAGTAGGTAGTAACTCCAAGAGGGAACGTTATGCTTGATTGTGGGTTCATGCCCCTCGATGACTAGTTTGAGTGACAGAAACATGAGTCTAGGGGATGTGCTGTTGCCACAAGGGGGAAAACAACGGTGCTTGTACTTGCGGGTGCAAGGATTGTTTACTTTACGCAAAGTTCTTTTAATGCAGTTGTCTGTTGCTTTGAGTTTACACTTTGGGTGGGACTCGCAACTTAATACCAGCGAGATGTTCTGGATAGATATCTCAAGGTGGATGATTAGTAGTAGATGCAGATGGATTTCGGTCTACTTGCCTTGGCGTACCGCCCATGCTTTTGAGCCTCTACCTTAATGTACAGCATAGTTAGCATTGATTTGCGCACATAATCCTGTCAATTGCCCAGCTGTAATTTGTTTACCTCGCTTAGCTATTTTATCATCTTTTGGGAGAGAGACATCACTAGTGAACATCATGGGACTCTGGTCCATATTACCATCACTGATCACACCCGCTATTTACTTCCTGTTCTTATTTCCTAGTTGCAGTCATACCTATCACTATTATCTCTTGCGTTTGATCCTTTGTAAACGACAAGGCCGGAGGGATTGACAACCTCTCTGTACTCGTTGGGAGCAAAGTTATTTGTATCTGTGTGCAGGTCCTGTCAAGCAAAAGTTTCTGGCGCTATTGACACCTTCTTGTCGACCCTCGGAGTCTCACGGGATTCGATCCTTGGTATCTTTGCCAAGAGAAATTTGCCGCTACGCTACATCTCAAACCTTCCACTTGGGGTAACCAACGAGGGGCGAGAAGCCATCAGCATGCATCTAGAGTATTAAGTTCATAAGAACGGAGTAACGCCTTAAGCAAGATGACATGATGTAGAGGGATAAACTCAAACATAGTGATATAAACCCCATCTTTTTATCCTCGATGGCAACAATACAATACGTGCCTTGCTGCCCCTACTGTCACTAGGAAAGGACACCGCAAGATTGAACCCAAAGCCAAGCACTTCTCCCATTGCAAGAACTATAGATCTAGTAGGCCAAAACAAACCAATAATTCAAAGAGACTTGCAAGGATATTATAATCATACATAAAGAGTTCAGAGAAGAACCAAATATTTCTCATAGATAATCTTGATCATAAACCCACAATTCATCAGATCTCGACAAACACACCGCAAAAAGAGATTACATCGAATAGATCTCCTCGAAGACCGAGGAGAACTTGGTATTGAGATCCAAAGAGAGAGAAGAAGCCATCTAGATACTAGCTATGGACTCGAAGGTCTGTGGTAAACTACTCACAACTCATGGTGAGGCGATGATGATGATGTAGAAGCACTTCGTGGAAGATCCCCCCTCCGGCGAAGCTCTGGAACAGGCCCCAAGATGGGATCTCACGGGAATAGAAGGTTGCGGCGGTGGAACTAGGGTTTTCTCTGTTGTTCTGATAGTTTTGGGGTACGTAGGTATATATAGGAGGAAGGAGGGCACCGGGGGCCAGACGGGGTGCCCACGAGGCCGGGGGCGCGCCCCCACCCTCGTGGACGCCACGTCAGCCCTACTCCGTGGTTCTCAAGTCTCCCGTGCGTATTTTGCTCCAAAAATATCTCTCCCGAAGGTTTCATTCCGTTTGGACTCTGTTTGATATTCCTTTTCTGTAAAACCCTAAAACAGGAAAAAAATAGCAATCTGGACTGGGCCTTTGGGTTAGTAGGTTAGTCCCAAAAATAATATAAAAGTGTATAACAAAGCCCATTAAACATCCAAAACATCATAAATAATAGCATGGAACAATAAAAAATTATAGATACGTTGGAGACGTATCAACTCGAAACTTAAATACATGTGTGGATACATGAACAAATACCGTGTCCCTAGTGAGCCTCTACTAGCTCATTGATCAATGATGGGTTAAGGGTTCCTAACCATAGACATGATTTTTCATTTGATAACGAGATCACATCATTAGGAGAATGATGTGGTGGACAAGACCCATCTGTTAGCATAGCATATGATCATTCGTTTATTGCTACTGCTTTCTTAATGTCAAATACATGTTTCTTCAACCATGAGATCATGCAACTCCTGGATACCGGAGGACTACCTTGTGTGATATCAAATGTCACAACATACTGGGTGATCATAAAGATGCTCTATAGGTATCTCTGAAGGTGTCTGTTGAGTTGGCATGGATGGAGCCTGGGATTTGTCAGTCCGTGTGACGGAGAGGTATCTGTAGGCCCTCTCGGTAATACAGCATCACAAGAAGCTTGCAAGCAAAGTGACTAAGGAGTTAGTTGCAAAATGATGTATTACGGAACGAGTAAAGAGATGAGATTAAACTAGGTATGGAGATACCGACGAACGAATCTCGGGCAAGTAACATACCGATAGACAAAGAGAACTACGTATATTGTCATAAAGGTACGACCGATAAAGATCTGGAGTATGTAGGAACCAATATGGGCATCTAGGTCCCACTATTGGTTATTGATTGGAGAAGCGTGTCGGTCATGTCTACATCATTCTCGAACCCCTAGATATGTATGTTGGTGATCGGATGTTGTTCGGAGTTCCGGATGAGAACACGAACATGACAAGGAGCTCCAGAATAGTCCGGAGGTAAATATTGATATATATGGGATAATGGTGTTTTGTATCGGAAGAGTTCCGGAATTCACGGGAAGGGGTTTCAGATGTTTCCCGAAATGTTCGGGTACGAGAACACTTTATTTGGGCCAAGGGGTAAAGCCCACCAGGCTTTAGGAAGGTGCAAAAGGAAGTTTTGCAGAGGACGGGGGCCAGATGCCAGGGACCCTAGCGTCTAGGACAGATGCCGAGGACCCTGGCGTCTGGTCCTGGAGTTCGAGAATGACACTTGCCTTACGTGCCAAACCGACTTTGAGGAGGCTCTTTCTCTAAGAAACGACCCCAGGGCTCAACATATAAATAGAGGGGCAGGGCTAACACCTGGAACACATCAAGATTCACCAAGCCGTGTACCGGTAACCCCGTCCCCTCTAGTTTATCCTCCGTCATATTTTTCGTTGTGCTTGGCAAAGTCCTGTGGAGGTTGTTCTTCACCATCACTGTCACCACGCCGTCGTGCTGCCGGAACCCATCTACTACTTCGCCCCTCTTGCTGGATCAAGAAGGCGAGGATGTCATCAAGCTGTACGTGTGCCGAACGAGAAGGTGCCGTACGTTCGGTACTTGATCGGGACGGATCGTGAAGGTGTACGACTAGATCAACCGCGTTGATAAACGCTTCCTCTCGTAGCTATGCATCTCCATGGATAGATATTGCGTGTGTGTATAATTTTTTTATTTTCCATGCAACATTCCCCAACAGTTCGACTATGGGTAAAGGAATTCAATGGAAGCCCTATAACACCCACACAAGGTAGGATGTGCTCACCAAGTTGCATAGTAGCCAGATATATGAGAACTAAGGTTGACCAGAGTGGAACGAAACATTGCGGCATATAGTGTATTAATAAATGTACATTCTAAAATTGAGTGACCCAATTCTAAATTGAAGACCTCCGTTAATTACGAGGGAAGCCCTGTAACACCCACACAAGGTAGGATGTGCTCACCAAGTTGCATAATAGCCAGATATACGAGAACTAAGGTTGACCAGAGTGGAACGAAACATTGCGGCATAGTGTATTAATAAATGTACATTCTAAAATTGAGTGACCCAATTCTAAACTGAAGACCTCCGTTAATTACGAGGCCTTCAAAATTAGGAAGCATAATGCATTAATAGATTGACATTTTTTTAAATATCATACTTTGGTCATAATTTTTTATTCAGAAATCATAAATTTACTTCATACAACTTCCTCTTCATATTATCTTTTTCGTCACATTAAAAAAATTAAGTCCGTCCTTCACCATTGAATGCAAGCATACTCATATGCGATTGCATATTTCTTGAGACCAATGTTTGATACTTCGATGTCATCTGCGCTTGCACAGATACGCCCAATAACCGCTCCCCATGCAACCATGTCAAGAGGTGAGTCGCCAAGAAAAGATCACAGTGCACCCATCGATCACTTCAACGGCTTGATTTCAAAGATAGCCCGTCTCTAGTTTTTCTATACCATCGTCGGTAACTTTGTATATGGAAATTTTGTAAGGACGCCTAAGAAAAAAGATTAAAAAAATCGACGGTTGAGAGATTCAAACTCTCGCGGGAAACCCCAGGCGCCCGAAATCTCAGGACCAGCCCTAGCCCCCCCCCCCCTCCTGTACTGCCGGAGCAGCAAGCAAATCCACATGTAGAATTTATTTTAGCATATTTTATAATTAAAACTAAAAAAATATGATTTTCAAACTACTCAGAAGAAAGTACTCCTGTCATATGTGTTCCAAAGTGACCTTTTGATCATCATGAAGTAAGTACCGCCACTTAGGTAACGAACCACTGGAAGCACACCATTATGAAGCTAAATTTGGAGTAGAGAGAAATAAGCCACAGATAAACAAATATTACTGGCGAAAAAAAATGTTGGATGGAGGGTAAAAAATATGACGCCTAAGAAAAAAGATAAAAAAAAATTCGACGCCTGAGAGATTCGAACTCTCGCGGGGAAACCCCATGTACTTAGCAGGCACACGCCTTAACCACTCGGCCAAAGCGTCTTTGTTAATACTATTTCTACTTTCTGTGTTGAAACGGGACAATATCTAACCCTGATTCGTTCTCCGGAGCTTTCCCCCGACAAGCCAAGACACAGCAATCAGACCATGGACAGCGGCGGCGTGCGGCCATCGCTTCCGTCCCCGGCGGCGGGAGGAGCCTGCGGCCCGGACGAGCCTCGCGACGCGCGCGTGGTGCGAGAGCTCCTCCGGTCGATGGGGCTCGGCGAGGGCGAGTACGAGCCGCGCGTCGTGCACCAATTCCTGGAACTGGCCTACCGCTACGTCGGGGACGTGCTCGGCGACGCCCAGGTCTACGCCGACCACGCAGCCAAGCCCCAGCTCGACGCCGACGACGTCCGCCTCGCCATCCAGGCCAAGGTCAACTTCTCCTTCTCCCAGCCGCCGCCCCGCGAGGTACGAGTTCGACCAATCTCAGCAAAAACCCTAGAGTATATCTTCGTTAGATTCAGAAATTTACTACAGTAGTATTTACTAGGTTTCGTAGGGCCACCTTAAACTCTAGATCTAGGACCGGCTTTCCTGTGAACCTATCAGATTCGGAGGGAGCAATGTTGTGGACTCCTGTTGGGGAAATAATAAGCACAATAGGGGATGTGCCGATGTGTCCGGAAAGAACCTGATGTGCGCTGTTGAGATTTCAGATAATTGCTGGTTCTTGGCTGAGGGATAGTTTTGGGGGAAATTTAAATTCCAAATAAGGGTCAGCTTCTTGAATTAAATGAATGCATTCCACAATAAGAACGCATTATTTAAAAGCTTTCAGACATTGTGATTAGAAGCCACCATCCACAAAACGAAGAGATTGTGGTTTTGAGTCATTGAGCTCGAGAAATGTTGTGTTGTCTACACCCGTAGCCATCTGAGGGACCAACATATCAGACAGTGTTATAATTTAGGCATTATTTTTACCCTTGCTTCCGAAAAAAGAGTCAAGAAACACTAATGGCAACCCTTCGAGTCGACGAAATTCATAAAATTCTCCGCGAACGTATTGAACAATATAATAGGAAAGTAGGGATTGAGAATATAGGTCGCGTAGTTCAAGTGGGGGACGGGATTGCTCGTATTATAGGTCTTGTTATACTGAAATTATAATGAAAAAAATAGGAGGGAATGTGGGATTCGAACCCAGATTCATCTCAAGTAGCACATTACCAGTACCACCCTACCACTAGGACCAAGATGACTCCTTTATCCTTTAGGAAGTTGGAACTGACAGAACTTTGGCTAGTTTGTTGGAATAATCAGGGAGTGCTGAGACTGTAAATGAACACCTTCTCGATGTAAGGAAAATCCTATTCTTACGTAAAAATCTTATGAAATCCATATGTACTGGTTTATTTTAGATTGTTACTGCTCCCACGATTTTAGCAACCATCACTAAATGAACTGGTACGTAAAACTTTTTGTCGACCCTGTACGTATGAGCGTTGCTCATGTAAGTTCAATACCAATAGGTGGGAAAAGTCAGAAGTGAAGGTAGCATAATAGAACCCCTTCTCAAAGTGAAAAAAGCAAAAGAGTCCTTGCTAACCTCCATCAAGGAAAACCTTCCATATCTGCACACATGATGCAAGGAGAGACCAGTTGGGGCAGAACATTGACTTCGGTACAGTCCATGACACCATATCTTGTTAGGGATGTTCAGCTGGGCCCATTTCTTGTTTGGAAAGTTGAATGATTATCTGCTGAAAGGTCTAAAATCTTAGGAATCATGTGTAACTAGTAGTTCCATATACACAATTTAACCTTTGACAACCAAGCAAGAAATAAATACCCTCTTCTGTTAGTGCAGCGATGCTGCTTTGTACCGTAGCAGCCTTCTGTTGCAACTGGAAACAAGAATACTCGGTTTCCTTATTAGTTGGCTTTACTCTTTTAGATATATTATATGTGTATTCTCGATAACTTCCGTTAGATTTGGACACTCTTCATGGATGGGTCAAGTCAAATAATCACATAGAAGGGAGATTTTTTTTCAAAAGTATGCCTAAATTTATACGAAATTTGAACAATGTTTGTCTGTTTAAAAAAAAAACAAATCTATGACCCTGTCGGCTTAGAGTGGGCCGAAAGGCCACCCGTCGGCCAGCACTGGGCCGAGAAGTGGCCTGTCGGCCTAGCCTGGGCCGACCAGTTGCCTGTCGGCCTAGCCTGGGCCGACCAGTGCCTGTCGGCCTCGCCTGGGCCGACCAGTGGCCTGTCGGCCTAGTCTGGGCCGACCAGTGCCTCTGCCAGCTAGCAACTGCATCAGCCACATTTTTTTTAGACGAGTGCATCAGCCTCAAAATTCTTCCCGCCTCATTTTCC
>LR738711.1:867350792-867474815 GCA_902687465.1 Secale cereale | reverse complement strand
CCCCCCCCGAATTGGTATCCAACTTGATTGACTCAACAATCGTCATCCCTGCCCTAGCCGCCGCCAACAGCCAGGCGACTAGGGAGGCCCCTTCCATCGATCTCCACCGGTTGGGGCGTTGGCCCCCTCTCCCTCCGGCCGCCGCTCCGGTGGCAGGAGGGAGGGGGGACCCCGTTTCTCCGTTCTGTAGTTAGGTTTCGGATCTGTAGGTCGTGGTGCGTCATTGGGGTGGTGGGAGCGACGCCCGGACGAATAAATCTGCCTCGGCTCCACTCCCACACCGGCGGTGCCCTTCACGGCGGCATCTCGGAGTTGATGGCATCGTGTCTTTGTTGATCCTTCAATCGGCAGCGTTAGGGTTCATGGATGGTGTTGGCGAGGTGGCGGCGACGACTTCATCAGGTGTGTCTCTCCTTCTGCTCTGTCCCCGTTGCTGTGGCGTTGTCTCCGACGTCATGGTGGAGCAGGGGGGTTTTGTCGTTCAGGAGTACGCGCAGGCGGTTGTCTTTGCAAGTGACAGCTGGAAGATGCAGAATCTTGTGTTGGGTCTTGATACGTCTCCAACGTATCTATAATTTTTTATTGTTCCATGCTATTATTTATGAAGTCTTGGATGTTTAATGGGCTTTATCATTCACTTTTATATCATTTTTGGGACTAACCTACTAACCCAAAGGCCCAGTCCAGATTGTTGTTTTTTGCCTATTTCAAGGTTTTGCAGAAAAGGAATATCAAACGGAGTCCAAACGGAATGAAACCTTCGCGAGAGATATTTTTGGAGAAAATCACGCACGGAAAGCGTCAGGACCAAGTCAGGGGACAGCTGGGCTGCCCTCGAGGGTGGGGGGCGGGGCCCCCTTCCCAGGGCGCGCCCCCTGCCTCGAGGCTGGCCCACACGGCCACCGGTGCCCTCCTTCTTCCTATATATACCTACGTACCCCAGAAACTCCATACGCAGAGAGAAAACCCTAATTCCACCGCCGTAGCTTCTGTTCTCGTGGAGATCCCATCTTGGAGCCTGTTCCGGGAGGGGGATCCATCACGGAGGCCTTCATCATCATCATCATCATCGCCCTCACAATAAGTTGTGAGTAGTTTACCACAGACCTTCGGGTCCATAGCTAGTATCTAGATGGCTTCTTCTCTCTCTCTGGATCTCAATACGAAGTTCTCCTCGGTCTTCGAGGAGATCTATTCGATGTAATCTCTTTTTGCGATGTGTTTATCGAGATCCAATGAATTGTGAGTTTATGATCAAGGTTATCTATGAAAGATATTTGGTTCTTCTCTGAACTTTTTATGTGTGCTCATAATATCCTTGCAAGTCTCTTCGAATTATTGGTTTGGTTTGGCCTACTAGATCTATAGTTCTTGCAATGGGAGAAGTGCTTGGCTTTGGGTTCAATCATGCGATGTCCTTTCCCAGTGACAGTAGGGGCAGCAAGGCACGTATTGTATTGTTGCCATCGAGGATAAAAAGATGGGGTTTTCATCATATTGCTTGAGTTTATCCCTCTACATCATGTCATCTTGCTTAAAGCGTTACTCTGTTCGTATGAACTCAATACACTAGATGCATGTTAGATAGCGGTCGATGTGTGGAGTAATAATAGTAGATGCAGAATCGTTTCGGTCTACTTGTCTCGGACGTGATGCCTATATACAATGATCATGCCTGGATAGTCTCATAATTATTCGCTTTTCTATCAATTGCTCGACAGTAATTTGTTTACCCGCCGTAGAATACCGCTATCATGAGAGAAGCCACTAGAGAAAACTATGGCCCCCGGGTCTATTATCAACATATCAATCTACATCTACCTTACTTTTCTTGCTTTTATTTGCTGTTTTATTAAACTAAAAATACCAAAAATATAATTATCATCTCTATCAAATCTCACTCTCGTAAGTGACCGTAAAGGGATTGACAACCCCTTATCGCGTTGACTGCGAATTTCTTATTTGTTTGTGCAGGTGCGAGGGACTGGCGCGTGGTCTCCTACTGGATTGATACCTTGGTTCTCAAAAACTGAGGGAAATACTTACGCTACTGTGCTGCATCTCCCTTTCCTTTTTGAGGGAATACAACGCAAGCTCAAGAGGTAGCAGGTCTGTGGTTGAAGGCTGACAGTTCTGGTTTCCTCCTCCGACGTCGTCGTCATGCGGGGGTGTCAGTTCTGAAGTTCGATGGCGTGTCCGGGGACATGTTGCCCCGGTCTGGTTCTTTCAACGGCTATGGTTTTGCTTTTGGCAAACTACTTTGGAGGTCCGTAAAGCTGTTGATCAGCGATGAAGCCGCGTCGAGCTTGGGTGAAGAGGTGATCTATCTTTTTACCCTTTGGTGGCCTCTTCGGTGGTGTCGAAGGAGAGGGATAGATGCTGGTATTTTGCATAGGATTTTCCTATCTTTTCAGTCTTGTATGGTCAGTGCTTACGTGCCTTGTAACTTGATCTTTATTCTATATAAATGAGACACGTATTACCATGCAAAAAAAAACTTGATTGATTCAACTTCGGCGGCTTGGGATCAAAATAAATTGGCGGAAATCTACTTCCAATTGATATACAACTGATCTTGCAGACACCTCTCTGTACTAGCAATACCCCAGATACATGGCGTTGGTTCTATGAGAAGAATGGGTGTTTCTCTGTTAGATCTGCTTATAGGATGATGATTGACAATTTGACACCGAACTGCGTAGAGAAGTTTGGCTTGATGGTTCTTCTGGTTCGTAAAGTACAAACTGTGAGGCATCATCATGGAAGTTTCTTTGGAAGCCCCAACTTCCCGGTAAAATTCGAATGTTTTTATGGCGACTAGCAAAACAATCACTTCCTACAGAAGATGTTCGCGCACACAGAATGATGGCCTCGTCTAGTGCATTTGGGTTGTGTGGCGCTCAAGACTCCTGGCATCATTCCATGCTGTAATGTTCGATGTCCCGGTGCGTATGGGCTTTAGTTGATGGAGAGCTGGCGGAGCATCTATGTGCAACGATGGAGCCAAATGCAAAGCAATGGTTGTTCACTATGATCGACACATTGTCACACGACGCGTTCATACGACTTGCAGTCACACTCTGGGCATTGTGGTGGGTGAGAAGAAAGGCATTACATGACCAAATTTTCCAGAGTCCGTCCGCAACTCACCAGTTCATCACATGTTTCATTAGTGAGCTGGAGCTCCTACCAGCGCCAGGGAGGAAACATGCAACAGGTCCGAGGCCTGCTGTAGTTAGACCCAAGGCACCACCCGTGGGGCATGCAAAGATCCATGTGGATGATGCAGTCTCAAAAGGGCAGGCAAGGGGGGCAGCAACTGCAGTTTGTCGTGACAAGACGGAACACTTTTTGGGAAGTTCAGCCCTGGTTATCACGGGAATAACGGATGTGGCGTCCCTGAAAGTTTTAGCTCGCAGAGACGGTTTGGCATTGGCCGAAGATCTCTTGCTCCAGAACTTTATCATCGCCTCTGACTCAAAACAGATAATCATTGATATTGAGAAGGCAAGCAAAGGGAATTATGGGGCAATCATCGATGAATTAAGTCTAGAGCTAGAAAATTTAATTGTAAGTTTATTTTCGAAAGTAGAGCACCATTTTGTATCCCACAAGTTGTGGACTTTGAGCAATAAAATTTGTTATACCCCTAAAAAAAATCTATCCAGCGATCCTCCCATAAAAGAGTCTCATCGCCCTTTCCAACATATACAAACGCTGCCGCAAGATGGCCTTCGCCTCATCCGAGGTGGGTGTATCCAACTCTCAACACGGCCTGGAAGAATTAGTTTAAAATCAAAGGAAAAACACCAAGCCCGTCTAGCTCAGTTGGTAGAGCGCAAGGCTCTTAACCTTGTGGTCGTGGGTTCGAGCCCCACGGTGGGCGACTTTTTTTTCATTTTTTATTTTTTGTACTCTCCAGGAATCAATTCATGTAGTGCATGAATCTGATGGATGGCCACTGGCTAAAACCAAGACGCTCCAGTTTATGTTCGAGTAGTTCACGTCACTGTATATGATACTGCGGTCTGGTTGAGGATCAGTTGAGAGAGGCCACTTCGTGTGTGTGCATGTTAGCATGTGCGACGACGCGATGGCGCTCTCTGACGGCGTCGGGCGGCGGCCATGACGGCGCTCGGAGACAAAGAGGGAAGGGGGAAACGGTCGTGAGGGGAAGGTGGCGTCACGGGGAGTTGGGATGGCAAGGCGGCCATGACCGGGGAGAATGGGAACGACAATACGGGATCCGGTGCGCGCTGGCTGTCATGCCACTTGCGTGGTCACCACCAGTTTGACATGCCAACCGCGCTCTGGGGGGTTCTAGGCATCTTCCGGATTCCAAAATTTGGCCAAAGTATGCCTCACTGATAACATAGATGAGAGGCAGGTGAGATGGGCCCAGGGGAAAACAACATTAACTCTTGCAGTATGAGATTGCCATGTAACAGAAAGCAATGATATCATGTCTGTACCTTCGTAGAACTTCAATATCGCCCAATAGCACTGTGAGTCATATACTTTACTGAAAAAACGGGAAGTGCAAGTCTCACAATGCAATTCCAGCAGATATTCGCCTCTCACAAATCCGATTAAGTTTGATGCTGAAATTTACAAACATGTCACGAATTGGTGACAGATACAGACTAGCAGCAGCAACACGTCAATTGCCATGTCACGCCTTGGCGAGTGATACAACCAGCATAACTCTCGGGTTTCTGGTGTGCCTAACTTGTGACCTGCGCCGCAGGCTCAAGTGCTTCTCGCCGGTCCTGACAAATTCATCCATGATCTCTCCAGACGATCCAAAATGCTGGACTATTATTGGCTCGAAAGCAGCTCTTAGGCTGTTCACCATCCTATTTGGGGTGAGGAGCGCGCTGTCCATGCCGCTTATAGGGTCGTGCACCCGCATCTCTGTGACTGAGAAGGAGCCCTCTTCTTGGATGATCTCTCTCAGCTCTTCATCGGAAGGTCCATGCACCGGTATGTACAAAGAATCAAGCTTTTCCTTGTCAATCACACCCTGTTAGTTATCCAAAAATGCTCATTAGCAAATGACAACATGGTTAAAAAGTACAGGTTTGTTATTTCACATCTAAATGTGAGATCTTACCCTTGATTTTTTTTAAAGTCTCCCATAAATTTTAAGGGTGAGAGAGTTCGATGTGAGATAATATCTCACATCTAGATGTGACATAGACAGACCATAAAAAGTAAAGCCTGTATTTACCTCTGAGGCCATGGCGGCTAAAATCTGAGCTGCAGTTCCCCAGATGAGAGAGCCCTCGGTGAGGGGCTCATCAGAACGCAGCCCCGGGAGGGAAACAACCATCCGGCCTTCCGGGGCCAATTCTTTGGCTCTCAGCTGCAGGAAAAGAGTGAAATCTTTCCTGAATTGCCGTGCATAAGCTCCAGCGACCACTGGGAGTCTTTCACGCCTGGCATTCTCATCCATGTCATACGCCGGGATCTGGTTCATCCTTAAATCTTCAGGAGCCTGTGCCTCTGAACGATCAGACAGTGAGGGGACGAATGCATGCTACTGGAGTGGTGTCAGACTCAATACCTTTGAGAGCCAATGAAGGCTGCTGGATGAACAGAAGAGATGCACGGAGCCACTAGGGAAGAGCCTCTCATAGAATGACCCTGGTACAACACCGGTTACAACAACAGGCTCGCTGGTTTGCCGGACCGCGACCAGGCTTTTCACCACCGCGTTGAAGTCGTTGTACGGGAGATCATTGAGGAGTACACAGACTTCCGGAGGTGGCTGCCGCAACCGGAGAAAGTGGCTGCGGGTGGCCTCGAGGGCGATGGACACCAGTGCTACCGCGTTTGGGCCCGAGGAGCAGCCCAAGTCCGCAATCACCACCTTCCCGTGCGATGAGGTGGTGGTGTTGCTGCATAGTTCGACGATCGCTGCTTCTATCAGGGGCTTCATCCTGTTCTGCTCAGCACTCTGCAGTAGACTTGTGCTTCTTCAGAAATCTAGTTTAATCTTTCCCAATATTGCTTTTCTTTTTCTTTATGGTGTCAGTTTAGTTGTTAGTAATGCAATACAAGATTTATTGTGAATAAATTCCTGATAAGACAGTGTTCAGAAGCCATGTTTCAGGAGAAGGGACCGTAGAAAGAACACTCTGGAACTAATTAAGTGAGCAGAAATTACCTGAAAACTGGAGTTGTGAGCGTAGCTAGTTTCGTCTTCTCCATGATTCATATGCACCATCTGTTTGGAAGCCATGGCTTTGCTTGCAGCAGGGCTAACCTCCAGAGACTTGAACCTGAGAGAGGAAGATTAGGAAGGAACTGGTGAAGATGTACCGGAAGTTCAGTTCTTGTTTTGTTTATGCTAGCTGGGGATGGCTCTTCTGGCTGCTTATTGGGTGAAGCAAATGGGTCAATGTGCTTACCAATCCTAGGGCCAGCTCATACACTGGTTGAATAAAAGATTCGGTCAAATCCAAATCAGGATATAATACTGTACTACATTAGCAACATATCACTACCAGAGTTTGTTTTATACCAGCAGACTTGTTATTTTGAGGCCATGACTTTGCTTGCGCTGGAAGTTCACGTTTTCCTTTTTCAATGCTCAACAGGGATGACTGTTCTGAGTTCTTATTGTGGGCAATGAAATGGTCAATGTGCTTCTCAATTCGTTATCTGTCACTACTATTAGGGCCAGCAACTAGAAAGGCTAAAGTGTCAACTTGGGATAAGAGGACATTTGTTTAAACCAGCAGAGTTGATATCTGACATAATTAAATTTTGTTTGGCACTGCTAGCTGAGCATAGAATCAGATACTAACTGAATTTCCGGTATACACACTGTATTACTGTAATTTCTAGTACAATATTAGCATTAACACAAGCACCATGAGCTTTACTAAATAAGAACAATAAACTGGAGTGCTCACATATTATCCTTTCTCAGGCGCTTCGGTCAACTGCCTCTGAAACCTGTACCAAACAAGGCCTGATACAAGTCGTCAACATCAATATCAAAACTCAACTACATTGTCAGATAAGGGAAAATACAAACACTTGACAATGATAATTAAATTTTCATTTCAGCAGGAATTTATCTTTTTCGTCTCTTCAGTTTTACAAACATGTCATGCCATGGTTGAGAGATACTGTACAAGCTAAGAACTCACACACCAGTCGTCGTGTCATGCCTTGGCGAACGATAAAGGCAGCACCACTCTTGGAGAAACATGCCTCTTTTCATTGCCAGGTGCTCTCCTTACTTGATTGAGAAGCTTTTACAGTATGTGAGCCCCGCTTCTCTCGAGAAGTACAGTTTTCTGAATTATTTCACATGCTGAGTTTGCATTTTATTTCACATGCTGGCTTGTGAAACGCACCAACAAGGTAC
Source organism: Secale cereale (assembly GCA_902687465.1). Classification (NCBI taxonomy): domain Eukaryota; kingdom Viridiplantae; phylum Streptophyta; class Magnoliopsida; order Poales; family Poaceae; genus Secale; species Secale cereale. The sequence goes on along the minus strand of LR738711.1, from coordinate 867,467,434 downwards.
AAGGCAGGTCTCTGATCATCGCATTCAGTCACTCAAATGTGCCAGCTAGCTAGGTATGACTGCCAACAGTGATCTATATAAGATATGGAGTACACCAGAATGGTTTTCACTGTAACAATGGCACTCCCAACAGCCAAAATGTACACCCAAATGAGTTCAGAATGTTCAGGATAATAATCATAACCCTTTATTAGTGGAAAACCATAATCATAGATCATGCATAATTCCAATCTTAAGTCTAAGAATTTACAGCCCAATCTTCTGAACCAACTGGAACTTGCTAGCATCACTAATCCCTCCATGATTCCTGAGGTTTCCATCACAGAGCCTCCAACCTGATCCTCTGGGCCCATGTCGACAGAAGCTCAACTGAAGTTCTTCAGAGAACAAATCGAACAACAAGCCCCACGATCGTGTCAGCACTTCGACCCGAGGTGAAGAAGAATTCATAGGCCGAAGGTGACAGCAGACAACTATCAGCTGTGCCTGTGCTTGTAAAAGTATCTGTCGTTCCATGGATCACATGTGATTAGAGTGTGACTCTCACCCAAGTCTGGTCTATGTTCCAACTTCCAGCAAAAGGAAAACACCTGTCAAGCAAAACTGTGTAATCATCTGATCTGAATCTAAAAAAATGATCTGAATCTGGAAAAAAAAAACTTAGAAAAGGGAACTGCATATTGTATCAGAAAGTTTTATGTGCAATTGTACTACATATGGTGTAAAATCATTGTGAAGTAAAGCCCGGAAATCCAACAATGAACAACATCTGTATCCTCCGAACAACACACATGATGTATGTTAAAGGCCTTGTCAGGCAAAAAACTACTGAATGTACAAGACCGATCTAGAAACAGCAGCCACAAATTGTGTCAGGATTTTTATTTTAGAAACAAAGCACATCTTTAAGTTCTGAGCACATATAAAATACCAAGCACATCTTCAGTTCACTACAGCAATCGTGCTACAAATTGTGACCATTCTGCAGTAATGCCCAGAAATACAACTACGAACAAGTTAAAATGGGAAGGAGTACAAGTGGAGAATCATAGACGCCGGGGAGCATTACAAAGAAAGATGAACATTCATAAGTCGGGCTGCAGCAGACCCCCGGTAAGCAAATCTAAACCTGTTTCTAGCCCACAACAAAGATATGGCAGAATTAACAAAGCTTATGGAGAACAACATTATACGGCATGTTTTCGACGATTCAGTAGCAGTGCTAAATTCAGAAAAGGGGAAACAAGGTTCAGCTGACATTATCTGCTGCAGAAGTTAGGATCCACATTGCACAACACAAGATAGCATCAAACTTAACAGTGGAGCATTGGGTACATATCATTTCCTAGTTATTAAGATACCAAACAGTAATTCCATCACAGAAGACACAGCCAAGAGTCAAAAGTAATTCGTAACTGCCATAGGGTGAGAAGCTACAAAATTTGGCATGATATATTGCTCCCAAAACTGAGCCATGATATGATGCCGTAGAGTATACGATATAGAGTAAAATGCTTATGGTTTTCTTTTAGCAAACAAAGTAAGCGTAGCACTAAAGGTTGTGACTAGTTTAACTAAGTGACTTAGCCGAAGTGGTATGATGAGATCTTGAATGACTGAAGCAGCAGAGAGGCCGGAGGTGAACATCTTCAGAGATAGCCGTCGTATGCAAAATGCAAGAACTCTGTTTGTTAAGCGCACTGACTTCCATGGCAGGATCCCAGCAGGGCCGGTGCCACTGCCGTCATTGAGCATGCCAAGGGCGCAGACAGCTCTTCCCAGGACCAGTTCATCTCTGGGTCCGCAAGAATCTTCGCCAAGAAGTCGTCTTCCACCACGGGATTTGGTGCGGAAGGAGGGGGCGAAGCAAACAGGACGGGCGACGGCAGATTTGTAGGAGGGGGCAACGACGGAAACAGGAGCTGCCGCCTGGCTGCGGATGATTCGTCCATGGGGGCCTTGCTCTTCTTGGCCGCAGACGCGTGCAGAGATGACGGAGAAAGCAGAGGGCCGTCGTCCGGCGTCTTCCTCTTGCGCGCGGACGCGGAGTTCTTGGAGGCGGACTTGAGGAATCGCGGGCTCTGGTAGATCTTGCAGAGGCAAAGAACCGGCCTCGGTTGCCCGCCGTCTTCTTGACCGACGCTGAATTCCATCATGAGCCACTCCGGCGGCTTCTTGTCCTCCTTGGGATTGGGTGTGTAGGTGAACTTCTCGAAGCGGCCGACGGCGTGGCCCCCGGCGTCGACAACGTCATTCCCTCGCTCTTGTTTCCATGTGCCCTTGCCTCCTCCGACGACCCGAGACTTGCGGCTGTTCTGGGCGCTCTTGGGCTTCACGAGGCTGAAGAAGTACCAGTTCTTGCTCTCGCCTTTGGCCCTCGCCGGGCCGGGCAGGTGGCCGGAGACGAGGGAAGCCGGATCTGCAGCGTATACGTCCGCCTCGTGGAAGAACTGCTTGGTGGCGTCTGGGAGGGGCTGGCCGGAGATTCTTGGGCGGAGGTAGAAGGAGACGAGCTCGCTGTCGCTCGGGCAGAAGGAGAAGCCGGGCGCGGGCTTGGGAGGAGGAGGCGGCGACGCGATGGGCGGAGGCGAGGTGGGTGACGCGCTAGGGGTCAGGAGGGAGGCGGGAGCGACGCCATGGGCTAGGGTTTGCGCCGGCGGTGGGTGGTACGGAGAGACGCGGCGGCCAGCTCCCCCACATTCGAACGACGGGTTCGGGAAGGAGGCGAGCTCGTCCTCGCTTGAGTAGAAGGAGGAAGAGCCGGACAGCGGCGGCGACGCCATGGTCGGGCTAGGGTTTGAGGGAGGCGAGGAGGAGGGGGACGCGCCGGAGGCAGGGAGAGGCGTCGGCGGCGGATCCAGTTTTATGGACGCGCGAGCTGTGTTGGGGGTTGGGGTCGGGGACTTGGCGCGTTTCCTCTGGTGGCCCTTCCCAACTTTTCAACCCAAACGGCGGTAACCGGATTTGAAGCGAAATGTTTTCATTCCTTTTTGAGTTAGCCTTGAGGTGAATTTGGAAGGCCAGGTGAGCACTAGTTGTTGGTAGTCGGATTATGTGTGCTTGCAACGTTTTCTTCTCTTCCCTCTAAACAAAAGAGCCACTGTCAAAATAGTATACATCTTTTTTTTTACGAAATAGTATATGTACTTGCGAAACACATAATTCACGGTGCGGCCGGAACGGTGCACAGGGGGCAATTTGTATAAGATCAGACTTACCGTGCGACCATATGATCTAATAATTCAGACCAATCGATGTGGGACAAACGATACAAGCTCACCGGATCAACCTCCCTGAGCCTCACTGTCACTAGATCTGAACTTTCTGAGCCTCACCGCTAGCAGATCCGCCAACTCCATGACGCGACACCTCAATCTTAGGGGAGGATGAGTCCCACCGTCGGCATCGCGTGTGCTACTATCACTTATTCTTCCAAGATGAAGCTCCTACTCACGCCTCAGACACTGCAGGCCAAGCACCTCAGACGCCGGATTTATCCGCTGGCCCTAGTGTGCCCTTCTACCAAATCATTTGCTCCATTGCTTTATATGTGCTCTTCCACCTAGTGATTTTGCTCGCCTCTATGCATGTTTATGTGTTCATGAATTTGTAGACAACTAATCTTCTTTTTTGTTGCATTTGATGTCATAGAATCTTCTTCCTTTTTTACATTGCTTTTAGATCTACTTAGATACTTTGATTATGTTATTGTGGTGTACAATCGTATGAACAACATTTAGTCTTGCAAGCAATGAATGGTGATGAATATTAGAAATGCCGCATGAATGAACTGGCGGCGGCGAAGATGGCCATAGTGGAGCTTGGGAGCCCCGATGCGCCGGCAACATTGCTCCCACCGATAAATTGAGAAGGAAGAACATTGGAGAACAAAAATATTCCCTCCGACTCACAATATAAGACTTTTTCGCAAGCTATGTTTGCTTGCAAAAAGGTCTTATATTGTGGGATGGAGGGAGTAGTACCTAGTGGATTCATTTCCTTTGAGAATCCGTGGAGGGCAACGTTATGAGATGAAAAGCAAGGGGCCTGGATGGTTGGATCGCATGATCTCATATGAGGTGTTGATCCTATAATAGTCTTCCCCATGGTACAAAGTCATCCTCCTATCAAAGTGTCATGCGGATTTCAGAGTTCCTCACACAACTGTATACTGCTTGGCACTCCTTCTCCACAGACGGCCACCTCCCAGCAAGGTGCTCAAATGGTTGATATAGGGGCACTCCTTCTCCACAGACATGTGCCAGCTCACGCTCGGTGTGTACGATAGTGTGCTGGGTATGGACCGGCTTGAGAAAATCACTCTGATGAGATGCCACTGGCTGAACAAGACACTCATGTTCGACCATGAGGGTGCCACAATTACGTTGCAAGGTGTTAGACACAATGATGTTTAGTCGCTTGAGGCAATTGAACCGGGGCAATTCAACAAGTGGCGACAATGAAATCTGGTACATGCCTATTATCGACAGACATCCACCTCCCAGCAATGTCGTTGACAAGTTGTCGGCTGACATTCAAGAATGCTCAACGAGTACAATGACGTGTTTGGTGAACCAAAGAAATTGACGCCTCCTCGACAGCAAGACCATGCATTACTCTGGTCAAAGGTGCACAACCTACAAATGCATGACCATATTGTTACTCTCTGTTGTTGAAGGACAAAATCGAGCGACAAGTCAGAGAAATGCTCGATTCTGGTGTGATTGAGCACATCGTGAGCTCCTACGCTGCTTCGGTCCTATTGGTTAAGAAGAAGGATGAATCGTAACGTTTCTGTGTCGATTACCATCACCTAAGTGACACTACAGTGAAGAACCATTTTTCCTTGCCAATTGTGGATGAGCTGCACAATGAGCTCGCTGGTGCTAAGTACTTATCCAAGTTGGAATTGCGAGCAGGCTACCACCAAATTCGATGCGAGCAGACAATGAGGGGAAGACAACATTCAAAACCCATCATGGGCACTTCCAATTCAGAGTCATGCCATTTGGACTCTGCAACGCTCCAACAACCTTTCAATGTCTGATGAACCAAACTTTTAACAAGTATGTGCGCAAATTTGTGATCATATTTCTTGATGACATTTTGGTGTGTAGTGAAACACTGTAGGAGCACCAAAGAGCATCTAAGGCTGGTGTTCGATCTCCTTCGCCAACACCAACTGTTCGCCAAGCTATCCAAGTGTTCCTTCACGCAGGAGATCATCGACTACCCGGGGCATGTCATATCGAGCACCGGTGTTGCCACTGACGCAAAGAAGACCCAAGCTATGCCCAATTGCTCAACACTGATGACACCAACGGAACTCTGTAGCTTTCTTGGCCTCAGCGGCTCCTACAAGAAATTTGTGGCGTGGTATGGCATCACAGCAAAATCGCTAACGAATTACTAATGAAGAAGGGATTCATGTAGAGCGAGCAGGCGCGAACATCCTTCAACCTCCTCAAGCATGCCATTGTCAGTGCACCCGTAGTCACCTTGGCAAATTTTACCAAACCGTTCAACATCGAGACTGACGCCTGTGACACCGGCATTGGCGATGTGCTCGTGTAGGATGGCCATCTAGTGGCATACTTACGCAAAGCCCCGGGTGTGCGCAATCAGAAGTTGTCCACTTACAAGAAGGAATTTCTGGCAGTGATGACAACAGTGGACAATTGGCGTGCCTATCTGTAGCGTGACTAGTTCACTGATGTTTGCTAGAACTACGTCGGTATTTCCCCAAAAAGAAAGGGATGTTGTATTATAGCAGCGGTAGGTATTTCCCTCAGTGATGAGACCAATGTTATCGAATCGGTAGGAGAACCAAGCAACACAACATAATCAGCACCTGCACACAAATAACAAATACTCGCAACGCGACGTGTAAAAGGGGTTGTCAATCCCTTTCGGGTAACGAACGTGATAGAGTTGTAAATATTGATAGATCAAACGCCAAATAAGATAAATTGCAGCAAGGTATTTTGGGAGTTTTGGTTTAATATATCTGAAAATAAAAGTAAAGGAAAATAGATCGCAAAGGCAAATAATATAAAGAAGAGACCCGGGGCCCGTAGATTTCACTAGTGGCTTCTCTCGAGAAAAATAGCAAACGGTGGGTAAACAATTACCGTTGGGCAATTGATAGAACTTCAAATAATCATGACGATATCCAGGCAATGATCTTTATATAGGCATCACGTCCAAGATTAGTAGACCGACTCCTGCCTGCATCTACTACTATTACTCCACACATCGACCGCTGTCCAGCATGCATCTAGTGTATTAAGGTCATGGAAAAACGGAGTCCGTGCGCTGGCGGCGCGGGACGAGTGCGTAGACGAGAGGGGCAATCTCGACCACGGATCTACCATCAATCCAATGGTCGGTCCAGAATCTGCAGTTTGTCACCTGTGTCAAGCTGCCAGGTCGTGGAGGCTCTGAAGATAGCACTCGCATCTGTGTCGTGAGGTATGTCAAGGTGAGTCCAAGGTCGTGAGGGGTCCGTGCGCTGGAGCCAGAGCCACCGAACACGTAGAGAGATGCCCGCACGGTAGATATCCCGGATGCCAAGCCCGCCAAGAGAGATGGGACGACAAACACGTTGCCACTTAACGCGACATTGGCCACCATTGGCCTCTTTGTGCCCTGCCCAAAGGAATCCGCGGATGATCCGATGCACCTTCTTGATTGCCGTTTTGTTGAAGGCGATGGCAGTGAGGAAATGCGTGGGGATGGCACAGAGGACGTGGCGCACAAGGGAAAGGCGACCCCTCTAGAGAGCATGGAAGCCCGCCATGTGGATAGCTTGCGCCCGAGCTTGTCGATGATCGGCTGCAAGCTCATCGAGTTGGCCTTGCAGACGGCGAGGGGCAGCCCGAGATAAGTGATGGGGAAGTGGGCAACAGGGCACTGCATCTCGGAGGCGATCGTGGCGATGTCGTCGTCGGTGCACTGGATCGGGGTGGCCGGACATTTGGTAAAGTTGGTGTGAAGTTCGGATGCCCTGCCAAAGACGTGGAGGAGTGTACGCAGTGCAGAAATGTCGTGGTTGTCCGGGTGGCAGAAGATGACGACGTCGTCCGCGTATAGAGATATGCTCGAAGCCGCATGTCGAGTAGTCAAGCGATGGAGGAGGCCGAGGTCCACCGCGCGGGGTAGCATAGTGTTGAGTACGTCGATAACGAGCATGAAGAGCATGGGAGAGACCGGATCGCCTTGTCGTAGGCCATGAGCATGATCAATCGGTGGTCCTGGGTGGCCGTTGACGAGTACCCTCGTCGAGGCCGTAGATCGGAGTATGGAGATCCACTCGCGCCACCGTGGTCCGAAGCCGAGGTGATGAAGGATTCGAAGGAGGAAGGGACATGATACGTTGTCGAAGGCACATGATCTAGATCAAACGATTGACAGTGAGGAAATGCACGGGCTCACGAAGATGGTTGGATTCACGTGATACGACGCCGTGTATCATACGTGCAAAGATTACTTGTCGAAATTGAGATCCCAAGACTACATTTATTTTAATGATTATTTGCAGTAGAATGGATTCGTTTTGTAGTATGTCGCAAATATGCCTTCTTTATGCCCATTGTCGAAAGGGAAAGTGCCTCTTCTCTCAAAATAATACTCCTAGTAAAAAGGAAAATGCCATCATTGACTCATTGCTGTCGGTGCCAAAAACAGGGGACGGCAAGAAGAGGAAAGAAGCAGCAGGGGTACGCGTCTGGGGTCTCCTCCTACCCACCACGCGACACACGAGCGCCGTCTGAAAAACGCCTGAGCCGTGAACCCACAACCGCGTCAACACCAACGCCAGGCCAGAGCTGGCGGCGCGCATATTAAGGAGAGTCCGCGCTGCCGTGATGGGGCAGAGCCACAGCCAAGGCAACAAGCCCAAACCGGACAGGCACGCGACTCCACAGCCGCGCGGCGACGACCACCACCACCCGAACCAGCCAGAAGCCACCGGGAGGCGCCCGCCGGCCATGGACACCTTCTTCCTGTCGCACGGCTCGCCCACGCTCTCCATCGACGAGGCCATCCCGGCGCGGAGCTTCTTCCAGTCGTGGCTGCCGGCGGCCGTCGCGGGCCCGGAGCGGCCGCGCTCCATCCTGATCGTGTCCGCCCACTGGGAGACGGCCACGCCGGCCGTCAACGTCATCCGCGGCGCCAACGACACCATCCATGACTTCTACGGCTTCCCCAAGTCCATGTACCAGGTCCGTCCCCGGCTTGCTTTTCCCCCTCCTTTCTCCTGCGCGATTCCGTCGGGAATTCCCCTCTCGTTTCATTTGGTTCGATCGAGATGCGGTCTTGGGTCGGTCAGACTTCGCGTGGATTGGATTCGCTGTTTGATGATTTTAAAATAGCCAAGATTGGCGGATGCCCTTGTCTGGTTTTGGCTGTGTACAGGAGCACACGCCAAAATTGGATGGTAGTGGAGTACTAGTGGTACTCCTATTCCGAAATTTGCTCAAGAATGTTGACAATTTTTGTTGCTTGATCGCTTGAATTTCGTGGAAAAAAGCAGTAATGGTATCTGCAACATCGGTTAACTGTGAAAACTGTGCATGCTGTAAATTTTATTGTGGATAACACTTTGGCAAGTATGGTTACAGTTCGTAGTTACAGCAACAAAACGTTTGAGTATCATGGCACATTAAATCCTACTCCCTCCGTTCCTAAATATAAGTCTTTCTAGAGTTTCCAACAAGTGACTACATACGGAGCAAAATGAGTGAATCTACACTCTAAAATATGTCTACATACATCTGTATGTTGTAGTCCACTTGAAATGTCTAAAAAGACTTACATTTAGGAACGGAGGGAGTATATGAATTGAATAGACCGAAATATTGTAATGCAAATGGTTTGTTTGCATCACTAGAAAACAATGAACTCTTCCAAAACATTAGGTGCAAACGTCATAGTTGCCGTAGAAACAAAACGTTTTTTTGGTGGAATTCCGTTTAAAGGTGACCAGACCAAATTTCTCATGATTTCCTATCTTATAAACCAAGCAAGTAGCGGAGCTGCGGAGAAAAGAATGCTAAGAAATGCCTAATAATTCTCCAAAAACAACATAGTATAATATTTTTTGAGCCAAAGGCGCCCAAATGACAGTCTTTATTATGAACTCGTGACAGTATCTAGAATTTGGTCAACTGGACACATATGCAGCGTCCATGACAGACAATCGGTAATTGCTTGCAGTATCACAAGTGGTTGGGTTATGGCCGTCCTGTGCCAACTCCTGAATTTATCATTTGCTCTCTTTTTTGGTTGAGAAAACGAACTTATCATTTGCTAGGCACAGGAGATGGAATAGTATGCAACATCTACCTAATCTGAGCATCACCAACCCCCTGGCCCCATGTGGATATCGATGGGCTCACTCACCAAATAAGGTGTAGGCATGACATGATGGGCTTGCCACTATCATTTGAAAGGTTGATGATTGATCAACAACCACTACAGTAAGGGTCAGTCAGGTTGTCGCCCAAGAATGATTCCCGGCCTACTACTCGCTACTCCCTCCGTCCCCTAATATAAAAGCGGTTTTGACACTAAGTCTGAGGCCAGTTTTGAATTGGCACTCAATTCGATACTCTGGTGACGTGCTTCAGCAACAGAGATTCAGCGGCTACTGCGAGCCTCTTTCTGCAGAAAGATCATGTGTTCGCTTGCAGCAGCCACTGACAAGCATGGTCTCTTCCAAAAAGAGAATTTTCTAAACTCAACTTCAATTAGTAGCTCAACATTGGTCTCATCTTATGGGTAAGATTTTCGGTCTTCTTTTCTTCTTGAACTAACTGAAGTGTACCATTGGAACCATCCAGCTCAAGTACCCTGCGCCGGGCGCCCCTGATCTGGCCAAGAGGACCAAAGAGCTCCTGGAGCAAGGCGGGTTGGGGCCGGTGAAGGAGGACCGGAGCCGCGGGCTGGACCACGGCGCGTGGGTGCCGCTGATGCTCATGTACCCGGACGCCGACATCCCGGTGTGCCAGCTCTCGGTGCAGCCCGACCGCGACGCCACCTACCACTTCAACCTCGGCAAGGCGCTGGCGCCGCTCAGGGGGGAGGGCGTCCTCGTCCTCGGCTCCGGCAGCGCCACCCACAACCTCCGCAAGATGGGGCCTTCCAGCTCGCCGCCGCCGCAGTGGGCCTCCGACTTCGACGCCTGGCTCAAGGACTCGCTTCTCGGCGGCAGGTAATGCATGCCAGTAGCCTCTCGTCTCGACTCTCGATCATGCTGCTGCTGCTGCCGCCATTTTCGTTCTCTTCTGAGCTCGTTTGTCTTTTGGCTTGGGTAGGTACGACGACGTGAACCGGTTCGAGGAGAAGGCGCCCAACGCCAAGACGGCTCACCCGCGGCCGGAGCACTTGTACCCGCTGCACGTCGCGCTCGGCGCCGCCGGGGACGAGTCCAAGGCGGAGCTGATTCACCGTAGCTGGACAAACGCCTCCCTCTCGTATGCCTCGTATCGTTTCACCGCCAAGAACTGACGGCCTCGATCGAGATGTGCTGTGCTGGCTAACTCGTGAGAACCTCGGTGGAATTGTTGGCAGTAATAAGCATGTTACGCTAGGTGTGGTGGACTCGTGGGTCTCGAAATCTGTTGTCAATATCACTTGCTTTCGTGTTGGGGAGTGGTCCTTGACAGTGTATTGCTCTTTCTGTCTTACATGGCATGTTTTCACATAATTCTGTTCGCGTCTGTAAAAGACTTCATAATTTTTCAACACTTTGATCGAGGTGCCTTGAAACAACATAACAGCAACAGGAAATCACACACTCTATTAGTTGAAATATAGGATTATGATAAGTTGAATGGTTTTTCTGGAACATAATTTGCATGTTGTGGAAATGGAGTTACATCGGATGCCATGTCTTCTTCCACTGAATGATCATTACCAGAAGGGAAAAGTATATTTTTCATCCTTGAATTCTCTCCAAAGTATAGAGATGGTCCCTCAACTCTAAAACCGGCAAACCTTAGTCCCTCAACTTCTCAAACCGGATTTGTTTAGTCCCTTGACTCAACAAAAGTGGTTTTCGTGTTGACTTGGCATGGTTTTTACCAGTCATCGCCCATGTGGCAATCTTCTTCTTCTTTCCTGTTTTAAATTAGCCTGGCATTTCGTCGAGCAGGTTGCAAGCAGCGAGCAATATGAGAAGGACTTAATCGTGAAGCTTGTCTGACTCGTAACGGCACACCATGCATAGGGTGCATGCGTCCCGGAAGCTGCGGCATGGCGACGGCGCGCTGAACAAGCGGGAGTTCTGCATGCTCATGGTGCTGAGCACGAGGACGACGATAAGTCGGGTTGGCTGCGTCACATCCCGAGCATGAGGACGACGAGGCGCCCAAACTAGCCAATAGTGTCGTGCTAAGTCTACTGTCGCAGCACTGTGGGGAGACAAGAAGGTAGACAGGCAGCTGTTGCAGAGCACCGTGACACCGTCGCGGAAGCGCGAGCTTGCCGCATCCAAACCGGCCGACGTCGCCGCCTCAAGCTACGTGCATATGCTATAGGCGGACGAGGCGCAGGAGGCCGAGCTCGCCGTGACCACAGCGACCCTAACGCGGGGGTCGAGCAGGCATTTACGGAGTGGGAGCTCGGCTCGGCGGTACAAACGCCGGGTGGAGGAGGACATGAAGTGCGCCCGCTTCGTAGCTACCCGAACCTCGACTGCTCTCGCTGCTCGCGCACATCCCTTGCCGTTAGTCGACTGCTCTCACTGCTCCGTGCTGCTAGCCGCAAGCTGGCCTATGCCGAGGTCAGGCCGCCGTTTGTCCATGTGCTGCTAGCCATGAGCACAATCCCGCGAGCCTCATCTTGCGGCAGCTTCCAGGCCGCCTGCACGCCCTGCGTGCTCGCCGCGAAAGACACAGGCTGCATGCAGTGGCGGAGCTTGCACAAAAAAGTTGGGCGGGCCAGACTGTTAAGATTCCTACTAGCTGGTATTTTATGGCCCATTGGCTGGCTATAATAGAAGGGCAAGCTTGAGAGCTGGGCGGGCCATGGCCCACTTGGCCTTGCCTAAGCTCCGCCATTGGCTGCATGCTTACATTCATTTCTTGTTGCTCTGCGCACACTAACTGCTCGATGAAATGTACATCTGAGTTAAAACAGGAAAAAAGAAGAAGGTTGCCACGTGGGCGATGACTGGTCAAAATCATGCCAAGTCAGCACGAAAACCACTTCTGTTGAGTCAAGGGACTAAACAAATCCGGTTTGAGAAATTGAGGGACTAAGGGCTTGTTTGGGACTGCTCCGCTTCACCAAAATCAGCTTCACTTCACCAAATCCACTTTGGAGCAGTTTCATACAGAAGTTGTAGCACTACCAAAGATAATGTTTGGCTTCCATGTAGCTCCAGCTTCAAGAGTGGAAAAATTGGTGGAAAGGATCTTTTTGATTGGATGAGAGGGGAGAAACGAAGGGGTATCCACTTACTGGTGGCAGTGGTGGGTAATTTCCCCCCAATCTAGCTTCTAGGATTTTTTGGAGCACCCACTCACGAGCTTCATAAAAAACTGGGAGTTGTACCCCAGATTCTAGTTTTTCTGTGGAGCGGCATATCGTGGAGCTACCCCGTTTGGCTTGAGTTTTCTGGAGCGGAGCTGAATTTTAAGGAGCAGAGCAGTCCCAAACAGGCTCTAAGGTTTGCCGGTTTTAGAGTTGAGGGACCATCTCTATACTTTCGAGAGAGTTCAAGGACGAAAAATATACTTTTCCCTTACCAGAATGACTAGACCAAGTCTAGGACTTGAACCCTGGTGGTTGGTTTCACCACAAGAAATCTAACCATCTGAGCTACGCTCAGTTCGGTGCTACCCAAAGATTTGATAAGGTTAAATTGTTAAACGCAGCAGTAACAAACACCTTCAAGACAAGAGGATGAATTGTTACATCATCCTTGGAAGAAGAACAAAAGCAACAACAAAATAAACTGCCACTAGCCATGAAGGTAGACTATAGCGGTAGACGACCATAGTTATGTAGCCATAGTCATGTTTGCTGGTAAACAGACTAAACTTGATAAAGACGGTTATGCTTACTTACTAGACACCATGACCACCCTTTAGCTCTCTTTTTTCCGATTGATGGCCTTGTAGGTTAGCTGCTGAATTCTTCCCAACGAAGTAATCCAGGGGTGATCAGAAGATCTACAAAGAGATTTTCATATAACTTTTTTTGCCCACAAGTAAACCCAGTGATTCCTTTCATGGATATTTTCTTCAAGTGGTCACGTGTTCAATTAGTATAGAATAGGAGATCAACTCTCGACTGCTTTAGTCTTAGCTTTTTTTTTGTTTGAGTGTATACTCTTCTTGCACACAACTATTTTCTATAACCAACATACTGAATCTATTGACTTCCTTTCCTTGTAACTACTCCATCCATTCCTAAATATTTGTCTTTCTAGAGATTTCAACAAGTGACTATATATGAAGCAAAATGAGTGCATCTATACTCTAAAATATGACTACATACATCCGTATGTTGTAATCTGTTTGAAATGTCTAGAAAGGCAAATATTTGGGAAGGAAGAGAGTATATTTTATTCAGACAAATTACGTCAAGAACTCCAATCCAACACACCACACGAGAATGTCAAAAGGGTAAGTGCTGAGAAAGTCATCAAGTCAGAAGAACTCTATCTACCACCACGCTCGCAGCGCGCATAAGTAGAGGGGCTGCCGGTGATGGATGGGGCAGAGTTCGCAGACCCAAGCGCAAAACAAACACCACAGTCGAAGGTTGCCATGGACACCTTCTTCCTGTCGCACGGCGCGCCCACGCTCTGCATCGACGAGACGATCCCGGCGAGGAGCTTCTTCCAGTCGTGGCTGCCGGCGGCGATCGCGGGCACGGAGGCGCCGCGCGCCATCCTGGTGGTGTCGGCTCACTGGGAGACGGACGCTCCGGCGGTCAACGTCGTCCGCGGCACCAACGACACCATCCACGACTTCCATGGCTTCCCAGACCAGATGTACAAGGTCCGAGTTTGGCCGCCCCTGTCGACATCTCCTCTTTCTTATACTGCAAACTGTGTCATCCACGAATAAAAGGGTTGACATTGTTGGGTCGCACGTATGCGCAGCTGACGTACCCTGCGCCGGGCGCGCCTGACCTGGCCGAGAGGACCAAGAAGCTCCTGGAGGACGCCGGGTTCGGGCCGGTGAGCGAGGAGCGCGGCCGCGGGCTCGACCACGGCGCGTGGGCGCCGCTGATGCTCATGTACCCCGACGCCGACATCCCGGTGTGCCAGCTCTCCGTGCAGACGGAGAGGGACGGCACGTACCACTACGACGTCGGCAGGGCGCTGGCGCCGCTCCGGGACGACGGCGTGCTCATCGTCGGCTCCGGCACCGCCACGCACAACCTCGCCACGATGGGGCCACACGACGCGCCGCCGCCGCGGTGGGCCTCCGACTTCGACACCTGGCTCAAGGACTCGCTCCTAGACGGGAGGTAAACATTGACCATGGCCATGAACCCATGACGAACTCGACTGGAAATTCGATAACCGTCGTGCCTGGTCGTGTTGATTTTTGTTTCTACGTTTTCATTCGTCATTGGCATGGCATGGGCAGGTACGAGGACGTGAAGCGATACAAGGAGAAGGCGCCCCAGGCTGAGGTGGCGCACCCATCGCCGCATCATTTCTACCCGTTGCACGTCGCGCTGGGCGCCGCCGGGGATGAGTCCAGGGCGGAGCTGATCCACCATAGTTGGACCAACACCAGCATCTCCTACTCTTCATACCGTTTTCACCACCAAGATATAACGGCCTTGAATTATTTGGTTTGTAATAAAAATTGGTTGAGTCCATGAGGAACTGAACTTTTTGTGTGTGTGTGTGTGTGGTTGTATTATCTTCTACAATAAGAAATTTGATTATCTCTATTTTAAAATGGGGTTTGTCTAGGGCACATCTAGATGTGTCATAGTAGTACATATCTAAGTGACACAATCAAGTATGAAAAGAAAAGGCAAAATCAAAAAGAAATTTCCACACGAATCTTCGTGTAGAATCAATGACATAAAAGTTTGATGTGGCACATCTAGGTGTGGTTTAGCAAAACTATTTAAAATGTCTATATTCTCACGTCTCTATTTTGAAACTTGAGGATTTATAGTTGAAAGTTAGGAATCTAGAGTAGACACTTATATTATTATGATAAGTTAAATTTTGTGGAGTTTTTTTTCAGCAGTATAAACCACACTTTATTAATGAATGTTAAGGTTTACAGGGATTGAAATAGGGTCATGGGGAACTCCCGGCCACATGTGGCGCCCTTGATCTAAGGAAACTGAAAACTTTGCTAAGATATGTGCTTTTACATTTGCCTCTCTACCTTCAAAACTAAACTGGCAACTTGAAAATTCTTGAGATCGTTTATTAATTTATTTGATAACTGATCCGAAGCGTCCCCGAGCTTCAGTGTTGATGTCCTGGGGAACTGATTTGCTATCACACGCGATGATGATTCTGTCAAGCAAAAGGTCCTTTGCTAAGGTCATTGCCTCACGACACGCAAGTGCTTTAAGGGATGCTGGATGAATGATGCTAGGGAAGACCATGCCTGAGGTGCCCAAGAACAGACCTTTCTGGTCACGGCAAACTGCAGCAGTAGTCCCTGTGTTTGTGGAGTTAGGACATGTTCGACAATGCTCCGACTCCACCGGTGGAGCCAGGCTGAATGGGCTAACTCCTTGGGCCGAATCCATGAGCTGAGGTAGCATGTAGTGTGAAAACGTGAAGGTAGGCATTTGAGAATCTTGAGAATTCATCAGATGCGGGGTTGGGGTAAATTTGCCCCTACATTGCCACCTCCTAATGAAGTTTTAGCATACTAGTTCGTGTCGATAGGCTTTCTCTTTCTCCTCGATTATAACTCTCTCCCCCCGGCTCACCATTCTCCAAACCCTAGGCGTTACAATGGTCCACGCCCTCTCAACCATGCCCTTCCATCCTCCAACTCTCATTTGATCTCATTGAAGATGAACTAGTCATGGTTCTCAAAGGTGTGACGTGCTCATTGCTCCAAATAAGGTTAAGGTAGTCCATGGTCAGTAGCTCTTGGCGTCGGAGAGTTTGAGGCCAGAGCGGGTCCTCGTCCATGGTCACCACCATGATGTGCTTCACCATGTGCGAGATGTTGAGCCTGATGTGGAAGCTCTCTAGGAATGAGACAAGCAACGGCCCTAACACAACTGCATGACACATGCCTTGTGTTACCGACACCATGATCACCACCTGGTCCTCCATCCCCATTTGGCGCAGTATCCATGCGAGCAAGTCATCATCATCTTTCGCGCAATCATGGAAGCAAACCAAAGCTCCCTTCGAGTTGGACCCAACCTAGCTTCCTTTCCTCTCTGAGTTAGGTTGAATCACACATGAATTGGCTATCAGTTGTGCCTAGCGACATGAATCTAGAGTGGTCTTCGCAGAGGGTTTTTCGATCGCTTCTTCTCCCGCACGGGGTGGAGAATTGAAGCAAGAAGCAGGACTAAGAGAGTTAAAAAACTAGAGAGCTACCGAATAAACATACACGCATCATGCATGACGTGTATGCAAGGCCTTGGAATCCAAGTGCATTTACTAGTGGATGGTCTGATATAGTGTGCAGTGACTCATTTGACTTAGAGCTTGGAGTTATATCAGTCTATTCCAACTGTGTATTCATTTATTGGCTATAGTTGGTTACAGGTTGATGCTCTGACTCGGTTAGATCGACTGAGGAAACATTTGGACCATCCCTGGTGTTTCTCGATGTTAGGGGGGTGGAATTGAATGCTTCAGGCTCTCCGAGAGGATATCCGCCAATTTGAATGAGTTAGGAATATTGGCCTACAATATTTAGGATGGTCAAATATAGTGTGAAGGGACTCATTTGACTTAGAGATTGGAAGTTACACCACGCTATTCCAACCGTGCATTCATTTATCAGTTGTGGTTGGTTATAGTTTGATGCTCTGACTCAGTTACAAGTAAGGAAACATTTGGTCCAACCTCGTCGGACGACGTTTCTCAATGTAGGGGGAACAATGGGATTGAATGCTCCTGGCTCTCCGAGAGGATATCCGCCAATTTGAATGAGTTAGGAATCTTGGCCTACAATATTTAGGATGATCAAAATATAGCATGAAGTGACTCATTTGACTTAGAGATTGGGAGTTATATCATGCTATTCCAACAGTGTGTTCATTTATCGGTTGTGGTTGGTTACATATTGATGCTCTGACTCAGTTAGATCAAGTAAGGAAACATTTGGGCCAACCCCGTCCGACGACGTTTGTAAATGTAGGGGGGGAGTGGGAATGAATGCTCTAGGCTCTCCTAGAGGATATCCGCCAGTTTGAATGAGTTAGGAATCTTAGCCTACTGTATTTAGGATGATAAAGCACGGTGTGAAGCGACTCCTTTGACTTAGAGCTTGGGAGTTAATTATATCATTCTATTCCAACCATGTATTCATTTATCGGTTTTGGTTGGTTATATAGATTGGTAGATCGATTGAGGAACCATTTGGACCATCCCCAACAGACGACATTTCTCGATGTAGGTGGAACAATGGGATTGAATAATCCAGGCTCTCCAAGTGGATATCTACCACTTAATGATTCATGGGCCATGTCTCCCATGAAAGTTGAACGTTATCCTAACAAGGATTGTTTGCACTTCACTTCAACGCAACTTCTTCAATTTGTTGTTACCTTTGAAAATTTGTGTTAGTCACTTAGTCTAGTCACCTAAGATGTGATAATTATGCAAAATTGCTAAACGCATCATGGCCTATGAGAAGTCTTGTGCAAAAAAAGATGACAAAATTGTCGGTTGAAAATGACGGTCTGCCCGAACGTTTAAGGCGGGTTTGAAATGCCCAGCTGTAGATGCTCTAAAAGGTGGATTTTTCTTCTTTTTAGTATGCACCAACCCAATACGACACGCGAGTGTCAAAAATGGAGTTTGATGAGACGAGTGGAGTGACGAATCAGACCTCCACCAACGACCATTCGCGGCTCCATAAGAGAGGCGCTGCTGGCGATGGTGCTGAACCAAGCCAAACCCAAGCCACCGGGAAGCTCTCACCGTGCACGCCGGCCGCTGCCAGCCATGGACACCTTCTTCCTGTCGCACGGCTCGCCGGCGATCTGCATCGACGAGGCGATCCCTGCGCACGGCTTCTTCAGGTCGTGGCTTCCAGCGGCGGTGGCGGGCACGCAGCCGCCGCGCGCCGTCCTGGTGGTGTCCGCTCACTGGGAGACCGACACTCCGGCCGTCAACGTCGTCCGCGGCACCAACGACACCGTCCACGACCTGCCGGGCCTCCCCGACGAGATGTACAAGGTCACCTTAACTCTTCACACCTCTGCTAGCTCGCTTCAACTGCAAGTGTGTCTGTCACGAACACAGGCTGACATTGTTTGGTCGCGCGCTCTGCATATGCAGCTGAGGTACCCTGCGCCGGGCGCGCCGGGCCTGGCCAGGAGGACCAAGGAGCTCCTGGAGGGCGCCGGGTTCGGGCCGGTGAGCGAGGAGCACGGCCGCGGGCTGGACCACGGCGCCTGGGTGCCGCTGATGCTCATGTTCCCGGAGGCCGACGTCCCGGCGTGCCAGCTCTCCCTGCAGACCGGCCGCGACGGCGCCTACCACTACGACCTCGGCACGGCGCTGGCGCCCCTCAGGGACGAGGGCGTCCTCGTCCTCGGCTCCGGCACCGCCACGCACAACCTCAGAGAGCTGGGGCCTCTCGATGCGCCGGTTCCGCAGTGGGCCGCCGACTTCGACACCTGGCTCAGGGACGCGCTCCTGGACGGGAGGTAATTTATGTTGACCATGGCAAATCCGATCGCCGTCTCTCGATCGTTTTTGTTCCTGAATTGAGTTTTATTCGTCGCCGGCAATGGCATGGCCAGGTACGACGACGTGAAGCGATACAAGGAGAAGGCGCCCTACGGTGAGGTGGCGCACCCTTCGCCGGAGCACATCTACCCGTTGCACGTCGCGCTGGGCGCCGCCGGGGATGAGGCCAGAGCGGAGCTGATCCACCACAGCTGGACCAACGCCACCTTCTCCTACTCTTCGTACCGTTTCACCAACAAGATTTGACGGCCTTCAACTATCTGGGTTGTAATAATATAGGTTGCTTGATGCAAGAGGAGCTGAACTTCTATTCCAAAAAGTCCTTGTAGTGTTGTCCAGAAACGATGCAGCGACCTGTCACCTGTGAGAATACACCAGATCTTAGCAACCATCTGTCAACACACTTTTTCAAAGAAAAAAAAAGGTAGAATGGGCTTCTACCTTGTTCATTTCATAAAAAAAAGGGTCAATTACATGAGCACCGTGTTGAGATGCCCCAGGGGTGCAAAGGCGACAGGCAACCAGCAGTGAAGTATACATGAGAAGACCAGGAAAGCAGTACAAGCAAAGAAGGAGATGTTTCAGAGGTTAGTCAGTCAGAAGAATAACAACATGATATACTTGTCAAGATATAATTTTCACTGACCTATGTTGACAACGAAATTTTAACTATATTCATCTATATTAAATACCGTGGAGGTACCTATGTTAATTGAACACTATTAATTAGTCAGAGACAACCAAAGAAAAACTAACCGCTAAATTCCCAACCGTGGAGAAGATTATTCCCTACAACAATCGGATTTAGGAGGAACCTCTTTTCACGTAACATCAAATTTCCTTGATACTTGCAGCAGAAAACCTATCGAAATTGACTGGCTGTAACTTGATACAGCATGGCCCCAACGTAACACATTTCAGAACAAAAGGAAGCTTTGCATATATTACATAATAAGCACCAATTTGTCAAATAACATTCCTCCTGGATGCGTAGTAGTGGTTGTTACTCAACCCAGTACAATAAAGCAGTTGTAAATGAGGAAAGATAGTACACCAAATGTAGACGAGGGAATGCAATCACGAAAAAAATATGAGACTATTCATAATTCTTTCAAGTTTGAACCAGATAAGGAGAGAGACTATTCATAACAGTTAACAGCAGTCTTTAATACTACTAAATGGATCACCGCTAGCACTACAGTATATTTGTTACTTGCAGTGAAAGAAATAATAAATAAAAATACTGGTACAATAATGGCCCAGGTGTATGATCAGGCAACCTGTGCTCTTTCCAGAGCAAATGCCACTTAGGCGATACTCTGTGCTTGATTCTTCACCATATGGTGTCTCAGGCTGTGTCTACTAAGTCAAATTCAGAAGATTTTGGAAAGTCATTTGGATGATCATTCTCAGATTCATATTTGGCATCCCGATTTTCCCAAGCACCAATCAGTGAAGGGTCACATGGTGTCTGACAGACCCAAAAGCTGCAATTTTACGATTTCTAGAAAACAGAGTTGTAACATTTTGAAGGGGGAAACATACAAATTCTTCTGACAGTGCTACATGAGAGTAATTCTGGCAAAAAAAAAAAAAACATGCACAGTTAACTGTATGCATTTTCCCCCCACATCAAGGATGACAAAAGGGACATACTCTTTCGCTTCAATGAAGCCGTTGCATAAATACTCTTTCTCTTTACCCCTTGTCTCTCAGATTATTTAGTGTTAGAGAAAGCAAAACTTCTTAGAATACTTCTGATATCTTCAAAGCAGAACCATCTAATGAGGACAACATTTAAGAGTGGACAGCACAAGTGGATGAATAAACGTTCAGGGTTTTATAGACAATGCCGTTACGTGTCGCCACAAGTTCCGTCACCAAGCTTCACTATGATGTTGAACTTACTGTTTCACAAACTCTCTGTCAACTGATAAATAGAATCAACAATGCAGGTAAATAAACTTACTTTCACATGTTATGACAAACTGATCTTCCAGCTGCCCAAGCCCAAACAACGGAGTACCAATACAGAGAGATTGTATAATTGTCAAGTCTACTTCACAAACTAATATAGGAAGGAACTAAACTATGCATCGGTTGAATGCGAGGAAACGATCATACACTAATACTCTAAATGAACTCCATCCATTCACATCTCTAGTACTGCATTATAAAGGACCAACTGAGACACAATCAAGCGTTCCTATGCCTGCAAGGCACAAGGTAGATTGCATGTACATTTCTGCAGCACACACGGTATAGTTGCTGCCTTAAACTAAAATTTTAGTCCGTGCAACCATGCATCAAAATAGATTTAGGGGGAGATTGGATAGTAGCCCGGACTTGCCCCGCCAATATTCTAGTATAGGCCAGTGTTAGGATTGAAGCCCAATTCCCACACCCGCGCTAATTTTTTGGCCACCGCTTTAGTTTCTGCACTCGTGCGTTGGCGAAACGGGGGTGGCAGATTCGCTCGCCAATTTTTTGGTACGCCCTGAGTTGGCAAGGCTGGCAAGGGCAGAATTCAAACAGCCCCTTAGTCATAATTTGATGAGCCAAATATCAGCTAAAGTACCAACAGTTGCCATCATTATCATAAGATTTAGTCATAATTTGTAATTCACAGCTGATTCGAGAGCAACATAGGGTAAAATGAAAATTACCATAGAACAATTGCTTCTCATTTGTACATATACTTTTAGTTATTATTAATGAAAATTACCGTAAAACAACTGTTCTACGATCTTTGCCTCAAAAACATAGGGTAAAATGAGGTAACAGCAAGAGCTAGCAAATAGTATATGTTCTGCCAGTAGTACAAGAAACACTAGACTACAGAAAATAAGGCAACATCCTGTTTGTGCTGGCCACAAGAGATGCAATTGCCGAGTATACTTTGAGGAAAATATAGACGCTGGGATCAGAATTAATTCACCCTAGTGCCTCCAAATAAACATGAAAAGGTCTTCCTGATTTCAATTAATCATCCCAAAACAAATCCCCAACCACACAGAAGAAGAAAGCCATGTGTGTACCTGCATGCAATCTATGAAGCACAAGGTAAAATTTTATCAAAGAGTGCACCTGATTAACAACTTTATGCCGCACTTGCTACTGCTGCTATTCTTCTTCCAGGTTTGACCACATGGCATATTAATAGCGGAATCGTACCAGCAGCAACTCTGCATCAAACACAGGCATCAGAATGTTCAGAACTATTACAAAATGCTAAGTAAAGATAATGTTCCAGCTGTTTCTGTACTCTCTTGAGCTTTCTCCTATTAAAATTTCCCTGGGTGTGAGTGATTTCTGCTTGTTGGGATATGTTATACTGAACTTGAACTTGTTTCATGGAAGTGGACGTGGGCCTTATTTTTATCATGTAAAACTTTGAACAAAACAGAGAGAAGTAACCCCTGCTTCTCTACATTATTACACGAGTCATCCACCACGACGCTGTAAAAAAATTCAAAAAAACGAGAACATCAAACCCTTACAAGCCTACATTCTTAGTTATGAAGAAGGAATCTGTTCTTCTCTGGAGAAACAACTCTGCCGTTTCAGCAGCACAGTTTCCCCTTACATACTCTTCTTCTCTTGTCAGCTTTAACGGCAGCAGGAGTGATTTCCCCATCCAAAAGGACTTCACCATCATCAGAACCACCCTTCATGCTCTTCTTCTTCTTCTTCCCCTCCTTGACCTCTCCCTTCTTCCCCTTGTTCTTCTTGCTGCCAACATCCTCCGCCTCCTCAGGTACTTGCTTGCTACCTTCTTTCTTGCCCTTACTTTTCTTGTTGCTGGCTTCCTCACTCTTCCTACCCTTCTTCTCTGCCGGACTGGCATCCTCCACCTCCATGTCCAATGCACGCTTGTTATCCTTGCTCTTCTTTGGGGTCTTCAGGCCCTCACCAGCAGAAAGCTCTACCAAAGGAGCCCCATCCTTCTTCCTCCTCTTCTCACTCGCCTCTTGGGCTTCTTCCATCACAACATCTTCAGTCTGATCCTTCTTGTTCCTTTTCCTCTTGTACTTCAAACCTTCGGCTCCACCATTGGCATCCGCATTTTTCAGTGCCTTCATCTTCTTGTCCTTGCGCTTGCTGCCAGTCTCGACTTGTGCCGCATCGATGACCTCTCCGGCACCATCTCCTGCTTCCAATCGCCCAACCGGAACCTCAATCTTCATGCCCAACTCGGGCACAGCCTGGTATATTGGCAGTGCGACAGAATCCACAGCCTTCAAATGCAGAGCCCTCACGTTTGCCCACTTCTTGGGCACCTTCTCCACGGCGGCCTCCACTGCCGCAATCACATTCTCAACAATCTCACCCTCCTCCATGTCCAGCCTGCCCACCTTCATCCCCGAGCAGGTCCCGGTCCGCAGGTACAGGAAAGTGGAGCTCAGAACCTTGCGGACCTGCTCCGGCCAGCCAGCGCGGGTGAAGTCGACGGCGATGGGGGCCTTCTTGGTGGAGTAGAAGGCCTTGCCGAGGAGGCGGGGCAGCATGGGGAGCAGGGCGCGGTCGGCGAGGAAGAGGTCGTACGAGGCCGCGAATCGGCGGCGCGACTCGTAGGGGCGGTAGTCGGTGCGGAGGGCGGAGAAGGGGACGACCTCCGAGACGGGCAGCTTGAGCGACCTGGCCGCGTCGAGGATGGCGGCGGGGGAGGGGGAGCCGGAGCCGGCGCGGTCGTCGGAGATGACGCAGACGGAGGCGGCCGAGTGGGCGACGACGGGGTGTGGGAGCGGGAGGAGGTGCGGTTTGGTGGTGGGCTTGGGCGGGACGCGGCGGAGCGAGAGCTGGAGCACGACGAGGTCGTCGCGCTCGTCGGCGAGCAGGTTCGGCGGCGCCTCCGCAGCGCGCTCGCGCATCCACTTGGCGAGGGACGCCACGGCGCTGGCCACCGTCGCGCGCGGCACCTCGTGCGCCGCCTTGTCCTTCTGCTGCGGCTGCGGCGGCAGCGACATGGCGGCTGTTTAGGGAAGAGTTTGGTGTGGCGGGGGGGAAGAGGAGAGGAGCCGGGCTGTGCGACCTTATTACTCCTATATGGGCTGCACATTACGCGGCCCATCCTTGGGGCCTGTGGGAATGACCTCAAGTGTCGTTTGCGAGAGCTCCTGTCTGACGCTCGTTAGCGTCAGGCAGAGTAACTTTCGCTGAAGGTAGTGCAGATGGGCCGGCCCATTTAAAGATCAGTAGCTCGAGCGCGAAAAAAAAACGCCAAAAATACAACGCAGCAGCGAGAGATCGAACACACCACGTCCGGCTCGTGAATTTTATAACCAAACCAGCCGAGTTAGCAAGTTCTACCGGTTTGCATGCAGCGGATAAGCTTAAAGTACATGACATTGTTTGAAATTTTACGAACAATTCAATAAAGTCGGGAACAAATATTTGAAAATTCTGAACAAAATTTTACATACGCGAAACCCTTTTTCAAACCATGATTTTTTTAATCGAACAAACTTTTCAAACATGAATAATTACTGAAAAGTTGAACAAAAATTTCGAAATTCCAAAAAGATGAACAATTTTTTAAATATACATTGAACATTTTTGTATTATACGCTGAACAATTTTAAATGCATACTGAACATTTTTGTGATATACACCGAACAAAATGTAAAATATTCATTGAACATTTATGTAATGTACGTTGAACAAATTTTGAATTGTGAACAAAAATTAATAACCATGATTTTTTTTAATGAAATCATGAAGAAAATACGAAATTGTATTTTTTTAAACAAAGGATGAAAGTAAAAACGAAAAAGGATAAAATAAGAAGAGGAGTAAAAAAGAAAAAGAAACGGAATAAATAAACTGAAAAAAAAAAGAATAAAGAAACAGAAAACCGGCAAAAGAGAAAAAAGAGAGAGGAAGAAACCGGTTTAGGGAACCTTCTAGAAGGTTCCCAAAACTGGTGTGCCTGGGACTGCATTAACTAGCGAAGTGGGCCGGCCCATCGCGCGCAGCTACTCCCGCGCTTCAGCGAAGCCACGTCTCCTTGGCGCACGCGAGCGTCAAATAGAAACCACCGTCGTTTGCCGTTGCGTTGTAGATAACTTTTTGAGAACTGGGTTGTAGCCCAACGCCCATGGATCTAATGGATCTATTTTTTTTAATGGTTTAGGTCATTTTTGTGTCCTGTTGTGCATTGACACGTGTCATCATTTGTTTTCTCAGTCCTAAAATACTGAACAGAGAAAATGACTATTTTTTGTTCCACTTTTAGGTCGAATCCCCTTCCCCGCTGCCTTTTCAAACGGGCCGGGTTTACAAATACACTTCGTGCACAAAGAATCCGACCAAGAGCATCTCTAGCAAACCCCTTGTATCGTGCTGACCCGCAAGATAACCGCCAATTCATAGTTTTGAGCGAAAAAAGTGATCCGAATAGACATTGTACCGGACCATGGTTTCTCAACAGAGTACCTTGGCTTTAAATTTCTGAAATCAAAGTAGTTAGAACATACATGTCTCAATTGAGACCATGCGTAAGCCAAGTATGAAGTAAGCAAAGCTATCCAATTAGATATGAACTTTAAATGAAGCAATGAGAAAATCTTTGGCTGCAATAATAATTCACTATCAGTCTCTTTGAATGGTATAATGTGTTGACCGATATGCTCTATAACAATTTTATTGCTAACAAGTAAATTACCCTTCTTCATTGGTCTTTCAAAGTTACTTATGAGAATATTTCTTATAGATGCATAATGAAGTTGCGACCAAAGCTGAAAATAGGTAAATTACTCGCTATGCATACCTCTTCAAATATGTTAGGAGAGCATGATGGTGGTGTGACTTGAACAATATCTTGCTCCATCTTTGGATGGCTCCCCAACACCTTGTCATCGTCTTTTTCTTGATTCCGTGCATCATATCTTTGAAGATCCTTGTCAGCCGAACTTTGTTCGGCTACTTGCTCTTGTCCTTGAGGCTTGTCAATTTCTACGGCACGGAACTCATAGGGCAGGAAGTAGGTTCCAATAACTTCAGAAAAATCAAGCACGGTTGTTTTTCCATGCTTGTCATGCCCTTTCTCAATGATGCTTGCCTCTTTGGATTTGATGGATTCGAAATATATGCTATTTGATTCGCTTTTCCAACCGAAGCATTTTTAGTTTCCGAATCACCATTCTTTTCACCGATTATATCAATTGGCAAGGCTTCTTTTCTTTGAGTCAATTTCCTATCAATTCTCTCTTGGCGAAGTACTTGCACCCTATCGCGCAAAGCTTTAACTCCCCTCTCAATTTCAGCCCTCTCTAGATCAGTTTGCCCCCCAATGCTTTTAGGATCTTTCGGCAATGAATTTTTAGTGTTGCCAAAATTTTGCAATTGTGTAGGGGGTGTATAATATGTTGCGGTACAAGGTGGAGGGGTATGCACTACCGTGTAATCATATGTTCTTTCGCCAATTCTATCAATGGATGAAGTTTCATCTTCTTGCAAAACTCTAGCCTTCATTGCAGCATAATCAGGAAACAACCCATTTTTATATTGTTCAAGGCAAAGAGTACTAATCCTCTTGTTTTGTGCCAAGCTCTTTTTTAACGCAGACACAACTGCTTTTGGAAAGGATGGCTCCACAATACTTTCAGATTGTTTCGACAACGATTCATGAGTGTTGTCGAAGTTCTCGAATCGCGTAGAGCATGCATTATATGCTACAGTATTAGATGACAACACATGTGTTCCTGCAAAAAAAGTTATCTATTCGGCTATGACCATGAAGGTGCGGGGCTGAATTATGAATATCTACAGTTGCATACGGTGCTGAAAATTCATTAACATGAGGTGTAGCATATGATGGTTGAGAGTAACTGGCCAAATATCTCGTAGTAGTACGGCCAATTCTCCCATCCATCGACAAGGTTGGATTCACATATTGCAAATTAGTTGCCGATGAATAAAAAGGTGAAACACTTTCTTGTATGTTATTGGAAATTTTAACATGGGGTGTTTCAAATTGATTAACTAGACCCATCATGTTGTTCATCGGCATATGGATTTGTGGGGTTGCTGATGCATGAGAGTTAGGATACATATGTTGTACGTTGCTAAAATCATAAGTATTTGAAACATGAAGATTATTTTGCATCAGCCCTTGCACATAATTAGATGCATAATTGATAAAACTAGGGCTAGCCGATACATGATGCTCATTAGGCGATCTAGCAACAACATATCCATTATTTGTATCAACAAATGGAAATTGGGTATTCATATTACCTTTGTAGATTGTAACAACTTGATGATGATCTCTTCGTAGCAAGAACAGGCTGGAGACTGTTCAAAGCTTCGTCCCCTGCGGAGTCGCCAAAAAGTGTGTACGCACACAAACACGTCACTGTGTACCCTCTATTGGGGAACGTAGTATTTCAAAAATTTCCTACGATCACGCAAGACCTATCTAGGAGAAGCATAGCAACGAGCGGGGAGAGTGTCTCCACGTACCCTCGTAGACCGAAAGCGGAAGCATTTAGTAACGATGTTGATGTAGTCGGGCATCTTCGCTATCCAACCGATCAAGCACCGAACGCACGACACCTCCGCAATCTGCATACATTCAGCTCGGTGGCGTCCCTCGTACTCTTGATCCAGTTGAGGCCGAGGGAGAGTTTCGTCAGCACGACGGCGTGGTGACGGTGTTGATGAAGTTACCGACGCAGGACTTCGCCTAAGCACTGCGACAATATGACCGAGGTGTGTAACTGTGGAGGGGGGCATCGCACACGGCTAAAACAATTGTCAACTTGTATGTCTTTGGGTGCCCCTGCCCCCGTATATAAAGGAGCAAGGTGAGAGGCCGACCGGCCCCTATAGGGCGCGCCCCAAGTAGGATTCCTACTAGGAATATGAATCCTATTCCTAGTAGGTTTCCAACAAGGGAAGAGAGGGGGAAGGAAGGAGAGGGAGAGAGGGAGAGGGAAAGAGAGGGGGCGCCGCCCCCTCCTAGTCCAATTTGGGCTCCTCATGGGGGGGGGGCGTGGCCAACCCTAGAGGCCCCTCCTCTCTCTCACACGAGGCCCATGTTGGCCCATTAGTTCCCCCGAGGGTTCCGATGACCCCGCGACACTGATATTTATCCGGTGACCCCCGGAACTCATCCGGTGTCCGGATAATATCGTCCAATATATCATTCTTTATGTCTCAACCATTCTAAGACTCCTCGTCATGTCCGTGATCTCATCCGGGACTCCGAACAACCTTCGGTACATCAAAACACATAAACTCATAATACCGATCGTCATCGAACGTTAGGCATGCGGACCCTACGGGTTCGAGAACTATGTAGACATGACCAAGATACATCTCCGATAAATAACCAATAGCAGAACCTAGATGCTCATATTGGCTCCTACATATTCTTCGAAGATCTTTATCGGTCAAACCGCATAACAACATACGTTGCTCCCTTTGTCATCGGTATGTTACTTGTCCGAGATTCGATTGTCGGTATCATCATACCTAGTTCAATCTCGTTACCGAAAAGTCTCTTTACTCGTTCCGTAATACACCATCTGTGACGCCCGAGACCGACGTCCCAGAAGATTCCAGAAGGTTCAAGAAGATTCCAGATGTTCCGGGTTGCCCGTGTGTTCTTTGTGCTTGTGTTATTTATTTATTTTGCATTGCATCATGTCATCATGCCATCATGTCATATTTTATTTTGCATCTCAACCTAATAAATTGTGTGGACCTTCGGTTCATTTAAATCGAGGGAAGAATGACTTCTCTTTATAACATATAAAGTCTCTCATTATTTTAGGGAGCTATATAATAATTATTCCATTGCTCCGGAATCACCATAACACACTTGCATAATTTCCCCATGTCTTTCACTTCGAGTTTCACCTTCAAAATCTTGCCGGTAATTTCTTTCCGTTGTTTCGAGGCTCCTCCAAAAATCTAAACTCCTTTTAGTTGCAAGCTAAATGTTTTAGTTTGCACTTCCTTTGTGTTGGAACTATTTTTGTTGGGTTGGTAATATCCCGTAAAGCCTTATAAAAATGTTCCATATTTTATTTTCCGTTCTTTGCCTCTTTCCTTTTTATTTTTTTGCTCTCTCTCTTTTATTTCTGTCTAAGAAATAATAAAAGAGCCTCCCAGCCTGCAAGCCCAGCCAGCACCTGCGGCCTCCCTCAGCCGGACCTCCCGCTCCTTGGCCCATCGGCCCAAACCCACCCCGGACGACCTAAACCCTAGCCCGATGCATCTCCCTTCGCTCCTCCCAGTCCTTCTCGCTCCCCCCGCGCGCCGCCAGAGGCCCCGTGCCCGTTTCCCCCTCGAGCGCCGAAGCCCCATCCCGCATCCCATCGAGCCCTCGCTCTCTCCCTCACCCGCTCGCCTCCCTTCGGTCTCCTTCTCCGCATCGCCCCGGCCAAATGCCAGTCGCCGCCGCGCCAAGGGGATCCCCTCCTCCTCTCCAGAAGCCCGCGCCGCCGAGCCTCTTCTCGCCTCGCCGCGGCGCCCCTCCATCTCCAGCAGAGCGGCAGCCGGCCACCAAGCTCCTCCCTCCTCCAGGCTTTCCTCCCGTGCAGGCCTCCTCTGCGCCTCGCCGCTAGGCTACCAGCGCCGCGCCGGCCTCGTTCCTCCCGTCGGCCAGGGTCATCCTCCTGGCGCGGCTCCCTC
This sequence comes from Secale cereale, assembly GCA_902687465.1. NCBI lineage: Eukaryota > Viridiplantae > Streptophyta > Magnoliopsida > Poales > Poaceae > Secale > Secale cereale. The sequence goes on along the minus strand of LR738711.1, from coordinate 867,437,904 downwards.
CTCAGCGCTGGAGCCCTCCCCGAGCGCCCGCCTTCGCCAGCACCAGGGCGCCCTGCACCGCTCCCTGCTGCCTCCAGTTCTCCGTCGCCAGGAACGACTCCGTCCAGCCAAGGCGCAGCAGCCCCGTGCGGCCCCGTCCTTTAGCGCCTTGGCGCCCGTGTCGCCCCGTCGATCTCCAACAGAGCCGCGACCGCGGATCCTCCTCTGCCCGTCCCGTGCAGCCTCAGCCTCGCCTCCTCGTCACGCCATGGAGCGAGCTCCGAGTTTTGTTGCTGCTGCTGTGCTACTTTTGGTTGGGTTTTGTGTTTTGTTTTATCCTGTAAATAACTTGGAGCAGCAAGTATCCCTTCGTTGCAAGTACGTCTACGATTCATGAACGACTACGGCGTCGAAGACCCTCAAGTACATCTACGGCCGAACGTCTACGAACCGTGTACGAGATCGACGCCCGAACAACTACCGTCGCGAGATCGAGAACCCCAAGTACCACGACGACCGGCTCGACAAGTACCACTACGATCGCGATGTAACAAGTACCCCGCCGGCGAGTACCTCTCCGATGAACGTGTACCACTACCGTCGCCCGAGTACAACTACCGCTACGAGAACAACTACTTCCCTCTACGGCCGTGTACAACTACTTCCTCTACTTCCACTACGTCCCTCGACGACTCGATTCCGCCCCGAAACGAGAGTTTCGAAGGTATAACCCCGTCGATGACCCGTGTGATGCTTGTTGTGTTGTATGAATGTTTCCCGTGTGAGCACCGTGTCCGTTTCGTCCCTTTTGTTGTTCCTCGGTTGCCTCGTCACCGACTCGTGGGAACCCGGCAACGGGATCGCTCACCTTTCATCTCGTTTGACTCACCTCTGCCATCTTACCTTTTGCATCGGACTCTCAACGAGTTACCGGAACCGATATGATGCCGTTGCATCATTTTCGGATCGTTGCCGTGGCCCCTTTTTCATTCCACCACGGTGACTAATGCTTCATATCTCTTTTAAGTCAACCTTTTAATAAAAACTTGCTTAAACTTGATCATATCATCCGCATCATGTTAACAACATAAGAATGTTTAATTGTTGTTGCTTTATAATTATTAAACATGCTCATGGGGATTTTCCGGATATGTTGTTGTTATTCTCCGGCCCCCTTTAAAATGTCTTAATAGTTAGTTTACTTATGCTTCACCTCTTGCCATGCTAAGACATTTAATCTTGTCTTATAAATAACGAGAGTCAACTAAATAATTAAATGTGGTGTTTTGTCAATATGCAACTCGTTGCATATTGAGCTCCATTTAACTTGTAGTTTTGTTTGTGCACCTTGCCATGCCATGCATATTTAAACCGGACATGCATCATGCTTGTTTGTGCATCGTATGCCATGTTTATGTATTGTGTGTTTACCGTGTTGTTTCTTTCTTTCCGGTTGTTTCTCTTGTTAGCTTCGGTTTCGTTCCGGAGTTGTGAGGATCCGCTCGACTGTTGCTTCGTCTTCTTCTTGGATCCGTTCTTCTCCCTTGTGGAATCCCAGGCAAGATGACCGAACCCGGATATCATTACTATCTTTGCCTATTGCTAGTAGTCTCGATCTATAGTTTTGCCTCGATGCCCATGTCTTTCCTGTCAGCCTCCTACTTGTAACCATTGCCATGTTTAACCACCCTACCTACGCAAACCGTTGCTTGGCTAAGTATGCTCGCTCAGCCCTTCTTATAGCATTGTTAGTTGCAGGTGAAGATTGAAGATGCTTGCTTCATGTTGAAGTTTGGTTGGGTTATATCACACTATATAAATGCTTAAAAATGAAATCATCTATATACTGGCAGGGTGGAAGGCTAAGCCTTTTGCTTGGTGTTTTGTTCCACTCATGCCGTTAGGAACCGTATAAACCGGTGTTATGTTCCTTGATTATGCGTTCCTAATACGGTTGGGGTGTATGGGACCCCCTTGATAAACCGCTAAGTGCTAAGTCTTTTCCAGCAAGTCCCAACATTTGGTACTATTTGCCTCATAATAACAACTTAATTAATTAATTAAATTTGCATAGAGGGTCGCTCCCTCGAGGATCCTTTATTTCTACATAGCAGGGGGGGCCAGTGCCGATGGTGTTGGTCCCAAACGGGGGAGCCTGCGGGAACCACCACGGGGAAACTCGAGGTTTGGGTCCTGTAGCATCACCCATCCGGTCGTGTCCTGAGACTTAGATACGCGCGGCTACTATCAGGGTGTCGACACGCCGGGAGGATTTGCTGGATTAGCCTTACCTTAGTTCGGTTTAACTTGAGCACGGGATTCCGAGAATACTCGGGTCTTCCCACCTATGGAGTTGCGACTTCGCGGATCGTGGGCTTGTGATGGGCCAAGTTGGAACACCCCTGCAGGGTTTGAACTTTCGAAAGCCGTGCCCGCGGTTATGTGGCAGATGGGAGCTTGTTAATTCCGGTTGTAGATAACTTGACACAATGTTTCCAATACACTACCAGCGTGTGTACCGTGACTGTCAATTTCCGAATAGGGATTCGGGAGTTGAACACGGTGGGGTTATGTTTGACCGGCTTTAGTTAGGATCACTTCGTGATCATCTTTCGACCGATGGTCTTCTCTTCTCGCTCTCTATTACGTAAGTTAGTGCTAGTTGCTGCTGCAGACTCTTGTTTGTTCCTTCACCTCATATTCTTTCTTCAGCCTTATCCTCACCCAAGGCTTAAATAGTTTTGTTACCCGGGAACGGGATTGCTGAGTCCTCTGTGGCTCACAGTTACTTCACCACACCAGATGCAGGTTCAATCGAGTTCGATGCAGGAGCTGGTTCAAGTACTTCATCGGGAGCTCGATGAAGCTTGTGGTTGTTTGCTTGTTACGTTTCGATGTTCAGTAGTGGTTTCTACTAGGATTCGATCCTGACCTGTGGCTTTTGTTGTTTTGGTATCTTTCTTTTGGTTCTTCACCCGTAGTCGGGTTGTGATGTTTTGTATGATGTATTGCTTATGTAATGTATTGTGTGAAGTGGCGAGTGTAAGCCAACTATCTCCTTTTGCAATTTAATCCCTCTTTTACATGAGTCGTGCAAAGATACCAAACTTGAGATCATTCTAGGATGGGCTTATACCTTTAAGTCGTGCCTCGACACGTAGGAGGTATAGTCCCATCCTGGGCATTACAAGTTGGTATTCAGAGCCTTCTCCGACCTAGAAGCCCCCACTGATTGATCGAATCGTTGACGGTTGAGTCTAGGCACACACTGAAAACTTTTTGAGTCCTATATTATATCGGAGAGTAGGATTTCTGTTTGCTCCTCATCCCTTTCGTTCTGGTGAGGACTCCTGACGTCTACTCTTTTCTCTTCTATTTTCAAAATTTGCACCAATTTTTTTTTAGGATCCCGCGAGTATTCTGGGATTGTTTCGATGTTCTTGTGACAAGGGTATTGTTCTCGATGCCTCCTGTTACCGAGGAGTTGAGCTTCGAGGTATCATTGTAACAAGCATATCGCGGCAGTACTAAATACTTAAGACGGCCGACATAAAAAATCTCTCCTATACGGCCAGTGGCAAGATAACCCCGACATCACCCAGTACTGGGGAGGTAGTTCGAGAGTATTGCCATAGCTTGTTATAGTGGATGCTTTTCGAAGGTCCGAGGTAAACAGTTTCCGAGAAAGACTGGTTATGTGTTGAAGGATGGATACACCTGGATGTAGGTTTAGAGTTGATTGCGCGGTGCTTCCCGTGTATCCCCAACACCTGATTGCATAACTGGAAACTTTCGGAAATCTATAGGTGGGTTCATCTAGTAGTTCTAGGCATTCTTCCAACGGATGCTCGATATGAAGTTTGGGGTTCTACATTGAGTGAAGTGGTTTATGGACTTGTTCTGATCGGGAGTTGCATCTTAAAGGGTCCTTGGCTATGCTGATCCGGGGATTGCAAAACCCTTTTGTAACATGTTCCATGAGCTTTCAGCACGAAGATGTCGAACGAAACTTCTATCCTGTATTTGTTCTATCTGATCCCTGTTCCTTTTTATTTATTTACCTTTTCCTTCTCCTAAGTGGCTTGTCGTCTAGTTGATGTACCTACGGAATTCATTCGTTCAATCCTCTGTTCGAATGATGTTGTGAAGATTAGGCTGTTGCATATCTACCCTTTGTTTCGTTTTGATTCTGGTATTCGAGTTGCTTCGATGTCAAATGTTGATTCCATACCTTTCCTAATCGGTATTCTCATATTTCTATGGGAGTGCTAGTCCTTCTTGGTCATCAAGATTTTCATGTTAATTCTTTTTCAACCGGTGTCCATTTTGTTCATCTCAAGTTGTCTTTGTTTTCCCCACCCCCCCACCCTTCTTCTTCCTGGAGACAGAAATTCTCAATGAAATATCCATTTTATTCATGTGTTGTTTCTTCATTCTTTCCTTCAATGTTCTTATCCGGTGAATTATTGTGAAGATGCTCAAGAGCTTCAAGTTCATCATTCTTTTGTTCTCAATTCTGCCGGAGGATGTAATTCAAGTTTTTGGTGTTGATCTTATCCTTTTTCCTCATTTCACAATGCTTTCTTATTCCGGTGGACCAATTAATCATTCTCCTCTTGTTATTCATATCCGGAGTGCTGAAGATTCATAATTCCATTCTTAATCCATTCAAGTTATTTTTTGAGATTATCATCTTATTCAAGCCATTTAATTCAACCGGTGCATTATCTCTCAAGCAATCTTTTCTAACGGTGATTTCTTTAGTGGGCCCTAACCCACAGGTCTTTTCCCAGGATCTTACCTGACTCTTCTATTTCCCGGAGTTATTTTGGAATTCTTTTCAAAGTGTGACGTAAGAATGATCCCCATCAGCCACATGCCTTCTCCAAGATCGCTTTCAAATTCTTTTTCATCATTGGTTCAACCTTCTAATTCTACTTTCCGGAGTGTTAAACAATTCTTCATGGCATTTCTCGTCTTCATTCTCAACAATTGAAGACCGGAGAAGTGTTTCTCTTAATTCTTGGCCCTTCTCTTGAAGGTTCGTGGTTCTAGCTTCATGCCATCCTCATTATTGTTCCGTTTGTGAGGAATTCTTCTCATACCCGTCTGGAGCATTTCATGAATTCTTTCTTTGTGTTCCTCCGAAGGCCATCATTTCAGAAGATTCTTCGTTCTCAGTTTTCAACTTCGTCCTCCAATATTCTTCATTGATGTCTCTTCGTTCGTCTCCTAATTCTTACGGTGGTTCTTTCAAGTTTACTCTTCCGTTGTTATCGTTTTAAGTCATTTGTTCTTTTCATAATTCTAACGGTGGTTCGTTGAAGATTTACCCAAGCTTGTGCTAGATCTCTCTTTAATTCTTTCCAACGAGAATAAGTAGTATGCCAAATCCTTTGGTGGTCATCAATTTAAATTGGTGAAGGAGATGCATGACATAATTCTTATTCTTGTTCCTTCCAAGTGTTTAATTCTTTTGTCTGGAGCTTGTTCATCACATCATATCCTTGGTTCTAAGTTGTTCATCTTGTTTTCCGGAGCTCCATGTTATTTCAATTATCATTTCAAAGCTCCATCTAATTCATCGCTGGCCTTGAATCTTATTCTTTTCATCTTTCACTTCTCATGCTTTCATTACCGGAGTTCTCATGGTGGTTCATCATGTTTTAATTCATCCTCGAAGTCTTCATCAAGATTCTTGTTGGAGCTCAAGCATTCTTCATCATGCTTCCAATTGCAATCCTTTCTACCTTATCGTTTCAGATGGTGTTATGTCATTCTTGACAATTCCTTCATGTTTCATAATTCACGAGTTTTCAAGAATGAGATATTTAAAACCCATCATTTTCCTTTGTTCAGGAGATCTTTCCAATCTTTCAATTTATTCATTGGAGTTATCCTGGGTTATAATTCACCTAAAAGCTTTCCTTGAGATTTGTTGCTATTATGGTGCTTAGAAATGACCCAAGTTCTTCATTTATCCTCTCCGTGAAATATCTCTTTCGTCTCCTTGTTGATCTCAATCAAATCAATTGTTTAAGTTAGTGGCTGGTTATCACCTCATAATTTTGATGTTTTCCATAAGCCCACAACAAGAGCTTATTCTTTCGTTGTTGAATTTCCAACAACTCCGTTCAACCCTTCTTCGTAAGGATGCTCTTTCAATTCATTTTGGGAGAAGTTGTCTTTTTCTCTCCGTTCAATTCTTTCAGTGATTTATATTCTATTCTTTCATTCCGGAGGCTTGTGATGTTGCTCTCTCCAAACCATCATCTTGTTTTTATCGAGATCATGTTCTTTCCCTTGCTTATCTTTTAACCGGAGTGTTGTATTCTTCATTCTAGTTCCCTCATCTTACCAAGTTTTACCTCTCTTTTCAACCGGAGTGCTGTCTGAATCTTTCTTACACCTTGTGCCATTCTTTTAATTGTTTCGGAGGCAACATGTTGTTCTTTTCATCAAGTATCATTCCATCTTCTCTAGTTCTTGTTCAATTCCTTCCATTTTCAGACGGAGTGCTGTCCAAATTCTGTCATTCTTATTCCTTGGCCATACCATTGCGGTTTCATATTCTTTCCGTCCATGAGCTCTTGCTTCATGTCTTTCAACCTCCAAGGTTCTCTTAATGCTCCTTGTTTCTCTTTTCTAAAGGAATGTTTTCATCTTCGTTCATCTCCGTTGTATTCTTCTTTCATCTTGTTCAACCTCTCAAGGTTCTTTGGTTTCACTCGTCTGTCAAAGAAGCAACTTTGTTTTACCTCTTCCTCTTCCGTTTTTACCCGGTGATATCTCTAGGATCTCGGGTCGAGATCCTCTGTTAGTGTGGGAGAGTTGTGACGCCCGAGACCGACGTCCCAGAAGATTCCAGAAGGTTCAAGAAGATTCCAGATGTTCCGGGTTGCCCGTGTGTTCTTTGTGCTTGTGTTATTTTTTTTTTTGCATTGCATCATGTCATCATGCCATCATGTCATATTTTATTTTGCATCTCAACCTAATAAATTGTGTGGACCTTCGGTTCATTTAAATCGAGGGAAGAATGACTTCTCTTTATAACATATAAAGTCTCTCATTATTTTAGGGAGCTATATAATAATTATTCCATTGCTCCGGAATCACCATAACACACTTGCATAATTTCCCCATGTCTTTCACTTCGAGTTTCACCTTCAAAATCTTGCCGGTAATTTCTTTCCGTTGTTTCGAGGCTCCTCCAAAAATCTAAACTCCTTTTAGTTGCAAGCTAAATGTTTTAGTTTGCACTTCCTTTGTGTTGGAACTATTTTTGTTGGGTTGGTAATATCCCGTAAAGCCTTATAAAAATGTTCCATATTTTATTTTCCGTTCTTTGCCTCTTTCCTTTTTATTTTTTTTGCTCTCTCTCTTTTATTTCTGTCTAAGAAATAATAAAAGAGCCTCCCAGCCTGCAAGCCCAGCCAGCACCTGCGGCCTCCCTCAGCCGGACCTCCTGCTCCTTGGCCCATCGGCCCAAACCCACCCCGGACGACCTAAACCCTAGCCCGATGCATCTCCCTTCGCTCCTCCCAGTCCTTCTCGCTCCCCCCGCGCGCCGCCAGAGGCCCCGTGCCCGTTTCCCCCTCGAGCGCCGAAGCCCCATCCCGCATCCCATCGAGCCCTCGCTCTCTCCCTCACCCGCTCGCCTCCCTTCGGTCTCCTTCTCCGCATCGCCCCGGCCAAATGCCAGTCGCCGCCGCGCCAAGGGGATCCCCTCCTCCTCTCCAGAAGCCCGCGCCGCCGAGCCTCTTCTCGCCTCGCCGCGGCGCCCCTCCATCTCCAGCAGAGCGGCAGCCGGCCACCAAGCTCCTCCCTCCTCCAGGCTTTCCTCCCGTGCAGGCCTCCTCTGCGCCTCGCCGCTAGGCTACCAGCGCCGCGCCGGCCTCGTTCCTCCCGTCGGCCAGGGCCATCCTCCTGGCGCGGCTCCCTCCTCAGCGCTGGAGCCCTCCCCGAGCGCCCGCCTTCGCCAGCACCAGGGCGCCCTGCACCGCTCCCTGCTGCCTCCAGTTCTCCGTCGCCAGGAACGACTCCGTCCAGCCAAGGTGCAGCAGCCCCGTGCGGCCCCGTCCTTCAGCGCCTTGGCGCCCGTGTCGCCCCGTCGATCTCCAACAGAGCCGCGACCGCGGATCCTCCTCTGCCCGTCCCGTGCAGCCTCAGCCTCGCCTCCTCGTCACGCCATGGAGCGAGCTCCGAGTTTTGTTGCTGCTGCTGTGCTACTTTTGGTTGGGTTTTGTGTTTTGTTTTATCCTGTAAATAACTTGGAGCAGCAAGTATCCCTTCGTTGCAAGTACGTCTACGATTCATGAACGACTACGGCGTCGAAGACCCTCAAGTACATCTACGGCCGAACGTCTACGAACCGTGTACGAGATCGACGCCCGAACAACTACCGTCGCGAGATCGAGAACCCCAAGTACCACGACGACCGGCTCGACAAGTACCACTACGATCGCGATGTAACAAGTACCCCGCCGGCGAGTACCTCTCCGATGAACGTGTACCACTACCGTCGCCCGAGTACAACTACCGCTACGAGAACAACTACTTCCCTCTACGGCCGTGTACAACTACTTCCTCTACTTCCACTACGTCCCTCGACGACTCGATTCCTCCCCGAAACGAGAGTTTCGAAGGTATAACCCCGTCGATGACCCATGTGATGCTTGTTGTGTTGTATGAATGTTTCCCGTGTGAGCACCGTGTCCGTTTCGTCCCTTTTGTTGTTCCTCGGTTGCCTCGTCACCGACTCGTGGGAACCCGGCAACGGGATCGCTCACCTTTCATCTCGTTTGACTCACCTCTGCCATCTTACCTTTTGCATCGGACTCTCAACGAGTTACCGGAACCGATATGATGCCGTTGCATCATTTTCGGATCGTTGCCGTGGCCCCTTTTTCATTCCACCACGGTGACTAATGCTTCATATCTCTTTTAAGTCAACCTTTTAATAAAAACTTGCTTAAACTTGATCATATCATCCGCATCATGTTAACAACATAAGAATGTTTAATTGTTGTTGCTTTATAATTATTAAACATGCTCATGGGGATTTTCCGGATATGTTGTTGTTATTCTCCGCCCCCCTTTAAAATGTCTTAATAGTTAGTTTACTTATGCTTCACCTCTTGCCGTGCTAAGACATTTAATCTTGTCTTATAAATAACGAGAGTCAACTAAATAATTAAATGTGGTGTTTTGTCAATATGCAACTCGTTGCATATTGAGCTCCATTTAACTTGTAGTTTTGTTTGTGCACCTTGCCATGCCATGCATATTTAAACCGGACATGCATCATGCTTGTTTGTGCATCGTATGCCATGTTTATGTATTGTGTGTTTACCGTATTGTTTCTTTCTTTCCGGTTGTTTCTCTTGTTAGCTTCGGTTTCGTTCCGGAGTTGTGAGGATCCGCTCGACTGTTGCTTCGTCTTCTTCTTGGATCCGTTCTTCTCCCTTGTGGAATCCCAGGCAAGATGACCGAACCCGGATATCATTACTATCTTTGCCTATTGCTAGTAGTCTCGATCTATAGTTTTGCCTCGATGCCCATGTCTTTCCTGTCAGCCTCCTACTTGTAACCATTGCCATGTTTAACCACCCTACCTACGCAAACCGTTGCTTGGCTAAGTATGCTCGCTCAGCCCTTCTTATAGCATTGTTAGTTGCAGGTGAAGATTGAAGATGCTTGCTTCATGTTGAAGTTTGGTTGGGTTATATCACACTATATAAATGCTTAAAAATGAAATCATCTATATACTGGCAGGGTGCAAGGCTAAGCCTTTTGCTTGGTGTTTTGTTCCACTCATGCCGTTAGGAACCGTATAAACCGGTGTTATGTTCCTTGATTATGCGTTCCTAACACGGTTGGGGTGTATGGGACCCCCTTGATAAACCGCTAAGTGCTAAGTCTTTTCCAGCAAGTCCCAACATTTGGTACTATTTGCCTCATAATAACAACTTAATTAATTAATTAAATTTGCATAGAGGGTCGCTCCCTCGAGGATCCTTTATTTCTACATAGCAGGGGGGGCCAGTGCCGATGGTGTTGGTCCCAAACGGGGGAGCCTGCGGGAACCACCACGGGGAAACTCGAGGTTTGGGTCCTGTAGCATCACCCATCCGGTCGTGTCCTGAGACTTAGATACGCGCGGCTACTATCAGGGTGTCCACACGCCGGGAGGATTTGCTGGATTAGCCTTACCTTAGTTCGGTTTAACTTGAGCACGGGATTCCGAGAATACTCGGGTCTTCCCACCTATGGAGTTGCGACTTCGCGGATCGTGGGCTTGTGATGGGCCAAGTTGGAACACCCCTGCAGGGTTTGAACTTTCGAAAGCCGTGCCCGCGGTTATGTGGCAGATGGGAGCTTGTTAATTCCGGTTGTAGATAACTTGACACAATGTTTCCAATACACTACCAGCGTGTGTACCGTGACTGTCAATTTCCGAATAGGGATTCGGGAGTTGAACACGGTGGGGTTATGTTTGACCGGCTTTAGTTAGGATCACTTCGTGATCATCTTTCGACCGATGCTCTTCTCTTCTCGCTCTCTATTACGTAAGTTAGTGCTAGTTGCTGCTGCAGACTCTTGTTTGTTCCTTCACCTCATATTCTTTCTTCAGCCTTATCCTCACCCAAGGCTTAAATAGTTTTGTTACCCGGGAACGGGATTGCTGAGTCCTCTGTGGCTCACAGTTACTTCACCACACCAGATGCAGGTTCAGTCGAGTTCGATGCAGGAGCTGGTTCAAGTACTTCATCGGGAGCTCGATGAAGCTTGTGGTTGTTTGCTTGTTATGTTTCGATGTTCAGTAGTGGTTTCTACTAGGATTCGATCCTGACCTGTGGCTTTTGTTGTTTTGGTATCTTTCTTTTGGTTCTTCACCCGTAGTCGGGTTGTGATGTTTTGTATGATGTATTGCTTATGTAATGTATTGTGTGAAGTGGCGAGTGTAAGCCAACTATCTCCTTTTGCAATTTAATCCCTCTTTTACATGAGTCGTGCAAAGATACCAAACTTGAGATCATTCTAGGATGGGCTTATACCTTTAAGTCGTGCCTCGACACGTAGGAGGTATAGTCCCATCCTGGGCATTACACCATCTCGTGACTAACTCATTAGTCTTTTCCTTGCAAGGCTTATTATGATGAGTATTACCGAGAGGGCCCAGAGATACCACTCCGACACTCGAAGTGACAAATCCTAATCTTGATCTATGCCAACACCACAAACACTTTCGGAAACACCTGTAGAGCATCTTTATAATCACCCAGTTACGTTGTGATGCTTGATAGCACACAAGGTGTTCCTCCGGTATTCGGGAGTTGCATAATCTCATAGTTAGAGGAACATGTAGAAGTCATGAAGAAAGCAATAGCAGTAAAACTAAACGATCATAGTGCTAAGCTAACGGATGGATCTTGTCCATCACATCATTCTCCTAATGATGTGATCATGTTGATCAAATGACAACACATGTCTATGGTTAGGAAACATAACCATCTTTGATTAACGAGCTAGTCTAGTAGAGGCATACTAGGGACACTCTGTTTTGTCTATATATTCAAACATGTATCAAGTTTCCGGTTAATACAATTCTAGCATGAATAAAAGAAATTTATCATGATATACAAGGAAATATAAATAACAACTTTATTATTGCCTCCTAGGGCATATTTCCTTCAGTCTCCCACTTGCACTAGAGTCAATAATCTAGATTACATTGTAATGATTCTAACACCCTTGGAGTCTTGGTGTTGATCATGTTTTGCTCGTGGAAGAGGCTTAGTCAATGGGTCTGCAACATTCGAATCTGTTTGTATCTTGCAAATCTCTATGTCTCCCTCCTTGACTTGATCGCGGATGGAGTTGAAGCGTCTCTTGATGTGCTTGGTTCTCTTGTAAAACCTGGATCCCTTCGCCAAGGCTATTGCTCTAGTGTTGTCACAAAAGATTTTCATTGGACCCGATGCACTAGGTATTACGCCTAGATCAGATATGAACTCCTTCATCCAGACTCCTTCATTTGCTACTTCCGAAGCAGCTATGTACTTCGCTTCACACGTAGATCCCGCCACGACGCTCTGCTTGGAACTGCACCAACTGACAGCTCTACCGTTCAACAAAAATACATATCCTGTTTGTGACTTTGAGTCATCCGGATTAGTGTCAAAGCTTGAATCGACGTAACCATTTACAACGAGCTCTTTGTCACCTCCATAAAAGAGAAACATATCCTTCGTCCAGTGATCCACTCCTGGATTACTTTGGTACCTCCCTGGTAGACATATAGAAAGGCACACATCAGGTCTGGTGCACAGCATTGCATACAAGATAGAACCTATGTCTGAAGCATAGGGAATGACTTTCATTTTCTCTCTATCTTCTGAAGTGGTCGAGCATTGAGTCTTACTCAACTTCACACCTTGTAATACAAGCAAGAACTCTTTCTTTGACTGATCCATTTTGAACTTCTTCACAACTTTATCAAAGTATGTGCTTTGTGAAAGTCTAATTAAGCGTCTTGATCTATCTCTATAGATCTTGATGCCCAATATATAAGCAGCTTCACCGAGGTCTTTCATTGAAAATTCTTATTCAAGTATCCTTTTATACTATCCAGAAATTATGTATCATTTCCAATCAACAATATGTCATATACATATAATATCAGAAATGCTACAGAGCTCCCACTCACTTTCTTGTAAATACAGGCTTCTCCAAAAGTATGTATAAAACCATATGCTTTGATCACTTCATCAAAGCATATATTCCAACTCCAAGATGCTTGCACCAGTCTAGATGGATCGCTGGAGCTTGCACACTTTGTCAGCACCATTAGGATCGACAAAACCTTCTGGTTCCATCATATACAATTCTTCTTTGAGATATCCATTAAGGAATGTAGTTTTGACATCCATTTGCCAGATTTCATAATCATAAAATGCGGCAATTGCTAACATGATTCAGACAGACTTAAGCATCGCTACAGATGAGAAAGTATCATCGTAGTCAACTCCTTGAACTTGTCGAAAACCTTTTGCAACAAGTCGAGCTTTGTAGATAGTAACATTACCATTGGCGTCGGTCTTCCTCTTAAAGATCCATTTATTTTCAATGGCTTGCCGATCATCGGGCAAGTCAACCAAAGTCCACACTTTGTTCTCATACATGGATCCCATCTCAGATTTCATGGCCTCAAGCCAGGTTGCGGAATCTGGGCTCATCATCGCTTCCTCATAGTTCGCAGGTTCATCATGGTCTAGTAACATGACTTCCAGAACAGGGTTATCGTACCACTCTAGTGCGGAACATACTCTGGTTGACGTATGAGCTTCAGTAGTAACTTGATCTGAAGTTTCATGATCATCATCATTAGTTTCCTCACTAATTGGTGTAGCAATCACCGGAACTAATTTTTGTGATGTAACATCCCAAATTTTCAATTTGGAATGTTATACATAGATCATATTGCATTGTATATTTTATTTCATTCGTGTGCTTGCGATCCTCGAGAATTCTAAGCAACTCAATGACCATGGAGAGAGTTGGGAATTCTACCGTTTTCGTATTTGAGTTTTCTCAACTATCGGTACGGGGATCACTTTGATTTTAATTATTTTCTCTTCTAAAAATATTTCTTAATAAAATATACGAGCGGAGATAATATGACTTCTCCAAAATAAAAGAAATATTGGAGGTAAAATATTAAAATCACTTTTGGAATTTTATTCGGATTTGTTTGTGATTTTATTTACATAGGAAAAATGCACGTTTTTCAAAATTGCATTTAGGTCCAGGAAAAATGTTCACTTTGTCCTTAATATTATTAGAGGACAGCGAAAATTTAGTTCGGAATTTTTGGAGTTTGTTTAGTATTTTTTTCATCTATTTTAGTACGTCAGGACTGTTTATAAAAAAAAGAGGCAACCGACCTACGGGCCGTGTCCGGCTAAGACTCCCCAGCCTGGGGCCTTTAAAGCCCGAGGCCGCCGCCCCGCAGCCCACCCCGCCCCCAACCCCAAACCCTAGCGCCGCCGCCACCGCCTTGCGTCGCGCCGCCGCCGCCCGCGCCGCCGCACCACCGCCTGATGCCGCCGCCCACCGCCGCCGTCGCCGTTCTCGTCGCCGTCGCCGTTCTCGTCGCCGTCGCCGTCGTTTTTTTAAACCGATCGGTTTTTTTGGAACCCTAGATTTGTTTTTAGATCGGTTCGGTTTTTTCCGGTTTAGTTAGTTAGCGGACGTTCGTCCGTATGTTCGTTTTAACGATGTTCGCCCATTAGTTACACACAACGAACGTTCGTTCGTTAGCCTGCTCGTATGTTTTTTTTTCGGGGCTTTTTCCGCGATTATTTTTTATCGCGATCTCTACCCTGATCTTGTTTTTAGTTTTTCTTTTCGCTCGAGAGTCGGAATCAGGCGATTCAAGCACACAGATCTTCGTCTCGAAGCCCTCTTTCCGTTTAACCAACTAGAACAAGGTTTTGCTACTGTACAATTTGACCTTAGTTCAATCTAGTAAACCGATCTTGTTTCTTTCGCAGTTTGAGTTTTGTTGTTCCGTTTGATTTGATTCTTTTTGCAAACCAGAGTCCTTAAGTTGAACTTTCTGGTTAGATCTTCTTATTTGGAGTTTTATCTGTGCATATTTGCTTGATTGCTTATGTATACTATTGTTTGCTTGCGATAGAATTCCCGGAGTACGAAGCGTGCTACTACGAGTCTCTAGGTTTTGCGAATCATCAGCAAGGCAAGTAACACTTTGATCATACCCTTTATTACCTAGTTTTTATGCATTAGATCAAACCCTCACACATTGCATGAGTAGGATCTCTTAACTTGTGGGTCTGGGAAGTAGATTGAGGTAGAACCTATTACCTGCATTATTTTCAAACCCCTGGGAGTTACTTCTACATTATACTTAGGTTGCCATGCTATGCTCGTAGACGTGGTTTGGGTTTGAGAGAATCCATGACAGATGTGAGTTGTTAATTAATGGTGCAACTTAAGGTGGCTACTTGAATACACATGTGGGTGGATTGGTTGTAGGGCACCTGGAGAATCCAATGTTGTCCTAGGAAATCCCGGAGGAACCGTGTGATTGTCCTATGGAATGCCACTGAGGCTCAAAGGGATCATAAAACTATTCATGCTAGAATCTTCCGTGTGGAGCCACAATGCCATTATGGGCTCTGGCATAGTATGAGTAAGTTGTGTGAGCTCTTTCAGTGGTGGACTAGCTGATGTAGGGGAAAGTAGGTGTACGGGTCCACCCGGGGTAAAGAGTGAATGCTTCTGAAAGACTGTGTCTCGGTCATCCGTTTCTCAAACACCATGCAGTGCGAGAAATCCAACGGAGGAGATCGAGTCTTGTGGGGAAAAGTGCGCAAACCTCTGCAGAGTGTACAAACTAATCATGATTAGCCGTGTCCCCGGTTATGGACATCTTGAGTATCTAGTACTTGAATTATTGGTTGATCTCAACACTCTAAAATTAATTTGTTGGGTAAGGATGACTACTTTAATTGGGATTGAGTTGGAGGTAGCTTCTTAACGATGTTTCAACTACCATGATAGTTAAAATAAAAGTTATTCCTTTGCTGTAGGGAAAAATTGGCTTTACGCAAAAACTTTAACCTTAGAGCCTCCACCAGCCAAATATGCATATAGTGTTAGCCTTTATTTCTGTTACTTGCTCTACTGTGTTATCTTGCCAGCATATTCCATGTGCTGACCCGTTTCAGGCTGCAACATGTTACGTTGCAGACTTTTCAAACGAGGAGTAAGTCGTGCTAGGTCGTTTGTCATGCACTCAGCTATGTCGTTGGAGTTGATGGACTCACTTATCTTCCAAGCCTTCCGCTGTTATTTTGTTAGATGGCCTTATGCCATAGACTTTTGTAATAAGTTCTCCGTTGAGACATTCGATGTAATAAGTGTGTGATTGCCACTCTGTTATAAATCCTTCAAGTACTGTGTGTGTCAGCATTACCGATCCAGGGATGACACAGAAACACAGAGACTTCGGACCATTCGAATCATGGTCGCTACAAGATGGTATCAAAGCACACGCTGACTGTAGGACACGGCCACTAAGCTAAACTCTAGGTCACTCTTCTCTACTCATTTCTGACTCCTCTCCATTTTCTACTCTTTAGGATGGTGGACCCAAGGAACAAGTTCACTCAACCAGATGAAGACACACCTTTTGGACGACACTTGAAGGAAGTCACTAGGTACCTGAACATCGGAATACCAAGCTTCACCGGGACCTACACCGCCACTTTACCAGAAGAGGAGCGATGGGATATTCAAGTTCAAATTCTCGGGAGGACATTCTCACCATCCAGTGAGCCAATAGAGTTTTATTTTGATGCACCAACCTGGAGCCTAGGCAAGAGTATGGCAACCCACATTACCATGGAATGTATTGGAGAAGTCTACAAGCAGGAGCTGAAGGACATTATCTACCAGATTTTTGGACGCCGAGATGAGCAATGGGACATGATCAGTACCCGAAAGGACAGGTCCATTGCAGCGTTCATTCAGGAGTTAAACCAGCACATTCGTCGACAGGATCACCAGATGTGCGCAGGGATGATAGATTTGAAGAAGGTGTTAACTAGGAACTTAGAGCTAGAAGAGGAACTCAAGTCTACACGCGACGGATACGAGGAGGAGATGATGATACTTGTGGAGAAGAATGATGACTTGACAAGGAAGCTAGGAGTATTCATGGGAGATCCAGCACCAAGAGGAGAAGAAGAAGAAGAACCCAAGGATATTCGTTGAGAGGACTATATCATCATCAACGACATGGACTCGGACCCCGATGATAGTGATGAAGACTATGAAGATGAAGCTGGAGAAGATATCATGGAATCTTCCGTCGATCAAAGTTTCTAGATGACCACCCTATGACTAGTAATTTTCCCCATATAGTAGAATTTAGAGCACTTTTGTAACGTTAGTTAGAATCTTCGTAAGCCCTTGCTTGAAATTGATTGGTGTGATATGATTGTGTTTGTCTCGTGTGCATATGGGTAGTGAATTTACCCTTAGACCTCATTTCTATTCTAATCTCTTCCCTCTACACCCATCAGATGCCTCCGAGACGTGAGCCCGGATTTCAGTTTCCCCCTGAGCTCACTCAGTTGATCCAGCAGCAGAACACTTTGATGCAACTTCTTGTCCAGAACAATCAAAACAATTAGAACAACAACAACAACCCTCCACCACCACCACCACCCGTGGACAACCTGACACGTTTTCTAAGGTTGCAACCACCGGTGTTTTCTAACAGCATTGAACCAATAGTTGCTGATGACTGGATGCGTAAGATTGGAAGGGATTTGACCACCGCAAATTGCACGGATGTTGAGAAGGTGCGTTTTGTCGCACATCAGTGGGCTGGACCAGCAGCAGCATGGTGGGAGAACTACACAGCCACTTTCCCTGTAGCCAATGTCACTTGGGATCAGTTTCAGCAAGCTTTTCGCACTGCCCATGTCTCAACTGGAGCCATGAGCATGAAGAAGCGAGAGTTTTGCAATGCGGCAAGGAAATCGTACTGTGGCTCAGTACGTAGATGAGTTTAGTACTTTATCTCGTTATGCCCCGGATGATGTGGCCACAGGTGCCGCGAAGCAGGAGAGGTTTATGGAAGGGCTAAATGTTGGGGATCGTAGCAGAAAATCAAAATTTTACCTACGCATCACCAAGATCTATCTATGGAGTAATCTAGCAACATGGGAGAGGGGAGTGCATCTACATACCCTTGTAGATTGCGAGCGGAAGCGTTCAAGAGAACGGGGATGATAGAGTCGTACTCGTCGTGATCCAAATCACCGATGATACTAGCGCCGAATGGACGCACCTCCGTGTTCAACACACGTACGGAGCGGGGACGTCTCCTCCTTCTTGATCCAGCAAGGGGGGAGGAGAGGTTGATGGAGATCCAGCAGCACGACGGCGTGGTGGTGGAAGTAGCGGGATCCCAACAGGGCTTCGCCAAGCACTGCGGGAGGAGGGAGATGTGTCACGGGAGGGAGAGGGAGGCGCCAGGGCTTGGGGTGCGGCTCCCATGCGCCTCCCCACTATATATAGGGGTGGAGGGGGCTTGTTTCTTGCCCTCCAAGTCCATTGGGGCGTTGGCAAAGGTGGGGGAAAGAAATCCCATCATTTCCTTTCCCCACCGATTGTTATCCCCCCTTTTTAGGGATCTTGATCTTATCCCTTCGGGATATGATCTTATTCCTTCTAAGGGGGGATCTTGGTGCGCCTTGACCAGGGGTGTGGGGCCTTGCCCCCACTACCCACGTTCATGTGGGTCCCCCCATGCAGGTGGGCCCCACTTCGGAACCTTCTAGAACCTTCCCGGTACAATACCGAAAAATCCCGAACATTTTCCGGTGGCCAAAATAGGACTTCCTATATATAAATCTTTACCTCCGGACCATTCCGGAACTCCTCGTGACGTACGGGATCTCATCCGGGACTTCGAACAACTTTCGGGTTTCCACATACTTATATCTCTACAACCCTAGCGTCACCGAACCTGAAGTGTGTAGACCCTACGGGTTCGAGAGACACGCAGACATGACCGAGACGACTCTCCGGTCAATAACCAACAGCGGGATCTGGATACCCATGTTGGCTCCCACATGCTCCCCGATGATCTCATCGAATGAACCACGATGTCAAGGATTCAATCAACCCCATATACAATTCCCTTTGTCTATCGGTACAGTACTTGCCCGAGATTGGATTGTCGGTAACCCGATACCTTGTTCAGTCTCGTTACCGGCAAGTCTCTTTACTCGTTCCGTAACACATCATCCCGTGATCAACTCCTTGATCACATTGTGCACATTATGATGATGTCCTACCGAGTGGGCCCAGAGATACCTCTCCGTCACACGGAGTGACAAATCCCAGTCTCGATTCATGCCAACCCAACAGACACTTTCAGAGATACCTGTAGTGCACCTTTATAGCCACCCAGTTACGTTGTGACGTTTGTTACACCCAAAGCATTCCTACGGTATCCGGGAGTTGCACAATCTCATGGTCTAAGGAAAAGATACTTGACATTTAGAAAAGCTTTAGCATACGAACTACACGATCTGTGATAGGCTTAGGATTGGGTCTTGTCCATCACATCATTCTCCTAATGATGTGATCCCGTTATCAATGACATCCAATGTCCATGGTCAGGAAACCGTGACCATCTGTTGATCAACGAGCTAGTCAACTAGAGGCTTACTAGGGACATGGTGTTTGTCTATGTATCCACACATGTATCTGAGTTTCCTATCAATACAATTCTAGCATGGATAATAAAAAATTATCATGAACAAGGAAATATAATAATAACCAATTTATTATTGCCTCTAGGGCATATTTCCAACAGTCTCCCACTTGCACTAGAGTCAATAATCTAGTTCACATCACCATGTAATTAACACTCATAGGTCACATCGCCATGTGACCAACATCAAAGAGTTTACTAGAGTCAATAATCTAGTTCACATCACTATGTGATTAAAACTCAATGAGTTCTGGGTTTGATCATGTTACGCTTGTGAGAGAGGTTGTAGTCAACGGGTCTGCAACATTCAAATCCCTATATACTTCGCAAAACTTTATGTCATATCATAGATGCTGCTACCACGTTCCACTTGGAGCTATTCCAAACTATTGCTCCATTATACGTATCTGGTATCTCTACTCAGAGTTATCCGGATAGGTGTTAATCTTGCATCGACGTAACTCTTTACGTCGAACTCTTTATCACCTCCATAACCGAGAAACATTTCCTTATTCCTCTAAGGATAATTTTGACCGCTATCTGGTGATCCACTCCTGGATTACCTTTGTACCCTCTTGCCAGACATTTGGCAAGGCACACATCAGGTGCGGTACTCAGCATGGCATATCGTATAGAGCCTATTACAAAAGCATAGGGGACGACCTTCGTCCTTCCTCTTTCTTCTGCCGCGGTCAAGCTTTGAGTCTTACTCAACTTCACACCTTACAACTCAGGCAAGAACTCCTTCTTTGACTGATCTATTTTGAACTCCTTCAAAATCATGTCAAAGGTGTGTGTTCTTTTGAAAGTATTATCAGGCGTCTTGATCTATCTGTATAGATCTTGATGCCCAATATGTAAGCATCTTTATCTAGGTCTTCCTTTGAAAAACTCCTTTCAAACAACCCTTTACGCTTTCCAGAAATTCTACACCATTTCAGATCAACAATATGTCATTCACATATACTTATCAGAAATGTTGTAGTGCTCCCACTCACTTTATTGTAAATACAAGTTTCTAACAAACTTAGTATAAACCCAAAAACTTTGATCACTCCATCAAAGCGTATATTCCGACTCCGAGATGCTTGCTCTAGTCCATGGAAGGATCGCTGAAGCTAGCATACCTTTTAGCATCCTTAGGATCAACAAAACCTTTCTAATTGTATCACATACAACCTTTCCTTACGAAAACTGGTAAGAAAACTTGTTTTGACATCCATCTGCCAGATTTCATAAATGCAGCTTATGCTAACTTGATTCCGACGGACTTAAGCATTGCTACGGGTGAGAAAATCTCATCGTAGTCAACTCCTTGAACTTGTGAAAAACTCTTCGCCACAAGTCGAGCTTCATAAACGGTGACATTACCATCCACGTCCGTCTTCTTCTTAAATATCCATTTATCTCAATGGCTTGCCGATCATCGGGCAAGTCCACCAAAGCCCATACTTTGTTTTGATACATGAATCCTATCTCGGATTTCTCGGCTTCTAACCATTTGTTGGAATATGGGCCCACCATCGCTTCTCCATAGTTCGTAGGTTCATTGTTGTCCAACAACATGACTTCTAAGACAGGATCACCGTACCACTCAGGAGTAGTACATATCCTTGTCGACCTACGAGGTTCGATAGCAACTTGATCTGGAGCTTCATGATCACTATCATTAGTTTCCTCTTCAACAGTCGTAGGTTCCACATAAGCATCTTTCTGTGTTGCACTACTCTCCGGTTGAAGTGAGGGTTCGACAACCTCATCAAGTTCTATCTTCCTCCCACTCAATTCTTTCGAGAGAAACTCCTTCTCGAGAAAGGACCCGTTCTTAGCGACAAACATTTTTGCCCTTGGATCCGAGACAGAAGGTATACCCAACTGTTACCATTGGGTATCCTATGAAGATGTATTTGTCCGCTTTGGGTTCGAGCTTTTTCCCGGCTGAAGCCATAAGCATCGCAGCCCCAAATATTAAGAAAACGACAACTTTGGTTTCTTGCCAAACCAGACAGCGTCGTCTCAACGGACTTAGATGGTGCCCTATCTAAAGTGAATGCAGCTGTCTCTAATGCATAACCTCAAAATAATAGCGGTAGATCGGTAAGATACATCATAGATCGCACCATATCTCATAAGGTTCGATTACGACGTCCGGACACACCATTACGCTGTGGTGTTCCAGGTGGCTTCAACTGTGAAACATTTCCACAATGTCTTAACTGATTGCCAAACTCATAATTCGGAAAATCTCCCCTTGATCAGATCGTAGGAACATGATCTTGTTATGATGATTGTTAACTTCACTCTGAAATTGCTTGAACTTTTCAAACGTTTCAGACTTTTGCTTCATTAAGTAAATATACCCATATCTACTCAAATCGTCAGTGAAGATGAGAAAATAACGATATCCACCACACGCCTTAATTCTCATTGGATCACACACATCAGCATGTATGATTTCCAACAAGTCACTTTCCCGTTTCATTGTACCTGAACACGGGATCTTAGTCATCCTGCCCATGAGGCATGGCTCGCATATGTCAAGCGATTCAAAATCAAGTGACTCCAAACATCCATCAGCATGGAGTTTCTTCATGCATTTTATGCCAAAATGACCTAAGCGGCAGTGCCACAAGAAAGTGGTACTATCATTATTAACTCTACATCTTTTGGCGTTAATATTATTATCATGTGTATTACTATGATCAAGATTCAATAAACCATTGGGTGCATGACCATAAAGGTATTATTCATGTAAACAGAATAACCATTATTCTCTAACTTAAATGAATAACCGTATTGCAATGAACATGATCTAATCATATTCATGCTCAACGTAGACACCTGATAACATTTATCTAGGTTCAACAATAATCCCGAAGGTAGAGGGAGCGTGCGATGGTGATCTTATCAACCTTGGAAACACTTCCAACATACATCGTCACCTCGCCCTTAGCTAGTCTCCATTCAGTCTGTAGCTTTTGCTTCAAGTCACTAATAATAGTAACTGAACCGGTATCCAATACCCAGATACTACAAGGAGTACTAGTAAGGTACACATCAATAACACGTATATCAAACATACTTGGTTGAAGTTGCCAGCTTTCTTATCTACCATGTATTTGGGGTAGTTCCGCTACCATATGACTTTCCCCTTACAATAGAAGCACTTAGTCTCAAGGTTTGGGTTTAACCTTGGGTTCCTTCATTAGTGCGACAACTGGTTTGCCATTCATGAAGTTTCCCTTCTTGCCCTTGCCCTTTTGAAACTAGTGGTCTTGTTAAACCATCAACACTTGATGCTCCTTCTTGATTTCTACTTTTGCGGTCTTAAGAACTGCTAATAGCTCCGGGATCATCTCCATCCTTTGCATGTCATAGTTCATCACGAAGTTCTAGTATCTTGGTGATAGTGTCTAGAGAATTCCGTCAACCACTATCTCATTTGGAAGATTAACTCCCACTTGGTTCAAGTGATTTTAGCACCCAGACATTCTGAGCACATGCTCACTGGTTGAGCTATTCTCCTCCATCTTTTTGGCAAAAGAACTTGTGAGAGGTCTCATACCTCTCAACACGGGCATGAGCCTGAAATCCCAATTTCAGCTCTCAGAACATCTCATATGTTCTATGACGTTCAAAACGTCATTGGAATCCCGATTCTAAGCCGTAAAGTATGGTGCACTAAACTATCAAGTAGTCATCAGGACGTGTTTGTCAGGTGTTCACAACATCCACAGACAACGTTGTAGGGGTTTGCACATCGAGTGGTGCATCAAAGACGTAAGCTTTCTGTGCAGCAGTGAGGACACTCCTCGGACTACGGACCCAGTCCGCATCATTGCTTACAATATCTTTCAACTTAGTCTTTCTCTAGGATCGTATTAAACAGGGAGCTACAACGCAGTTATTGGTCTACAACATAATTTGCGAAGACAACTTAGACTATTGTTCATGACAATGAAGTTCATCTAATGAACTCCCACTCAGATAGACATCTCTCTAGTCATCTAAGTGATACATGATCCGAATCGACTAGGCCGTGTCCGATCATCACGTGAGACGGACTAGTCATCAACGGTGAACATCTTCATGTTGATCGTATCTTCTATACGACTCATGTTCGACCTTTCAGTCTTCCGTGTTCCGAGGCCATGTCTGTACATGCTAGGCTCGTCAAGTCAACCCTAAGTGTATCGCGTGTGTAAATCTGGCTTACACCCGTTGTATGCGAACGTTAGAACCTATCACACCCGATCATCACGTGGTGCTTCGGAACAACGAACCTTAGCAACGGTGCACAGTTAGGGGGAACACAATTCTTGAAATTTTAGTGAGAGATCATCTTATTCACTACCGTCGTTCTAAGCAAATAAGATGTAAAACATGATAAACATCACATGCAATCAAATAGTGACATGATATGGCCAATATCATCTTGCTCCTTTGATCTTCATCTTCGGGGCTCCATGATCATCATCGTCACCGGCATGACACCATGATCTCCATCATCGTGTCTTCATGAAGTCGTCTCGCCAAACATTACTTCTACTACTATGGCTAACGTTTAGCTATAAAGTAAAGTAAATACATGGCGTTATTCAGTGACACGCAGGTCATACAGTAAATAAGACAACTCCTATGGCTCCTGCCGGTTGTCATTCTCATCGACATGCAAGTCGTGATTCCTATTACAAGAACATGATCAATCTCATACATCACATATATATCATTCATCACATCCTTTTGGCCATATCACATCACACGGCACATGCTGCAAGAACAAGTTAGACGTCCTCTAATTGTTGTTGCAAGTTTTTACGTGGCTGCTATAGGTTTCTAGCAAGAACGTTTCTTACCTACGCCAAAACCACAACGTGATATGCCAATTTCTATTTACCCTTCATAAGGACCCTTTTCATCGAATCCGACCCGACTAAAGTGGGAGAGACAGACACCCACTAGCCACCTTATGCAACTAGTGCATGTCAGTCGGTGGAACCTGTCTCACGTAAGAGTACGTGTAAGGTCGGTCCAGGCCGCTTCATCCCACGATGCCGCCTAATCAAGATAAGACTAGTAACGGCAAGTAAATTGACAAATCCACGCCCACAACTACTTTGTGGTCTACTCGTGCAAGATACTACGCATAGACCTAGCTCTGATACCACTGTTGGGGATCGTAGCAGAAAATCAAAATTTTACCTACGCATCACCAAGATCTATCTATGTAGTAATCTAGCAACGTGGGAGAGGGGAGTGCATCTACATACCCTTGTAGATTGCGAGCGGAAGCGTTCAAGAGAACGGGGATGATAGAGTCGTACTCGTCGTGATCCAAATCACCGATGATACTAGCGCCGAATGGACGCACCTCCGTGTTCAACACACGTACGGAGCGGGGACGTCTCCTCCTTCTTGATCCAGCAAGGGGGGAGGAGAGGTTGATGGAGATCCAGCAGCACGACGGCGTGGTGGTGGAAGTAGCGGGATTCCAACAGGGCTTCGCCAAGCAATGCGGGAGGAGGGAGATGTGTCACGGGAGGGAGAGGGAGGCGCCAGGGCTTGGGGTGCGGCTCCCATGCGCCTCCCCACTATATATAGGGGTGGAGGGGGCTTGTTTCTTGCCCTCCAAGTCCATTGGGGCGTTGGCAAAGGTGGGGGAAAGAAATCCCATCATTTCCTTTCCCCACCGATTGTTATCCCCCCTTTTTAGGGATCTTGATCTTATCCCTTCGGGATATGATCTTATTCCTTCTAAGGGGGGATCTTGGTGCGCCTTGACCAGGGGTGTGGGGCCTTGCCCCCACTACCCACGTTCATGTGGGTCCCCCCATGCAGGTGGGCCCCACTTCGGAACCTTCTAGAACCTTCCCGGTACAATACCGAAAAATCCCGAACATTTTCCGGTGGCCAAAATAGGACTTCCTATATATAAATCTTTACCTCCGGACCATTCCGGAACTCCTCGTGACGTACGGGATCTCATCCGGGACTCCGAACAACTTTCGGGTTTCCACATACTTATATCTCTACAACCCTAGCGTCACCGAACCTTAAGTGTGTAGACCCTACGGGTTCGAGAGACACACAGACATGACCGAGACGACTCTCCGGTCAATAACCAACAACGGGATCTGGATACCCATGTTGGCTCCCACATGCTCCCCGATGATCTCATCGAATGAACCACGATGTCAAGGATTCAATCAACCCCATATACAATTCCCTTTGTCTATCGGTACAGTACTTGCCCGAGATTGGATCATCGGTAACCCGATACCTTGTTCAGTCTCGTTACCGGCAAGTCTCTTTACTCGTTCCGTAACACATCATCCCGTGATCAACTCCTTGATCACATTGTGCACATTATGATGATGTCCTACCGAGTGGGCCCAGAGATACCTCTCCGTCACACGGAGTGACAAATCCCAGTCTCGATTCATGCCAACCCAACAGACACTTTCAGAGATACCTGTAGTGCACCTTTATAGCCACCCAGTTACGTTGTGACGTTTGTTACACCCAAAGCATTCCTACGGTATCCGGGAGTTGCACAATCTCATGGTCTAAGGAAAAGATACTTGACATTTAGAAAAGCTTTAGCATACGAACTACACGATCTGTGATAGGCTTAGGATTGGGTCTTGTCCATCACATCATTCTCCTAATGATGTGATCCCGTTATCAATGACATCCAATGTCCATGGTCAGGAAACCGTGACCATCTGTTGATCAACGAGCTAGTCAACTAGAGGCTTACTAGGGACATGGTGTTTGTCTATGTATCCACACATGTATCTGAGTTTCCTATCAATACAATTCTAGCATGGATAATAAAAAATTATCATGAACAAGGAAATATAATAATAACCAATTTATTATTGCCTCTAGGGCATATTTCCAACACTAAATGATGAGATGAGCGTACAGTTGATGGTGGCAACCTTCAACAACTACCAGGAGTTGGTAGATAAGGCTCTTATGATTGAAGGGAAGCAACAGCAGATTGAGAGCCGCAAGAGGAAGTATAGACAAGGAAGGAATAATTCTGGAGCCCAGCAGAAGCCCCGTTTCACCCCGAACTCGGGAGGATACACCCATAACCATGGAGGCCACACCCATAATGTAGGAAGTTCTCACAACCACAATGGCACAAAGAATGGGAATGGGAATGGAGCAAACAATAATCATAACTGCTCTACTCCATCCACACCCGCCAAGAGGGATTTAAGCCACGTTACCTGTTTCAAGTGCGGGAAGAATGGACACTATGCCACGGAGTGCCCTGAAGCCAAGAATGGGAACGACAATGGAAGCACCGGGAAGAAGCCCAACCAGTTCAACAAAGGACAACTGAAACACGTGACCGTGGAGGAGGTTGAAGAGCAACCAGATGCAGTTGTTGGTAAGTTTTTGGTTAAGTCATTTACCGTAGTAGTTCTTTTTGATACTGGTGCATCACATTCATACATTTCAAGGGGATTCATAAATAGACATAAGTTGCCCACCAGAGTCCTTATGCCCCCCATGTTTGTAAGTTCATCCGGATCGGAATATATGGCAAATCAAGGATGTTTTCAAATGCCATTGACCATTGGACGCCATGTTTTCCCCTCAGACCTGATAGTTTTGTAGTCTCAAGGATTGGATGTGATATTAGGTATGGATTGGCTATCGATGTATGGAGGGAACATTGATTGTGCCAGTAGGTCTATTTTGCTTACCACCCCGGAGGGAAAATGGATTAAGTATGTATCTAGGCATTCGCCTAGAAGGACACAAGTACATTCTCTCACGGGAGTTGTTCAGGAGGAAGTGCCCGTAGTAAAGGATTATCCGGATGTATTTCCAGAAGAGCTACCAGGCATGCCACCGGATAGGGATATTGAATTTTTGATAGAGCTATTGCCTGGCACCGGACCAATATCGAAGAGACCGTATCGGATGCCAGCAAATGATCTAGAGGAGATCAAGAAGAAGATTAAGGAGTTATTGGAGAAAGGATTCATTCGATGAAGTTAATCACCTTGGGGAGCCCCAGTGCTTTTGGTCGAGAAGAAGGATGGATCTTTAAGGATGGTCGTTGATTATCGAGCACTGAATGAAGTGACGATTAAGAATAAGTACCCGCTGCCGATGATCAATGATTTGTTCGACCAACTTCAAGGAGCTAAAGTATTCTCCAAGATCGATCTACGATCAGGATACCACCAGTTGAAGATCCGAGAGAAGGATATACCTAAGACAGCCTTTACCACAAGGTATGGGCTATATGAGTATATGGTTATGTCATTTCGTGTTGACTAACGCCCCTGCCTATTTCATGAGTATGATGAATAAGGTGTTCATGGAGTTCTTGGATAAGTTTGTCGTGGTATTCATTGATGATATCTTGGTGTACTCGAAGAACGAAGAGGAACATGAGGAGCATTTGCGTTTGGTTCTGGAGAAGCTCAGAGAACATCAGTTGTACGCCAAGTTCAGCAAATGCGAGTTTTGGTTGAAGGAAGTTGGATTCTTAGGACACGTTATATCAGGAGATGGTATAGCAGTGGACCCCGTCAACGTGCAGGCAGTCACTGAGTGGTTGGCACCCACTTCAGTTGGAGAGATCCGCAGTTTTCTTGGGCTCGCGGGATATTACCGGAGATTCATAAAGAATTTCTCCAAGATTGCAAAGCCGATGACGACATTGTTGAAGAAAGACACATAATTTCATTGGACTAAAGAGTGCGAAGAATGTTTCCAGGAGTTGAAGAAACGATTGACGACAGCCCCAGTGCTGATCTTGTCGGACATATGCAAGGATTTCCAAGTGTATTGCGATGCTTCATGTTTAGGATTTGGAGGAGTACTCATGCAGGATGGAAGAGTTGTTTCTTATGCTTCTCGTCAACTTCGACCGCACGAGTTGAATTATGTGCCGCATGATTTGGAGCTAGCAGCAGTTGTGCATGCGCTCAAAACTTGGAGACATTTCCTTATTGGAAATCATTGTGATGTGTACACGGATCACAAGAGTTTGAAGTACATTTTCACCCAGAAGGAGTTGCACCTCAAACAGCGGAGATGGTTGGAGCTTATAAAGGATTATGATATGAAGCTGCACTAACACCCAGGAAAGGCCAATGTCGTTGCAGACGCTTTGAGCCGGAAGAGTTATGAAAATACCCTAGTGAAGGGAGGATTGCCAAAGGAGTTAGCTGAAGATCTCCGGGAGCTTCATTTGGAGATAGTTCCTAGAGGTTTTGTTGCAACATTGGAAGTTCAGTCAACATTGTTGGGAAAGATACGAGAAGCCCAGAAGGATGACAAAGAGATTGCCGATATCAAGGAGAAGATGAGTGAAGGAAAAGCCAAGGGTTTTCGTGAGGACGAACACGACACCTTGTGGTTTGAGGATCGAATCTATGTGCCCAGCAACCCCGAGATCAGGAAATTGATACTACAGGAATCACATGATTCACCTTAATCGATACACCCCGGAAACACTAAGATGCATTTGGATTTAAAGGAGCGTTTCTGGTGGACAGGAATGAAGAAGGATATTGCGGAGTATGTAGCAGTATGTGGTGTATGACAGAGAGTAAAGGCGGAACATCAGAAGCCAGCAGGATTGCTACAACCTATGCTGATACCCGAATGGAAGTGGGATAAGCTTAGCATGGACTTTATCACCAGATTGCCCAGGACCAGATCGGGATATGACTCAATCTGGCTAGTAGTGGATCGCTTGACCAAAGTAGCCCACTTTATCCCCGTGAAAACCACTTATACCAGTGCAAAGTTGGCCAAGATATACATGACCAGGATCGAATGTCTACACGGAGTTCCGAGGACCATTGTATCAGATAGAGGAACACAGTTCACCTCAAAGTTTTGGCATCAACTACACCAAATTTGGGAACAAGGCTGGAATTCAGTACAACTTTCCACCCGTAGACCGATGGATAGACCGAGAGAGTCAATCAGATTCTAGAGGACATGTTGAGAGCTTGTGCGCTAGATTATGGATATAGTTGGGATGACAACTTGCCCTATGTGGAGTTCTCCTACAACAACAGTTACCAGGCCAGTTTGAAGATGGCACCGTTCTAAGCATTGTACGGGAGGATATGCCGGACGCCGTTAATGTGGGATGAAGTCGGAGACTGTCAGTTGTTTGGACCAGACCTGATCAAAGAGTCCGAGGAGAAGGTTAAGTTGATTCGTGATAGACTGGAGGTAGCTCAGTCCAGGCAGAAGAGTTATGCAGACTCGAAGCGCAATGAAGTGGTCTACGAAATCGGAGACAGAGCGTACCTGAGAGTGTCGCCTCTGCGAGGAGTTAAACGTTTCGGAGTTAAGGGAAAGTTAGCCCCGAGATTTGTGGGACCGTACCGTGTTTTGGAACGCATGGGAGAGGTTGCCTACAAGTTGGAGTTACCCGAAGGATTGTCAGGAATTCACGACATGTTTCACGTTTCTTAGCTTAAGAAGTGTCATGCGGAGATGGCCGGTATTCCTTTAAGAGACGCAGTGCCCCTGGAAGCAATTCAGTTGGATAGTGATCTGACTTACGAGGAGAAACCCGTCAAGATCCTCGAGTTTGCGAGCAGAGTCACCCGCAACAAGGTTATCAAGTTTTGCAAAGTTCAGTGGAGTCACCACATCGAAGATGAAGCCACCTGGGAACGAGAGGACGATCTACGCAAGGACCACCCACACCTGTTCTCTAGCCAAACCGAATCTCGAGGACGAGATTCATTCTAAGGGGGGTAGGTTTGTAACATCCCAAATTTACAATTTGGAATGTTATACATAGATCATATTGCATTGCATATTTTATTGCACTCGTCTGCTTGCAATCCTCGAAAATTCTAAGCAACTCAATGACCACAGAGAGAGTTGGGAATTCTACCGTTTTCGTATTTGAGTTTTCTCAACTACCGGTACGGGGATCACTTTGATTTTAATTATTTTCTCTCCTAAAAATATTTCTTAATAAAATATACGAGCGGAGATAATATGACTTCTCCAAAATAAAATAAATATTGGAGGGAAAATATTAAAATCACTTTTGGAATTTTATTCGGATTTATTTGTGATTTTATTTGCATAGGAAAAATGCGCGTTTTTCAAAATTGCATTTAGGTCCGAGACAAATGTTCACTTTGTCCTAAATATTATTAGAGGACGGTGAAAATTTATTTCGGAATTTTTGGAGTCCGTTTAGTATTTTCTTCGCCTGTTTTAGTACGTCAGGACTGTTTATAAAAAAAAGAGGCAACCAACCTACGGGCCGTGTCCGGCTAGGACTCCCCAGCTCGGGGCCTTTAAAGCCCGAGGCCGCCGCCCCGCAGCCCACCCCGCCCCCAGCCCTAAACCCTAGCGCCGCCGCCGCCTTGCGCCACGCTGCCCCACCCGCGCCGCCGCACCACCGGCCGTCGCCGCAGCCCGCCCGCCGAGGTAGCCGCCGCCGCCGTTCTCGTTGCTGTCGCCGTCGTTTTTTTGAAACCAAATGTTTTTTTGGAACCCTAGATCTGTTTTTTTAGATCGGTTCGGTATTTTTTTGGTTTAGTTAGTTAGCGGATGTTCGTCCGTATGTTCGTTTTAACGAATGATGTTCGCCCATTAGTCACAGACAACGAACGTTCGTTCGTTAGCCTGTTCATCAATTTTCCTTTTCAGGGCTTTTTCCGCGATTATTTTCGATCGCGATTTCTACCCTGATCTTGTTTTTAGTTTTTCTTTTTGCTCGAGAGTCGGAATCAGGCGATTCAAGCGCCTAGATCTTCATCTCAAAGCCCTCTTTCCGTTTAACCAACTAGAACAAGGTTTTGCTACTGTAAAATTTGACCTTAGTTCAATCTAGTAAATGGATCTTGTTTCTTTCGCAGTTTGAGTTTCGTTGCTCCGTTTGATTTGATTCTTTTTGCAAACCGGAGTTCTTAAGTTGAACTTTCTGGTTAGATCTTCTTATTTGGAGTTTTATCTGTGCATCTTTGCTTGATTACTTATGTATGCTATTGTTTGCTTGTGATAGAATTCCCGGAGTACAAAGCGTGCTACTGCGAGTCTCTAGGTTTTGCGAATTATCAGCAAGGCAAGTAACACTTTGATCATACCCTTTATTACCTAGTTTTTATGCATTAGATCAAACCCTCACACATTTCATGAGTAGGATCTCTTAACTTGTGGGTCTGGGAAGTAGATTGAGGTAGAACCTATTACCTCCATTATTTTCAAACCCCTGGGAATTACTTCTACGTTATGCTTAGGCTGCCATGCTATGCTCGTAGACGTGGTTTGGGTTTGAGAGAATCCATGACAGATGTGAGTTGTTAATTAATGGTTCAAGTTAAGGTGGCTACTTGAATACACATCTGGGTGGATTGGTTGTAGGGCACCTGGATAATCCAGTGTTGTCCTAGGAAATCTTGGAGGAACCGTGTGATTATCCTATGGAATGCCACCGAGGCTCAAAGGGATCATAAAACTATTCATGCTAGAAACTTCTGTGTGCAGCCACAATGCCATTATGGGCTCTGGCATAGTATGAGTAAGTTGTGTGAGCTCTTTCAGTGGTGGAC
This sequence comes from Secale cereale, assembly GCA_902687465.1. Classification (NCBI taxonomy): domain Eukaryota; kingdom Viridiplantae; phylum Streptophyta; class Magnoliopsida; order Poales; family Poaceae; genus Secale; species Secale cereale. Next base: position 867,406,032 of record LR738711.1, on the reverse strand, counting down.
TAGCTGATGTAGGGGAAAGTAGGTTTACGGGTCCACCCGGGGTAAAGAGTGAATGCTTCTGAAATACTATGTCTCGGTCATCCGTTTCTCAAACACCATGCAGTGCGAGAAATCCAACGGAGGAGATCGAGTCTTGTGGGGAAAAGTGCGCAAACCTCTGCAGAGTGTACAAACTAATCATGATTAGCCGTGTCCCCGGTTATGGACATCATGAGTATCTGGTACTTGAATTATTGGTTGATCTCAACACTCTAAAATTGATTTGTTGGGTAAGGATGACTACTTTAATTGGGATTGAGTTGGAGGTACCTTCTCAATGATGTTTCAACTACCATGATAGTTAAAATAAAAGTTATTCCTTTGCTATAGGGAGATAGGGAGAAATTGGCTTTACACAAAAACTTTAACCTTAGAGCCTCCACCAGCCAAATATGCATATAGTGTTAGCCTTTATTTCTGTTACTTGCTCTACCGTGTTATCTTGCCAGCATATTCCATGTGCTGACCCGTTTCGGGCTGCAACATGTTACGTTGCAGACTTTTCAGACGAGGAGTAAGACGTGCTAGGTCGTTTGTCAAGCACTCAGCTATGCCGTTGGAGTTGATGGACTCACTTATCTTCCAAGCCTTCCGCTGTTATTTTGTTAGATGGCCTTATGCCATAGACTTTTGTAATAAGTTCTCCTTTGAGACATTCGATGTAATAAGTGTGTGATTGCCACTCTGTTATAAATCCTTCAAGTACTGTGTGTGCCAGCATTACCGATCTAGGGATGACACAGAAACACAGAGACTTTGGTCCATTCGGATCGTGGTCGCTACAAGATGGTATCAGAGCACACGTAGACTGTAGGACACGACCACCAAGCTAAACCTTAGGTCACTGTTCTCTACTCATTTGTGACTCCTCTCCATTTTCTACTCTTTAGGATGGTGGACCCAAGGAACAAGTTCACTCAACCAGATGTAGACACACCTTTTGGACGACACTTGAAGGAAGTCACTAGGTACGTGAACATCGGAACACCAAGCTTCACCGGGACCTACAAAACCACTTTACCAGAAGAGGAGCGATGGAATATTCAAGTTCAAATTCCTAGGAGGACATCTCACCATCCACTGAGCCAATAGAGTTTTCTTTTGATGCACCAACCTGGAGCCTAGGCAAGAGTATGGCAGCCCACATTACCATGGGACGTATTGGAGAATTCTACAAGCAGGAGCTGAAGGACACTATCTACTAGATTTTTGGACGCCGAGATGAGCAATGGGACATGATCAGTACCCGGAAGGACAGGTCCATTGCAGCGTTCATTCAAGAGTTAAACCAGCCCATTCGTCGACAGGAGCACCAGATGTGCGCGGGGATGATAGATTTGAAGAAGGCGTTAACCAGGAACTTAGAGCTAGAAGAGGAACTCAAGTCTACACGCGACGGATACGAGGAGGAGATGACGATACTTGTGGAGAAGAATGATGACATGACAAGGAAGCTAGGAGTATTCATGGGAGATCCAACACCAGGAGGAGGAGAAGAAGAAGAACCCAAGGAGATTCGTTCAGAGGACTATATCATCATCGACGACATGGACTCAGACCTCGATGATAGTGATGAAGACTATGAAGATGAAGCTGGAGCAGATATCATGGAATCTTCCGCCGATCAAAGTTTCTAGATGACCACATGAAGACTATGAAGATGAAGCTGGAGCAGATATCATGGAATCTTCCGCCGATCAAAGTTTCTAGATGACCACCCTATGACTAGTAGATTTCCCCATATAGTAGAATTTAGAGCACTTTTGTAACGTTAGTTAGAATCTTTGTAAGCCCTTACTTGAAATTGATTGGTGTGATATGATTGTGTTTGTCTCATGTGCATATGGGTAGTGAATTTTCCCTTAGACCTCATTTCTATTCTAATCTCTTCCCTCTACACCCATCAGATGCCTCCGAGACGTGAGCCCGGATTTCAGTTTCCCCCTGAGCTCACTCAGTTGAACCAGCAGCAGAACACTTTGATGCAACTTTTTGTCCAGAACAATCAGAACAATCAGAATAACAACAACCCTCCACCACCACCACCCATGGACAACCTGACACGTTTTCTAAGGTTGCAACCACCGGTGTTTTCTAGCAGCATTGAACCAATAGTTGCTGATGACTTGCTGCGTAAGATTGGAAGGGATTTGACCACCGCAAATTGCACGGATGCTGAGAAGGTGCATTTTGCCGCACATCAGTTGGCTGGACCAGCAGCAACATGGTGGGAGGACTACACATCCACTTTCCCTGTAGCCAATGTCACTTGGGATCAGTTTCAGCAAGCTTTTCGCACTGCCCATGTCTCAACTGGAGCCATGAGCATGAAGAAGCGAGAGTTTCGCAACTTGCGCCAAGGAAATCGTACTGTGGCTCAGTATGTAGATGAGTTTAGTACTTTATCTCGTTATGCCCCGGATGATGTGGCCACAGATGCCGCGAAGCAGGAGAGGTTTATGGAAGGGCTGAATGATGAGATGAGCGTACAGTTGATGGTGGCAACCTTCAACAACTACCAGGAGTTGGTAGATAAGGCCCTTATGATTAAAGGGAAGTGACAGCAGATTGAGAGCCGCAAGAGGAAGTATTGACAAGGAAGGAATAATTCTGGAGCCCAGCAGAAGCCCCGTTTCACCCCGAACTCGGGAGGATACACCCATAACCATGGAGGCCACACCCATAATGTAGGAAGTTCTCACAACCACAATGGCACCAAAAATGGGAATGGGAATGGAGCAAACAATAATCAGAACCGCTCTACTCCATCCACACCCGCCAAGGGGGATTTAAGCCACGTTTCCTGTTTCAAGTGCGGGAAGAATGGACACTATGCCACGGAGTGCCCTGAAGCCAAGAATGGGAACGGCAACGAAAGCGCCGGGAAGAAGCCCAACCCGTTCAACAAAGGACAAGTGAACCACGTGACCGTGGAGGAGGTTGAAGAGCAACCAGATGCAGTTGTCGATAAGTTTTTGGTTAAGTCATTTACCGTAGTAGTTCTTTTCGATACTGGTGCATCACATTCATACATTTCAAGGGGATTTGTAAATAGACATAAGTTGCCCACCAGAGTCCTTATGGCCCCCATGTTAGTAAGTTCACCCGGGCGGAATATATGGAAAATCAAGGATGTTTTCAAATGCCATTGACCATTGGACGCCATGTTTTCCCCTCAGACCTGATAGTTTTGGAGTCTCAAGGATTGGATGTGATATTAGGTATGGATTGGCTATCGATGTATGGAGGGAACATCGATTGTGCCAGTAGGTCTATTTTGCTTACCACCCCAGAGGGAAAAAGGATTAAGTATGTATCTATGCATTCGCCTAGAAGGACACAAGTACATTCTCTCACGGGAGTTGTTCAGGAGGAAGTGCCCGTAGTAAAGGATTATCCACATGTGTTTCCAGAAGAGCTACCAGGCATGCCACCGGATAAGGATATTGAGTTTTTGATAGAGTTATTGCGTGGCACCGGACCAATATCGAAGAGACCGTATCGGATGCCAGCAAATGATCTAGAGGATATCAAGAAGTAGATTAAGAAGTTATTGGAGAAAGGATTCATTCGATAAAATTCATCACCTTGGGGAGCCCCAGTGCTTTTGGTCGAGAAGAAGGATGGATCTTTAAGGATGGTCGTTGATTATCGAGCACTGAATGAAGTGACCATTAAGAATAAGTACCCACTGCCGATGATCAATGATTTGTTCGACCAACTTTAAGGAGCTAAAGTATTCTCCAAGATTGATCTACGATCAGGATACCACCAGTTGAAGATCCGAGAGAAGGATATACCTAATACAACCTTCACCAGAAGGTATGGGCTATATGAGTATACGGTTATGTCATTCGGATTGACTAATGCCCCTGCCTATTTCATGAGTATGATGAATAAGGTGTTCATGGAGTTCTTGGATAAGTTTGTCGTGGTATTCATTGATGATATCTTGGTGTACTCGAAGAACGAAGAGGAACACGAGGAGCATCTGCGTTTGGTTCTGGAGAAGCTCAGAGAACATTAGTTGTACGCCAAGTTCAGCAAATGCGAGTTTTGGTTGAAGGAAGTTGGATTCTTAGGACATGTTATATCAGGAGAATGTATAGCAGTGGACCCCGTCAAAGTGCAGGCAGTCACTGAGTGGTTGGCACCCACTTCAGTTGGAGAGATCCGCAGTTTTCTTGGACTCGCGGGATATTACCGGAGATTCATAGAGAATTTCTCCAAGATTGCAAAGCCAATGACGACATTGTTGAAGAAAGACACAAAGTTTCATTGGACTGAAGAGTGCGAAGAAAGTTTCCAGGAGTTAAAGAAATGATTGACAACAGCCCAAGTGCTGATCTTGCCGGACATACGCAAGGATTTCCAAGTGTATTGCGATGCTTCACGTTTAGGACTTGGAGGAGTACTCATGCAGGATGGAAGAGTTGTTTCTTACGCGTCTCGTCAACTTCGACCGCACGAGTTGAATTATGCGACGCATGATTTGGAGCTAGCAGCAGTTATGCATGCGCTCAAAACTTGGAGACATTTCCTTATTGGAAATCATTGTGATGTGTACACGGATCACAAGAGTTTGAAGTACATTTTCACCCAGAAGGAGCTGAACCTCGGACAGCGAAGATGGTTGGAGCTTATAAAGGATTACGATATGAAGCTGCACTATCACCCATGAAAGGCCAATGTCGTTGCAAACGCTTAGAGCCGGAAGAGTTATGCAAATACCCTAGTGAAGGGAGGATTGCCAAAGGAGTTAACTGAAGATCTCTGGGAGCTTCATTTGGAGATAGTTCCTAGAGGTTTTGTTGCAACATTGGAAGTTCAGTCAACATTGTTGGGAAAGATACGAGAAGCCCAGAAGGATGACAAAGAGATTGCCGATATCAAGGAGAAGATGAGTGAAGAAAAGCCAAGGGTTTTCGTGAGGATGAACACGACACCTTGTGGTTTGAGGATCGAATCTATGTGCCCAACAACCCCGAGATCAGGAAATTGATACTACAGGAAGCACATGATTCACCTTACTCGATACACCCCGGAAACACTAAGATGTATTTGGATTTAAAGGAGCGTTTCAGGAATGAAGAAGGATATTGCGGAGTATGTAGCAGTATGTGATGTATGACAGAGAGTAAAGGCGGAACATCAGAAGCCAGCAGGATTGCTACAACCTATGCCGATACCTGAATGGAAGTGGGATAAGCTTAGCATGGAATTTATCACCGGACTGCCCAGGACCGGATCGGGATATGACTCAATCTGGGTAGTAGTGGATCGCTTGACCAAAGTAGCCCACTTTATCCCCATGAAAACCACTTATACCAGTGCGAAGTTGGCCAGAATATACATGACCAGGATCTATGTCTACACGGAGTTCCCAGGACCATTATATCGTATAGAGGAACACAGTTCACCTCAAAGTTTTAGCGTCAACTACACCAAATTTGGGAACAAGGCTGGAATTCAGTACAGCTTTCCACCCGCAGACCGATGGATAGACCGAGAGAGTCCATCAGATTCTGGAGGACATGTTGAGAGCTTGTGCGCTAGATTATGGATCTAGTTGGGATGACAACTTGCCCTATGCGGAGTTCTCCTACAACAATAGTTACCAGGCCAGTTTGAAGATGGCACCACTCGAAGCATTGTACGGGAGGAGATGCCGGACGCCGTTAATGTGGGATGAAGTCGGAGACCATCAGTTGTTTGGACCAGTCCTGATCAAAGAGTCCGAGGAGAAGGTTAAGTTTATTCGTGATAGACTGAAGGTAGCTCAGTCCAGGTAGAAGAGTTATGCAGACTCGAAGCGCAAGGAAGTGGTCTACGAAATCGGAGACAGAGCGTACCTGAGAGTGTCGCTGATACGTCCAAAACGTATTTATAATTTCTGCTTGCTCCATGCTTCTTTTGTGTGATATTGCTATGATATTTATGCACTTCCATACACTTTTGATCATATTTGGACTAACCTATTAATTCAGTGCACCCCAGTGCCAGTTTTTGTTTTCTGCTGTTTTTGTATTTCAGGTTTTCCCATTACTTAAATTGCCAGAAAAATTCCAGGAAAAATATATAAAAAATCAGCGCTCCAGAAGCTTCCACGCGCCAGAAGTGGGGCTAGAGGGGAGCCAGGGGCAGCCCAGGCGGCCTGCCCATGCGGCCCCACCCCTGGCCGCGCCGGGGGGCTCCTGGCCCCCCCTCTCCGCCTCTGGTGACCCCCTTTGGCATATATTTACCTGCCGTCGCGGAAACCCTAATTCTAGAACCCTTTTCTCCAGAAGCTATTCCGATCTCCGCCGCCATCGCCACCAAGTTTTGGGGGACCAGAATTCCTGTGCCGGCATCCTGCCGGGACGGGGAAGTGCCCCTGGATTCATCTCCATCGACGTTGCTTCCTCCCTCCATGATGCGGGAGTAGTTCCTCGGGGCTGAGGTTTCTACCAGTAGCTATGTGGTCAATTCTCTCTCCCATGATGTGATCTTCGTTGTGATCATAGGCTATGTTAATCTAGGGTGATCCCATGATATTTCCCCTTCCTCTATGTATTGGATTGATGTACTCACTTGTCTTTATCTAGTATAATCCCCGAGACCAAGGTGACAGCGGTCTATTGGACATGGATTAGAAGAATATTTTCATGAGTGATTTCCTCTTTTGTGTGTTGATTGAAGATTGAGAGTCTCTTGGTGCTTGTCTTTGACTATCCTTGAGATATGTTGTGGTGATTGTGGTACTCTCTTTGGATGGCCGCGGTGACATTGGGAAGTCCATAGATTGAGAACTACGAACTTAGAGGTGTGCTTTTGTAGCCCTACATAATTCTCGTCTTCTCTTGACCACAAAGGAATGACCTCCGAGTGCGTCTCCATTATGGGAAATATCATGTGATTCGATTATGTTAATGTTGTTGGGAGTTGCCACTAGTGAAAGTATGAAGCCTAGGCCTTGTTTCCACCATTGCAATACCATTTGTGCTCACGTTTACCACTTGTTTGCTTGCTGCACTTTTTATTACAGATTTATATTACTTTGCTTTGCCACTCCTATCATCCATATTTTACCATCTCTTCGCCGAACTAGTGCACCTATACATCTGACAAGTGTATTAGGTGTGTTGGGGACACAAGAGACTTCTTGTATCTTGATTGCAGGGTTGCTTGAAAGGGGTACGTTCAACCTCCACTTCCCTGAGTTCGATAAACCTTGGGTTACTCACTTAAGGGAAATTTGCTGCTGTCCTACAAACCTCTGCTCTTGGAGGCCCAACACTGTCTACAGGAATAGAAGCGTGTAGTAGACATCAGTCGCCTCTGCGAGGAGTTAAACGTTTCGGAGTTAAGGGAAAGCTAGCCCCGAGATTTGTGGGACCGTACCGTGTTTTGGAATGCATGGGAGAGGTTGCCTACAAGTTGGAGTTACCCGAAGGATTGTCAGGAGTTCACGACGTGTTTCACGTTTCTTAGCTTAAGAAGTGTCATGCAGAGATGGCCGGTATTCCTTTAAGAGACACAGTGCCCCTGGAAGCAATTCAGTTGGATAGTGATCTGACTTACAAGGAGAAACCCGTCAAGATCCCCGGGTTTGTGAGCAGAGTCACCCGCAGCAAGGTTATCAAGTTTTGCAAAGTTCAGTGGAGTCACCACACCGAAGATGAAGCCACCTGGGAACGATCTACGCAAGGACCACCCACACCTGTTCTCTAGCCATACCGAATCTCGAGGGCGAGATTCATTCTAAGGGGGTAGGTTTGTAAATCCCAAATTTACAATTTGGAATGTTATACATAGATCATATTACATTGCATATTTTATTGCATTCGTGTGCTTGCGATCCTCGAAAATTCTAAGCAACTCAATGAACTTGGGTTCATAAGGCGTCGTCTCAACAGATTTAGATGGTGCCCTATTTAACGAGAATGCAGTTGTTTCTAAAGCATAACCCCAAAACGATAGTGGTAAATCAGTAAGAGACATCATAGATCGCACCATATCTAATAAAGTAAGGTTACGACATTCAGACACACCATTACGCTGTCGTGTTCCAGGTGGCGTGAGTTGTGAAACTATTACACATTGTTTCAAATGAAGACCAAAATCATAACTCAAATATTCGCCTCCGTGATCAGATCGTAGAAACTTTATTTTCTTGTTACAATGATTCTCTACTTCACTCTGAAATTCTTTGAACTTTTCAAATGTTTCAGACTTGTGCTTCATCAAGTAGATATACCCATATGTGCTCAAATCATCTGTGAAGGTCAGAAAATAACAATACCCACCGCAAGCTCCAACACGCATTGGACCGCATACATCAGTATGTATGATTTCCAATAAGCTAGTTGCTCGCTCCATTGTTCCGGAGAACGGAGTTTTAGTCATCTTGCCCATGAGGCATGGTTCGCAAGCACCAAGTGATTCATAATCAAGTTATTCTAAAAGTCCATCAACATGGAGTTTCTTCATGCGCTTTACACCAATATGACCTAAACGTCAGTGCTACAAATAAATTGCACTATTATTATCAACTTTGTATCTTTTGGCTTCAATATTATGAATATGTGTATCACTACGATCGAGATGCAACAAAAATAGACCATTCATCAAGGGTGCATGACCATAAAAGATATTACTCATATAAATAGAACAACCATTATTCTCTGATTTAAATGAATAACCAACTCGCAACAAACAAGATCCAGATATAATGTTCATGCTCAACGCTGGCACCAAATAACAATTATTTAGGTCTAATCCCGATGGTAGATGTAGAGGTAGCGTGCCGACGACGATCACATAGACTTTGGAACCATTTCCACGTGCATCGTCACCTCGTCCTTAGCTAATCTTTATTTAATATGTAGCCCCTGTTTCGAGTTACAAATATTAGCAACCGAACCAGTATCAAATACCCAGGTGCTACTACGAGCATTAGTAAGGTACACATCAATAACATGTATCTCAAATATACCTTTGTTCACTTTGTCACCCTTCTTATCCGCCAAATACTTGGGGCAGTTCCGCTTCCAGTGACCAGTCCTTTTGCAGTAGAAGCACTCAGTTTCAGGTTTGGCTCTAGACTTGGGTTTCTTCGCAGGAGTAGCAACTGGCTTGCCATTCTTCTTTAAGTTCCCCTTCTATCCATTGCCCTTTTTCTTGAAACTAGTGGTCTTGTTAACAATCAACACTTGATGCTTCTTTTTGATTTCTACCTCCGCAGCTTTGAGCATAGCGAAGAGCTCAAGAATTGTCTTCTACATCCCTTGCATATTATAGTTCATCATGAAGCCTGTCATGGAGTTGTCACGACAGATGTCCTAAGGAAAGGACTTAGTTGTGGAGACATCACGACGTGGTTAGCTTAAAGGGGTTAAAATGGGACAAAAGACACGGGGAGTTTATACTGGTTCGGCCCCTTGCGGTGAGGGTAAAACCTAATCCAGTTTGAGGTGGTATTGCTAGGGTTTCGATTGCTAGGGAACGAATACGCTAGCCTGGCTTTTGATCTGTTGTTTCTTGCCCTAAGCCGCTGCCGGGTCGTCCCCTTATATACACGGGTTGACGCCCTGCGGCTTACAGAGTCCCGACCGGCTCATACAAACGTGTCCGGCCCGGTGACTCATTTTTACATGCCTTACAGTACAAGTCAAACATACATGGTGGTTTACACTTACGGGCCTTAAGCCGTTCTGGGTTTTGGGCCCTTTATACGTTAATCTTCTTGAACCGCCATCTTCAACATGCTCCTGGGCTTGGCCCATGAACCGCCATTGGGATAACCCGGCCCCTCCTGGGCGGGTCATATCAAATAGTTATATCCCTGCTGCTTCTCGAGCTTGCGTTGTATTCCCTCGAAGAGGAAAGGGAGATGCAGCACATTAGCGTAAGTATTTCCCTCAGTTTTTGAGAACCAAGGTATCAATCCAGTAGGAGACCACGCACGAGTCCCTCACACCTGCACAAACAAATAAGAACTTCGCAGCCAACACGATAAGGGGTTGTCAATCCCTTTACGGTCACTTACGAAAGTGAGATCTGATAGAGATGATAGTTTGATATTTTTGGTATTTTTTATTATAAGAACAAAAAGTAAAAGCGGAAAAGTAAAGTAGATTGTAGATTGATATGTTGAGAATTGATACGTCTCCAATGTCTCCAACGTATCTATAATTTTTGATTGTTCAATGCTATTATTTATGAAGTCTTGGATGTTTAATGGGCTTTATCATTCACTTTTATATCATTTTTGGGACTAACCTACTAACCCAAAGGCCCAGTCCAGATTGCTGTTTTTTTTTCCTATTTCAGGGTTTTCCAGAAAAGGAATATCAAACGGAGTTCAAACGGAATGAAACCTTCGCGAGATATATTTTTGGAGAAAATCACGCACGCGGAGCTTGAGGACCAAGTCAGGGGACAGAGAGGTGGCCCTCGAGGGTGGGGGGCGCGCCCCCCTGCCTCGAGGCCCCCTCAGGTGGCCCCCGGTGCCCTCCTTCTTCCTATATAAGTCCACGTACCCCAGAAACTCCATACACAGAGAGAAAACCCTAATTCCATCGCCGTAGCTTCTGTTCCCGTGGAGATCCCATCTTGGAGCCTGTTCCGGAGCTCCACCGGAGGGGGATCCATCACGGAGGCCTTCATCATCATCATTATCGCCCTCACCATGAGTTGTGAGTAGTTTACCATAGACCTTCGGGTCCATAGCTAGTATCTAGATGGCTTCTTCTTTCTCTCTCTGGATCTCAATACAAAGTTCTCCTCGGTCTTCGAGGAGATCTATTCGATGTAATCTCTTTTTGCGGTGTGTTTGTCAAGATCCGATGAATTGTGAGTTTATGGTCAAGGTTATCTATGAAACATATTTGGTTCTTCTCTGAACTTTTTATGTGTGCTCATAACATCCTTGCAAGTCTCTTCGAATTATTGGTTTGGTTTGGCCTACTAGATCTATAGTTCTTGCAATGGGAGAAGTGCTTGGCTTTGGGTTCAATCTTGCGGTGTCCTTTCCCAGTGACAGTAGGGGCAGCAAGGCACATATTGTATTGTTGCCATCGAGGATAAAAATATGGGGTTTACGTCATATTGCTTGAGTTTATCCCTCTACATCATGTCATCTTGCTTAAAGCGTTACTCTGTTCGTATGAACTCAATACACTAGATGCATGCTGGATAGCGGTCGATGTGTGGAGTAATAGTAGTAGATGCAAGCAGGAGTCGGTCTACTTGTCTCGGACGTGATGCCTATATACAATGATCATGCCTAGATAGTCTCATAATTATTCGCTTTTCTATCAATTGCTCGACAGTAATTAGTTTACTCGCCGTAGAATATCGCTATCATGAGAGAAGCCACTAGAGAAAACTATGGCCCCCGGGTCTATTCTCAGCATATCAATCTACATCTACTTTACTTTTACCGCTTTTATTTGCTGTTTTATTAAACCAAAAATACCAAAAATATAAACTATCATCTCTATCAGATCTCACTCTCGTAAGTGACCGTAAAAGGATTGACAACCCCTTAACGTGTTGGCTGCGAAGTTCTTATTTGTTGTGCAGGTGCGAGGGACTGGCGCGTGGTCTCCTACTGGATTGATACCTTGGTTCTCAAAAACTGAGGGAAATACTTACGCTACTGTGCTGCATCTTCCTTTCCTCTTCGAGGGAATACAACGCAAGCTCAAGAGGTAGGAAGAAGAATTTCTGGCGCCGTTGTCGTGGAGGCTTACGCAAAAGTCATATACCAAGTACCTATCACAAACCCTTATCCTTCGCATTACATTTATTTGCCTCTCGTTTTCCTCTCCCCCACTTCACCCTTGCCATTTTATTTACCCTTCTTATGTCGTGTGTTTATCGTTCGCTTGCTTCTTGTTTGCTCGTGTGCTGCTTGCTTGCTTGTCATTATGGCTCTCCCCACTAGTGTTGACCCTCACCTCAAGAGGCTCGAGGAAATTGAAAACAATGTTAGACATTTTATGACTATACAATTTGAGCATAATGACTTCTTCAGAAGCGAGCTTAAAGAACATAAAAAGTTTATGGAATATATGAATAAGGACCTTGATGATATGTCTAAGGAATTTTATGGCTTGAAATATCAGTTTGCTCATCTTGAGAAATTAATTGCCCAAATTTTGGATAAACATCCACATTGATTAATAAGATGGCTGCTAAACCGGAAGTTTGCTCATCTTGAGAAAATAAAGATGAAGATCTGAAAGTTATTGATGTGTATCCTATTAGAGCATTGTTTTCTAGTATTAATCTTGATGAGAATATGATTGGAGATGATTCTGATTTAAGGTGTCCCAATGATTCAGAGTTTTTTGATCTTGATGTTAAAATTGCTAAAAGTGGGAGTGTAGAGATTAAAACTTTGCATAGTGATGAACCCACTACTTTGGATTTCAAGGGATTCAATTATGATAATTGCTCTTTGATTGATTTATTTCCTTGTTGCAATCCGTGCTAAATTCTCTGCATGCTTATAGTCAAAATAAAGCTTTCACTAAACATATAGTTGATGCTTTGATGCAATCTTATGAAGAAAAACTTGAGTTAGAAGTTTCTATACCTAGAAAGCTTTATGATGAGTGGGAAACTACTACAAAAATAAAAATAAAAGATCATGAATGCTATGCTTTGTGTGATTTGGGTGCAAGTGTCTCCACTATCCCAAAAACTTTGTGTGATTTGCTAGGGTTCCATGAGCTTGATGATTGTTCTTTAAATCTTCATCTTGCGGATTCCATTATTAAGAAACCTATGGGAAGAATTAATGATGTTCTTATTGTTGCCAATAGGAATTATGTGCCCATAGATTTCATTGTTCTTGATATAGATTGCAATCCTTCATGTCCTATTATTCTTGGTAGACCTTTCCTTAGAACGATTGGTGCAATTATTGATATGAAGGAAGGAAATATTAGATTCCAATTTCCATTAAGGAAAGGTATGGAACACTTTCCTAGAAAGAAAATCAAATTACCATATGAATCTATCACGAGAGCCACTTATGGATTGCCTTCCAAAGAAGGCAATACCTAGATCTATCTTGTATTGTGCCTAGCTAGGGGCGTAAAACGATAGCGCTTGTTGGGAGGCAACCCAATTTTATCTTTTTTGTTTTTGTTGCTGTTAGGGAATAAATTTTGCATCTAGCCTATGATTATATGTGGTTTCATGTTTTGTTTAGTGTTTGTGCCAAGTAGAACCTTTGGGAAGACTTGTGTGAAGTTTATATGATCTTGCTGTGAAAAATAGAATCGTTAGCGCTCGCTAAAGTAGTCGTGGGATTTTACTGGAGTGTGATTTTTAGTTGATTATTTTTGCTGCTGATTGGTAGACACATTGCACAAATTTAACAATTTAGTTTCAATTTTTTGGAGTTCCAGAAGTAGGCGAACCCTGCAGATTACTACAGAATGTTCTGTCTTTGACAGATTTTGTTTTTCGTGTGTTGTTTGCTTATTCCGATGCATCTATGAGTAATATTGGAGGATATGAACCATAGAGAAGTTGGAGTACAGTAGGTTTAACACCAATATAAACAAATAATGAATTCATTGCTGTACCGTCGAGTAGTGGTTTGCTTTCTCATACTAACGGAGCTCACGAGAATTTTTGTCTAAGTTTTGTGTTGTGAAGTTTTCAAGTTTTGAGTATTGCTTTGATGGACTATGGAACATGGAGTAGAAAAGGCCTAAGCTTGGGAATGCCCATGGCACCCCAAGTAAATCCAAGATAATGAAAATCCTAAGCTTGGGGATGCCCCCGGAAGGCATCCCCTGTTTCGTCTTCATCCATCGGTAACTATACTTGGAGCTATATTTTTATTCGCAACATGATATGTGTTTTGCTTGGAGCGTCTTGTATAATTTGAGCCATTGCTTGTTAGTTTGCCACAATCATCCTTGCTGGACGCACCTATTTGAGAGAGTTAAATACGGCTTAGAAATTATTAGAACACTCTATGTGCTTCACTTATATCTTTTGAGTTGAATAGTTTTTGCTCTAGCACTTCACTTATATCTTTTAGAGCATGGTGGTGGTAATATTTTGAAGAAATTGTTGAACTCTCATGCTTCACTTATATCTATTTGAGAGTCTATTAAAACAGCATGGTAATGTGTTTAGGCTAAAGAAACTAGTCTTCACATGATAAACATCCAAAGTCAATGTAGTAAATTTTTTCACACCAAGTGCATTGAATAGAATGAGATGTTGGATGCTTGATAATTGTTTTGAGACATGAGGATAGTGATATTAGAGTCATGCTAGTGGAGTTATTATGAAATTGAGAAATACTTGTGTTAAGGTTAGTGATTCCCGTATCATGCACGTATGGTGAACCGCTATGTGACGAAGTTAGAGCATGAGGTATTCGTAGAGTGCCAACCTTTGTGTGGAGGTCGGTGGCGCACGATGGTTAACTCCTACCAACCTCCCCCCTAGGAGCATGCGTTGATTGCTTTGTTTTGATGACTCATAGATTTTTGCTATAAGTATATGAGTTCTTATGACTAATGTTGAGTCCATGGATTATACACAGTCTCACCCTTCCACCATTGCTAGCCTCTCGTGTACCGCGCAACTTTCACCGGTGCCATAAACCCACTATATATCCTTCCTCAAAACAGCCACTAAATTGTTCCTCAAAACAACCACCATACCTACCTATCATGGCATTTCCATAGCCATTCCGAGATATATTGCCATGCAACTTTCCATCGTTCCGTTTATATGACACGCATCATATTGTCATATTGCCATGCATGATCATGTAGTTGACATCGTATTTGTGGCAAAGCCACCATGCATAATCTTTTCATACATGTCACTCTTGTTTCATTGCACATACTGGTACATCGCCGGAGGCATTCATATAGAGTCATACTTTGTTGTTCTAGTATCGAGTTGTAATGAAAGTGTGATGATCATCATTATTAGAGCATTTTCCCATGGGAGGAAAGGCTGAATCTATAAAGCCCCTCCGCAAAAAAAAAGAAAAAAAAGAAAGGCCCAAAAAAAGGAAAAAAAAGAAAAAAAAAGAAAAAAAAGAAAAGAAAAAGGCACAATTGCTACTATCTTTTTCCACACTTGTGCTTCAAAGTAGCACCATGTTCATCATTGTAAACCCCACACTTGTGCAAGACTCTCTACAATGAAGAACATGGTGTTACTTTGAAGCACAAGTGTGGAAAAAGATTGTAGCAATTGTCCCTTTTTCTTTTTTTTTCTTTTTTTCCTTTTTTGGGCCTTTTTTTGGCCTTTCTTTTTTTCTTTCTCTTTTTTTTGCGGAGGGGCTTTATAGATTCAGCCTTTCCTCCCATGGGAAATAGCTCTAATAATGATGATCATCACACTTTCATTACAACTCGATATTACAACTCGATACTAGAACAACAAAGTATGACTCTATATGAATGCCTCCGGCGGTGTATCAGTATGTGCAATGAAACAAGAGTGACATGTATGAAAAGATTATGCATGGTGGCTTTGCCACAAATACGATGTCAACTACATGATCATGCATGGCAATATGACAATATGATGCGTGTCATATAAACGGAACGATGGAAAGTTGCATGGCAATATATCTCAGAATGGCTATGGAAATGCCATGATAGGTAGGTATGGTGGCTGTTTTGAGGAACAATATAGTGGCTGTTTTGAGGAAGGATATATAGTGGGTTTATGGCACCGGCAAAAGTTGCGCGGTACGAGAGGATAGCAATGGTGGAAGGGTGAGAGTGAGTATAATCCATGGACTCAACATTAGTCATAAGAACTCATATAGTTATTGCAAAAATTTACGAGTCATCAAAACAAAGCAATCAACGCATGCTCCTAGGGGGGAGGTTGGTAGGAGTTAACCATCGCGCGCCCCCGACCTCCACACAAAGGTTGGCACTCTACGAATACCTCATGCTCTAACTTCATCACATAGCGGTTCACCATACGTGCATGATACGGGAATCACTAACCTTAACACAAGTATTTCTCAATTTCATAATAACTCCACTAGCATGACTCTAATATCACTATCCTCATGTCTCAAAACAATTATCAAGCATCCAACATCTCATTCTATTCAATGCACTTGGTGTGAAAAAAATACTACATTGACATTGGATGTCTATCATGTGAAGACTAGTTTCTTTAGCCTAAACACATTACCATGCTGTTTTAATAGACTCTCAAAAGGATATAAGTGAAGCATGAGAGATCAACAATTTCTACAAAATATAATCACCACCATGCTCTAAAAGATATAAGTGAAGCACTAGAGCAAAAACTATTCAACTCAAAAGATATAAGTGAAGCACATAGAGTGTTCTATCAATTCCTAGGCCATATTTAACTCTCTCAAATAGGTGTGTCCAGAAAGGATAATTGTGGCAAACTAACAAGCAAAGACTCAAATTATATAAGATGCTCCAAGTAAAACACATATCATGTGGTGAACAAAAATATAGCTCCGAGTATAGTTACCGATAGATGAAGACAAAAGGGGGGATGTGTGATAGCCTGGCTTATTAGGGATGATAGACTACTCATATCAATAAGGAATTCCTTCTTTTCCGGGAGCCCATTCAGATAGAACTCCAAAGTTAAGCGTGCTCAGCTTGGAGTAGTTTCAGGATGGGTGACCGACCGGGAAGTTGCTCCCGGGTGCGCACGAGTGAGGACAAAGTGTGCAGAAAAGACTAGTATTGATATGTGGGGCCAGTCTAGATCCCGCCAGGAGTAACGAGCACCGGCGGGTGTGTCCGACATGTTACAAGTTTGTCGATGTACAAAAAGGGGGGGGGGGGTACACTTTTTGTATCCCTATGACTGTGCACGGGCAGTCTGAGACATGGGCACCGCCGCACCAAGCAAGGCCAGGGAGGTAAGCCAGGGTAGGACTGAACACCGAAGCCAAGATCACAAAGAGCAAAGGGACGAAGCAGGTTCCCCCGGCAAGACCCTTGTCGGGAGCCAGTTTTAGTAGCCCCGGCAAGATCCTTGCGGGGGCCGGCTTTAGCAACCCCGGCAAGACCCTTGCCGCGGCAACTCGCCCCATGCCTACGGAGCAAGTCACCCTTGAGTCCACTGCCCCCATGGGGCAAGGATTCGGGAGACATCCCCGTAGTGGCATGCAGATCTTTGTGAAGACATTCAAGATCAGATACGCACTAAGAAGACGACGACCCTTGGCGGGATCCCACCCAAGGAAGACCACAAGACATCTGGCAAGCACCTTGCCGGGGATGGCAGCAAGCGCCACGACAAGACCCTTGCCGGGGCCCCGGCAAGGCCCTTGCCGAGGACATCCGCAGGGCCACCATCAGGCCCACGCCGACTAAACTCCCACCACCTTATGCAGCTGCCGACCCAACCAGCTGGGCTGGCACCTACGTGGCCACATGCAGATCTTCGTGAAGACCCACCATTGCGCCACCTCAGCTGCCTGCCTACTTACATGGCATCTCAGGCATCGCTGGCCAAGGCGCGTGTCGACACAAGAAGGAGCGGCGACGGACGAGACAACTCTCTCCCCGTCCCCGATAAAGCAAGGACACCTAAGCAAGACGAATTAAATGTGCCTTGTCATGTAATGCGAGGGATAACCTCGCATCACTGTACCCTTTCCACCTCCTGTGTGCCACTGTAGCAACCCCTTTTCCCTATAAAAGGAGGCCCGAGGCGACCAGGAGGAGGATTCGGCTTTTTGGAGCTCCTCACGCCCCATAGCTAGCTGAAGAACACAGATATACAATCCACCAAAGCAGGAGTAGGGTTTTACGCATCCTCGCGGCCCAAACCTGGATAAACGAACCATGTGCTATCTGTTTGATCCGCTCTTCTCTCAACCCCGCGCCCCGCAACCGTAGTAGGGATTCTTGTGATCCCATAGGTGCCGTTTCCAATACACCGACATCTTTGGCGCGCCAGGTAGGGGGCTGCAGTTGTGAGAATCGTCTTTAGCAGTTAGTTCGACGCTTCTTCATTGTCATGGCGCCCAAGAAGAAGATGACGGTGGCGATTGGCCAGTCAGAGGCCTGACAACCCGTCCCGACGCGGGCGAGCAGCGGACCGGCCCCGGAAAGGATCCAGAGCGCTGCTCGCGAACACCAACGCCGTCCCAGCAGCTGGAGTTTGGGAGGTGGCGATGTTTGTGCGTCTGGTAACGGGCCACACACCGCCAAATCCAAAGACGGAGCCATGCCCTCCGCGGGTGGTGCGGGGCCTTCCAAGATCGCTGCCGCATCACCCGAAGGCGACGTAAGGGCCTCTAGGACTCCCACACCGGTGCCAACAGCGGGCTCCTCCCAAGCAGTGCACGACGAACGGCGTCATCACGCCGAAGATCCCGGGCATCATCGTGGGAAGAGCCCCGAGCGCCACTCCCGAGACATAGAAGACCTGCCCGCCCGCCGAAGCGTTGGTGAAAATGGCATGCGACCGCGGGATCATGATGGAGCTCCTCCTGACATGGTCAGGGGTCGAAGCGCGTCGCGGTCCGTGCAGGTCTCGCTACCACTAACCCCAGCAGAAGCCTTGGCGCGCGCACAGTTGCTCCTCGACTTTCCTCTTGTTACGGGGAAACTCAACGAATGGAGAGCCACCATCCGAAGCCTTGTCACGGTCGCCAACAAGGATGAACCAAGTCCAGCGAGGCCCCTGGGTCGACGCTCCGATGGGGTCACACGCACCGGTGGCGGGAGGACCGACAGCACCGTGGCCACGGTGCATTCACCTCCTCCTCGCCCGGTACCGCGTGTGTCGACTCGTCGAGACGTTGCGGGTGACAACATCTCCATAGCGTCGTCCGACCCACGGACCCACGACGACCAGCGTCAAGTTCTTCAGGAGCGAGCTCATGAAGACGCTCGAACCACCATCGAGCGCCGGCGCGGAGCGCGCCACCAGTCAGACAGGCGAGCTGGGCCTGCTGTGAACCGCCCAACACCGGAGAGCCCTGGGGGTCTACCTTATGAGGTAGGCTGTCCGGCTTTTACCCGTGAGCTTCGGCAGTTCCAGTGGCCCACTCACCGCACCTTCAAGCCTGACGTTGGCGAGAAGTACAACGGCAAGACCCACCCATCGGAGTTCCTCAGCATCTACACCATCGCGATGCAAGCTGCCGGAGCCCGCGATGATAAGGTGCTTGCGAATTACTTCCCATTGGCTCTTAAACCCAACGCCATGTCGTGGTTGATGCACTTGCCGGTAGACTCTATTTCCTCCTGGTCGGATTTGTGCCATGATTTTGTTGGCGCCTTTACTGGAGGTCACCAAGCCCATGGCCAAGCAAGTGACCTGCACGTCATTCCCCAGAAGGGAGGCGAGAGTCTGCGCAAGTATATACAGAGGTTCAGCCGGGTACAGTACAATATCCCTGATGTTCACCCTGCCGCCATCATGAGCGCGTTTCATCAGAACGTGCGTAACCGCAAGATGCGCGAAGAGCTGGCAATGACCAAGGTGAAAGACATGGCGGAACTCTATGTTCTTGCTGACAGATGTGCCCGGGCTGAAGAGGGAAGGAAGTACCCCAGCAAAGATGCCGGCGTGGAAACCGACTCTTCTGATGAGGACACTGCCGCCCCGGCAAAGAGAGGCCAGCGCCGCAACAGGAAGCGCAAAGGTAAAGCCGTGCTTGCCGTCGAGGGATCTGATGACGCCGGCTCTGCCAAGAAAACCAAGGCGGATGACCCCGGCAAGGAAATTGTCGGGTGTGTGGCCTGCCGGGCCTTGGCGGCTGCCGAGAAGCCAGGAAACTCCGACAAGCAATACTGCAAGATCCATCGCACCAATGGCCATGATCTCCAGAACTACTGACAGGTTGAGCTCCTTGCTGAGAAGCAGAGGGCTGAATATGAGAGGCGGGACAAGGAGAAGGGCCAGGACGGTGCTGAGGGGTCCGGCAAGAAGCGTGACGGCCAAGCAGGCCATCGCGGCAAGGATAAACAGCAGGAGAGGCATGCCCGGGGCCGTGACAGAAAGCCAGAAGACGACGATCACGAAGAGGACGACGAGTCCGGCGACCAAGAGTTTCAGAAAGCCACGGAGGCCATGTGCGTCGATGGCGGCGCCTCGCTGCATACTTCTCACCGTCAGCTTAAATAGTGGGCACGTGAGATGACAGTGGCGGAACCGTCGTCTGGTGCCCAAAAGCCGTTGAAATGGTCCAGCTCGTCTATCATTTTTGACACTGAGGATCACCCTAATCGCACTACTGCGGTCGGGTGCTTGCCATTGTTGGTTTCACCAACAATATGCAACCTCAAGGTGACGAAGATGCTAGTCGATGGCGGGGCCGGTCTGAAATTAATCTCGCCAACCGTGATCGAGAAGCTGCAGATTCCTGACGGAGACCTCAAAGAGACGGGCACGTTTCAGGGGGTCAACCCGAGAAGAAGTCAACCAAAGGGGAAGGTCACGCTGCCCGTGACTTTTGGAAGTGATCTGAACTACAGGACAGAAAGGATCGTGTTCAATGTTGCCAAGATCCCCTTGCCTTACAACGGGATCCTTGACCGCCCAGCGCTGGCCAAGTTCATGGCGGCGTCACACTACGCCTACAACACCCTAAAGATGCCAGGGCCTATGACGATCATCACCATCCCCTCCGATAAGAAAGATGCACTGATTTGCGCTGACCAACTATACCAACAAGCAGTTGCAGCAGCTGCCGCCACTAGGGCACTTGCTCCTGCCACTGGAGCCAAGAAGAAGAAGACCGGTGAGACCTAGGACACCCACTCCGGCCAGCGCACCTCTTCGAAGTGTCGTGCTCCCGTCGAGGACGTGCCATAGAGCTCCACCGGCAGAAACAAGAAGTCCAGGGCCACACCGCCAGGAACCAAGAAGGTTTTTGTCAAGGAGGACGACATAGGATGGTCTTTCACCATAAGCTCCACCCTTGACGACAAATAGGAAGACACGCTCGTCACCTTCCTGCGGGCAAATGTCGATGTGTTTGCATGGCAAGCATCCGACATCCCCGGCGTTCCCAGGGAGGTGATTGAGCACCACCTTGCTGTCTGTCCTCATGCGCGGCCCGTCAAGCAGAAGGTCAGGAAACAAGATTTGGAACGACAAGAGCTCATCACAGAGGAGATCCGGAAACTGGAAGCAACGGGTTTGGTAAGAGGAGTGCTCCATCCAACGTAGTTGGTCAATCCAGTGGTAGTGCGCAAGGCGAATGGGAAGTGGAGGCTATGTATTGATTACACAGATATCAATAAGGCTTGTCCCAAGGACCCCTTCCCGTTGCCGCACATCGACCAGATTGTTGACTCCACGGCTGGGTGTGACCTGTTGTCATTTCTCGATGCCTACTCCGGCTACCACCAGATCTGCATGACAAGAGAAAACGAAGAGAAGACATCATTCATCACCCCATGTGGTACGTATTGTTTCATACAAATGCCTTTCGGGTTGAAGAGTGCTGGCTCAACGTTTGCAAGGGCAGTCCAGATTGGTTTTGAACCCTAGCTCCATAGAAATATGGAGGCTTATATGGATGATATAGTGGTCAAAACCTAGAACATGGCAACCCTCATACCGGATCTACAAGAGACGTTTGCCAACTTGCGCAAGATCAATCTGAAGCTGAACCCAGAGAAGTGCATCTTCGGCGTCCCGTCCGGCAAGCTCTCGGGTTCTTTGTGTCACAGCATGGGATAGAGGCCAATCCGGACAAGATCAAAGCTATAGAATAGATTGAAGCACCCAAACGTGTCAAGGATGTGCGTCGGCTTGCTGGCTGCGTTGCCGCCATGAGCAGATTCATTTCCAAGTCTGCCGAGTACGCCCTCCCCTTTTTCAAAATTCTGAAAAAGGCGGGCCCAATGGAGTGGACGCCAGAAGCCGAAGCAGCATTGCAGGATTTGAAGAGGTATCTTTCCTCCACGCCAGTACTAGTTACGCCTAGGCCACAAGAGCCATTGCTGCTATACCTGGCGGCAACGAACCAGGTGGTCAGCGCCGCACTAGTGGCATAGAGAGAAATTGATGACGAGGTGATAGCAGCGACAGAGTGTGATGCCGTCGGTGCAGAGACGACACAGCCGGTTGGAGTGCAGCCAAGGAAGAAAATGACGCAGCACCCGGTCTACTTTGTTAGCTCCCTCTTGCAGGGGGCTAGATCAAGGTACTCCGGTGTGCAGAAATTGCTCTTCGGCCTTCTTATGGCCTCGAGGAAGCTGCATCACTACTTCCAGGCACACGAGATCACTGTCGTCACTCGCCTCCCTCTACAACGGATATTGCACAATCCAGATGCAACGGGAAGAATTGTAGAGTGGGCACTAGAGCTGTCCAGCTTTGGCCTCAAGTTTGAAAGTACCTCGATGATTCAAAGCCAAGTCCTGGCGGAGTTCGTTGCAGAATGGACCGCGACGCCTGATGAAGAAGCCCAGGAAACTGCTCTCCCCGGCAAAGAGGCGAGTTGCGACTGGGTCATGTACTTTGATGGAGCTTTCTCCTTACAGGGCGCCGGGGCTGGCGTACTGCTAGTCGCACCCACCGGAGAGCACCTCAAGTACGTGGTCCAGATGCACTTCCCCAGGGAGGTATCAACGAACAATATTGCCGAATATGAGGGGCTGCTTGCTGGTCTTAGGATCGCGGTAGACCTCAGAATCAAGAAACTCATTGTCAGGGGCGATTCGCAGCTTGTCGTCAAACAAGTCAACAAAGATTACCAGAGCCCGTTGATGAAGGCCTACGTCGATGAAGTGATAAAGTTGGAAGAGCGCTTTGATGGTATACAGGCGAGCACGTTCCCCGAGCGGAGAACGACATCGCCAATTACCTGTCGAAGCACGCTGCCCTCAAGTTACCTGTGGAACCAGGTACCTTTGTGCTTCAGCTTTCTCAGCCATTCGTTGATCCATCAACAGAGCAAAACAAGAGGAGGAAATCAGGGCCCGGCAAGTACTTTCCCGCCGAGCTCCCCGGAGCCGCCGGCAAGGATGTTGCCGGGGACACTGAGCCCGCCACGAGACGGCTAGCTCCGGCGGAGCGTCAAGCTCTTGCCATCGAGACAACCGCTCCTATAGCGGAGGAAATGCCTTTAGTCCTCGCCGTCGAGCCCCAGGCTCCAGCATGGGCACATCATACCGTCCGATTCCTCCAAACCGGGGAACTTCCTAAGGAGTAGGAAGAAGCGAAAAAAGTAGCCCGTCGATCTGCTATGTACCAGTTCGTCGATGACGTCTTGTACAGAGAGAGACCGAACGGTGTGAAATTGAAGTGTATCCCTCGAGAGGAAGGACTGGGGCTGTTGGCAGAGATACATGGAGGCATATGTGGATCCCACATAGGGTCAAGAGCCCTTGCCGGCAAGGCTTCTTCTGGCCCACTGTCCTCCATGATGCGACGACACTGGTCACCAGGTGTGATGCGTCTCTGTTCCATTCAAAGAAACTTCATCAACCAGCTCAAGCCCTTCAAACCATTCCTCTCTCCTGGCCCTTCTCGGTCTAGGGGCTCGACATACTGGGCCCTTTCCCCCGTGCTGTTGGGGTTTTTGAGTACTTGTACGTCGCAATCGACAAGTTCACAAAGTGGCCAGAGGTGGAGGTAGTGAGGAAGGTCACAACTCTATCAGCCGTCAAATTCTTCAAGGGACTAGTGTGCCGTTTTGGTGTACCCAACTGGGTCATCACCGACAATGGCACACAGTTCACAAGCTGCACCTTCATGCAATATACCCAAGACCTCGGCAGCAAAGTCTGTTTCGCTTCCGTTGCTCACCCACGAAGCAATGGTCAAGTTGAGAGGGCAAACGCTGAAGTACTGCGAGGCTTAAGGACAAAGACCTTTGACAGGCTGCACAAGAGTGGAAGGCGCTGGATTGATGAGTTGCCGACGGTTCTTTGGTCGATCAGAATGATGCCAAATCGAGCCACCGGCCAGACACCCTTTGCCCTAGTATACGGGGTAGAAGCAGTTCTCCCCACTGAACTCATATACGGGTCACCTCGAGTGCTCGCTTATGATGAGCTTGAGCAAGAGCAACTGCGGCAAGACGATGCAACGCTCCTTGAGGAAGATCGTCTTCGGGCGGCTGTGAGAGCAGCACGCTACCAGCAAGCCTTGTGCCGCTACCATATCCGCAAGGTCCGTGCCCGAAGCTTTGAGGAAGGCGACCTTGTTCTTCGGCGCGTTCAATCAGCCAAGAATACCAACAAGTTGACGCCGAAGTGGGAAGGCCCTTATCGGGTAATACGAGTCACCAGGCCTGGCGCAGTCCGCCTGGAGACCGAAAATGCCATTCCGGTGAGCAATTCCTGGAACATTGAGCATCTTCGCAAGTTTTACCCATAAGGCGCGGCTTGCCGGGCCCCCCGGCAAGCCACCTTTTGTACAAGCCTTGCCGGCGAGGCATGAACCCTTTGTACAAAGCCAGGCGTAGACCCTGAGCATAAATAAATGAAGCGCTGGCACCCTAAGTTATAGCATGCATGCTAGGTCGAGTCTCGTCCTTGGTTAGGGTTGATAGTGCTTAGTGGCGGCTAACCCCTAGCTTAGTGGTCGAGTTTGCATCTCTTTGTCTTTCTTTTATCTTCTTTGGTTCACATGACATACAAATATCCTTGCCGAAACCACTTGGGGAGAAAAAAAGGAACATACCAGCATCAAGGCCCTGGCAAGCCAGTGTTGCCGGGGGCTGCAAGAGCAAAGATTCACCCACGACAAACCAGGGTTGCCGGGGGCTGCAGCTTCAGATAAGTTCTTCATCCCTTATCATGCATTCCATCATGGACTGAGGTATGTGAAACCTTGTTTTTTTCCTTAAACTACCGTGCTCCCATATCTCTAGGCCCTAAGGCTCGTTCCTGGGACCAAGTTTGGTCGTAGTCGCGGCAACGAAAGGATGAAACAAGGAGCCTGAACCCGCCTCATCCCTGCCTCCGCCAAAGGCATGAGAAAGGTCGAGCGAAGTGGGGGGATGGCGAGGCCTGTTGCCGGGCGAGAAAATGTTTATCTTAGAGATATCAACGATTAATTCCTTGTCGTGGGTTTCACCCACAAACAAATGACCCGACAAACATCCCTTTTTCATTAAAAACATTCCACTCAGGTATAGTCCATAGGGAATGAAAAACATGAACAAGGGGATTACAAGTTTTAAATTTAACAGATGCCCGAAGGCTTACAAACTAAAAAGAGATAAGATGCCCGTAATCCCTTTCTTGTCCCTCTCCTCAGGAGCAGGTCAAGGAGGCGAGAAGGGCAAAAGGAGCACCTAGGCGAGCTACGGGTGGCAGAAGACACCGAGAGAACATCTTGGTGGCCGCCCAAAGGCTAGATGGTGATGGCGGCGCTGGAAGCAGAGCTCGAAGACGAGGCGGCAGGACATCAGTACGCGTCGAAGGCGTCGGTGCTCGCGTACTCCGACATGACGGCCTTGCCGCCCTCCCTCTTCCTCTTCCGCAGCTTCCCAACGCCAGCCGCCAAGGGGACGGCTCGGAGAAGTTCAAGGAGCCGGCGACACGGATGATGGGGTCGCCGGTGCCACCAGGAGCGACGCCCGACACCTAGTCGGACCCGTCATCCTGCCGCCTACCGCCCTCGTTGTCGCTGCCGCTGTCCTCCTCGTCACTCTCGCTCGAGGAGGAATCTTCGTCATCAGAACAGCTCTCCATGCAGCACCTTGCATGAGTCCCGAAGTGCCCGAAGACCTTGACGGAAAGAAGGCCACCCTCCATCAACTTAAAATGGAGAGTGAGCCCATCCGTCAAGCTGTGGATACGAGAAAACGTCTTCCATCCTCGACGAAGATACATCACATGAGGAGCAGGGAAGTCGACGCGGACCCGCGTGCCACTGATCCCGCAGCCCCTCATGTGCAGCCGCAATGACTCCGGTGGATCTAGCTCCATCTCCCGCGCAAATGGAGTCGGGAAACGAAGGCGACGGCGCGGCGGCCGGCGCAGCCTGACGAAGAACTCACAAGGGTCATCCCCAACATGGCCCTCCGTTGGAGGAGGAGCTGCTGGTGGGGGCGAGGCCGGCGGGCCACCCCGTCCTCCTCTTCCCCGAGCGCCCCGGCCTCGCCCACGGCCTCGCCCCCTCCCCCTTCCCCTCGCGGCCGGCTCGGCCACCGCAGGCGCAGGAGAAGGAGGGACGCGTTGTCGAGCGGCGACCCTCGCCGCCACCGTTGAAGGGCCGGGATTTCCTCTCTCCATAACGAATGGAAGAGAGGAGCAGAAGCTGAAGGAGGAAGAAGATGAAAGAATGCGGGGTGCCGTCCCTCCCCTCCCGCTCTTTATAAAGGAACGGGGCTGGGGCTCGACCGCCCCGCTCGGCCAATCAAGACACGGAAGGCGCAGGGAGCCAGGACCGACCCGCCGCCCCAACCAGCGATGGCCCGGTTTCCCGCCTCCACCGTTTGCCACCCCAAGCGCATGGGAGACACGTGGAAGACGTGCAGAACCGAGGGGGCGGGTGAGGCGACCTCTCCCCACCCCGTGATCGTGGGGAGTGGACGCCTTGAGGACCGCGCCTCGGCCCCCATTCAGTAAATGGGCCGCGCCTCCATGCCTCCCCCCGTTTATGGGGAAGGCACGAAGCCGCCTGTTTACTACGATGTGACGCATGCCTGCGGGAACCGCCCCACACATGTGGCACCCACGTCACGCACACCCCTCCACGCCACGCCACGCACGCGGATCATGGGAGGCATAGCGCGTGGAAAATCTTACCGCGGTAAAAACCGTCCCACCTGCCCGCGCACCGTTCTGGGCCTAGCCCAACAACGCGTCGCGCTTATGTGTGGCCCAGGCCTGGGGGCTCCTGTCGGTGTACGAAAAGGGGGGGTACACTTTTTATACCCCTATGACTGTGCACGGGCAGTCTGAGCCACGGGCACCGCCGCACCAAGCAAGGCCAGGGAGGTAAGCCAGGGTAAGACTGAACACTGAAGCCAAGATCACAAAGAGCAAAGGGACGAAGCAGGTTCCCCCGGCAAGACCCTTGCCGGGAGCCAGTTTTAGCAGCCCCGGCAAGATCCTTCCCGGGGCCGGCTTTAGCAGCCCCGGCAAGATCCTTGCCGCAGCAACTCGCCCCACGCCTACGGAGCAAGTCACCCTTGAGTCCACTGCCCCCATGGGGCAAGGATTCGGGAGACATCCCCGTAGTGGCATGCAGATCTTTGTGAAGACATTCAAGATCAGATACGCACTAAGAAGATGACGACCCTTGGCGGGATCCCAGCCAAGGAAGACCACAAGACCTCCGGCAAGCACCTTGCCGGGGATAGCAGCAAGCGCCGCGGCAAGACCCTTGCCGGGGCCCCGGCAAGGCCCTTGCCGAGGACATCCGCAGGGCCACCATCAGGCCCACGCCGACTAAACTCCCACCGCCTTATGCAGCTGCCGACCCAACCAGCTGGGCAGGCACCTGCGTGGCGACATGCAGATCTTCGTGAAGACCCACCTTTGCGCCACCTCAGCTGCCTGCCTACCTACATGGCATCTCAGGCATCGCTGGCCAGGGCGCGTGTCAACACAAGAAGGAGCGGCGACGGACGAGACAGCTCTCTCCCCCGTCCCCGATAAAGCAAGGACACCTAAGCAAGACACATTAAATGCGCCTTGTCATGTAATGCGAGGGATAACCTCGCATCACTGTACCCATTCCACCTCCCGTGTGCCACTGTGGCAACCCCTTTTCCCTATAAAAGGAGGCCCGAGGTGACCAGGAGGAGGATTCGGCTTTTTGGAGCTCCTCACGCCCCATAGGTAGCTGAAGAACACATATATACTATCCACCAAAGTAGGAGTAGGGTTTTACGCATCCTCGCGACCCGAACCTGGATAAACGAACCGTGTGCTATCTGTTTGATCCGCTCTTCTCTCAACCCCGCGCCCCGCAACCGTAGTAGGGATTCTTGTGATCCCATAGGTGTCGTTTCCAATACACCGACAAAGTTGGTATCAGAGCCGACCCTCACGGTTACACGGATGTTTGCGGACAGGTGCTCGGTCATGTTGTTCATGACGTTTTTGACCCGTCGTGGCACACAGCATGGCACATGTATCAGACTGGATGCACAGACAGTTGTGCCAAGAGGGAACGTTCCTGTGGCCCGACGAGGACGTCGGTTCCTTTGAGTGTGGGTGTATGTGATAGCCTGGCTTATTAGGGATGATAGACTACTCATATCAATAAGGAATTCCTTCTTTTCCAGGAGCCCATTCAGATAGAACTCCAAAGTTAAGCGTGCTTAGCTTGGAGTAGTTTCAGGATGGGTGACCGACCGAGAAGTTGCTCCCGGGTGCGCACGAGTGAGGACAAAGTGCGCAGAAAAGACTAGTATTGATATGTGAGGCCAGTCTAGATCCCGCCAGGAGTAACGACCACCGGCGAGTGTGTCCGGGGCGTTACAGGATGCCTTCCTGAGGCATCCCCAAGCTTATGCTTTTGGTTGTCCTTGAATTTTACCTTGGGGTGCCTTGGGCATCCCCAAGCTTAGGCTCTTGCCACTCTTTGTTCCGTAGTCCATCAAAGCAATACTCAAAACTTGAAAACTTCACAACACAAAACTTAGACAAAAATCTCGTGAGCTCCGTTAGTATAAGAAAGCAAACCACTACTCAAAGGTACTGCAATGAATTCATTCTTGGTTTATATTAGTGTTAGACCTACTGTATTCCAACTTCTCTATGATTCATACTTCTCAATACTACTCATAGATGCATTGAAATAAGCAAACAACACACAAAAACAGAATCTGTCAAAACAGAACAGTCTGTAGTAATCTGCAGTTTTTGCATACTTCTGTAACTCCAAAAAAATTGAACTAAATTGGTAAACGTGAGGAATTTTTCTATTAATCATCCACAAAAAGAATCAACTGAATAGCACGCTCCAGTAAAATCTGGTAACCATTCTAGCGAGCGCTAACGATTCTATTTTTCATAGCAAGATCATATAAACTTCACACAAGTCTTCCCAAAGGTTCTACTTGGCACAAACACTAATTAAAACACAAAACCACATCTAAACAGAAGCTAGATGCAATATTTATTCCTAAACAGAGGCAAAAATAAAAAATAAAAAATTGGGTTGCCTCCCAACAAGCGCTATCGTTTTACGCCCTAGCCAGGCACGATACATGTATAGATCTAGGTATTGCCATCTTTGATCTTTATCCTTTTAATGGGGTCAAGCTCGAATCCGGGAGGTTCTTTACGTTTCCCTTCATATTCGGAAATCTTTAGATCTAATTAATCCAACCGCTTATTACAAAGGGTAATCAACATATTCATGCGGTGGAGATTCCCACTAACACTCTTAAGAGGTTCAAGGGACTTTTGTAGTATTTTTGTTACTTCGCAAATTTTCTCAAAAACTTGCGTCCCTTCCTGGGTTGGATGTGACCCTTTTTGGGGAGGTAGTGTTCCCACTATTCCCTCTATAATTTCATGTGCAATACTAGGATCAACTTCGATAAAATTCCCTTTGGCAACGTAATCCAAGAGTTGTCTACGAGACATATTCAATCCAACATAAAAATTGCGAAGCAAGATTCTAAAATTCACATCTAAGGTGCACTTACGATAAGTTTCCATCATCCTAAACCAAGCATCTTTTAAATTTTCTCCTTGCTTTTGCTTGAAGTGAAGAACTTCAAACTCGGGAGAAAAAGGAGCGGATAAGGGGCTAGCCATGGCAATAGGGCAAAGCGAACGATAAACACACGGCAAAAGAAGGGCGAATAAAACGACAAGGGTGAAGTGGGGGAGAGGAAAACGAGAGGTAAAAAATGTAATGCGAAGGATAAGGGTTTGTGATAGGTACTTGGTATATGACTTTTGCGTAAGCCTCTGGCAACGGCGCCAGAAATTCATCTTGATACTTCTCGAGCTTGCGTTGTATTCCCTCGAAGAGGAAAGGGAGATGCAGCACAGTAGCGTAAGTATTTCCCTCAGTTTTTGAGAACCAAGGTATCAATCCAGTAGGAGACCACGCGCGAGCCCCTCGCACCTGCACAAACAAATAAGAACTTCGCAACCAACACGATAAGGGGTTTTCAATCCCTTTACGGTCACTTACAAAAGTGAGATCTGATAGAGATGATAGTTTGATATTTTGGTATTTTTTATTATAAGAACAGAAAGTAAAAGCGGAAAAGTAAAGTAGATTGTAGATTGATATGTTGAGAATAGACCCCGGGGCCATAGTTTTCTCTAGTGGCTTCTCTCATGATAGCGATATTCTACGGCGGGTAAACAAATTATTGTCGAGCAATTGATAGAAAAGTGAATAATTATGAGACTATCTAGGCATGATCATTATATATAGGCATCACGTCCGGGACAAGTAGACTGAAATGATTCTACATCTACTACTATTACTCCACACATCGACCGCTATCCAGCATGCATCTAGTGTATTAAGTTCATAAGAACAGAGTAACGCCTTAAGCAAGATGACATGATGTAGAGGGATAAACTCAAACATAGTGATACAAACCCCATCTTTTTATCCTCGATGGCAACAATACAATACGTGCCTTGCTGCCCCTATTGTCACTGGGAAAGGACACCGCAAGATTGAACCCAAAGCCAAGCACTTCTCCCATTGCAAGAACTATAGATCTAGTAGGCCAAACCAAACCAATAATTCTAAGAGACTTGCAAGGATATTATAGTCATACATAAAGAGTTTAGAAAAGAGCCACATATTTCTTATAGATATTCTTGATCATAAACCCACAATTCATCGGATCTCGACAAACACACTACAAAAAGAGATTACATCGAATAAATTTCCTTGAGGACCGAGGAGAACTTGGTATTGAGATCTAAAGAGAGATAAGAAGCCATCTAGATACTAACTATGGACCCGAAGGTCTATGGTAAACTACTCAGAACTCATGGTGAGGCGATGATGATGATGTAGAAGCACTCCATGGAAGATCCCCCCTCCGGCGGAGCTCCGGAACAGGCCCCAAGATGGGATCTAATGGGAACAGAAGGTTGTAGCGGTGGAACTAGGGTTTTCTTTGTTGTTCTGATAGTTTCGGGGTACGTAGGTATATATAGGAGGAAGGAGGGCACCGGGGGCCAGACGGGGTGCCCACGAGGCAGGGGCGCGCCCTATAGGGGGGGGCACCCCCACCCTCGTGGATGCCACGTCAGCCCTACTCCGTGGTTCTCAAGTCTCCCGTGCGTATTTTGCTCCAAAAATATCTCTCCCGAAGGTTTCATTCCGTTTGGACTCCGTTTGATATTCCTTTTCTTTAAAATCCTAAACAGGGAAAAACAACAATCTGGACTGGGCCTTTGGGTTAGTAGGTTAGTCCCGAAAATAATATAAAAGTGTATAGCAAAGGCCATTAAACATCCAAAACATCATAAATAATAGCATGGAACAATAAAAAATTATAGATACGTTGGAGACATATCAATCCCCAACATTAGGCCCAGGTTGATTTGAACTTGTTCATGTCAATCTTCAACACTTAGCAAAAAATCTTTCTTCATCTTGTCGCGAGATATTGTAACTCGCCATGACGTCATTCCTTGAAATTATGGTAACCCGCCATGACGTCACCTGTCATTTACTTTCATATAACTGAAATCTTAACAAATCTCCACATTTAATGAACTTCCGACAATCGAGGCGCATGCGCTATCATATACCCGTTTTTCAGCCTCATCGATTCCCACGCACGATACTTATCCATTCGTCTTATAAATAGGGCCAGAGGTCCATTTCCATTTCCCCCCTTGCCTCTTCATCTCCGTATCCTTCCTCGCGACGCTTCTGCACAAGACCTCCGCCGGCGCCAGCGATCTCCATCTCTTCCTCAAGAACGACCGCTGCATCAGCCTGATTTGACCAGATTTCGTCCGTGCGCTGCCGCCGTTCATCAGCCCAGGTAAGTTCTCCTCTTTTCTCTTCTCGTAGATCCATTAGGGTTCCTGCAAGTTCATCCTCGCCCTTCCCAGTAGTTGCGATTTTTGACTTGAACTTGATACTTCTCCTATGCCATGGTGTTCATAGCATATCTTTTTCAATACTGGAACCCAACCCGATCTAAATTCATGAACTGCTCAATACTGATATTTAGGTCTGACTATTTGCCGTTACCGCCGTAGATCCCAAATCACAATATTAGTCTGTGAAATCCGTGCGGTAGCAGTTTTAACACTTGTCTTAATCTCAAAATATATCCTCATTACAATAAATATCATCTGGACCTTCTTACTTTTCCGCCGCCACCACCTTAGTTTTATGTTTTTTACTTTGTTTTTCTGAATTGTTGTAGATCCAATCATGTAGCTCTAATCCGTGAAACATGTTTGTCTCAATACTTAGTAAAATTTGCTCCTTAACGGTTCTTGAGTATCAATGCTTATCATGGCGGCTTATATCACCGGTTTATAATTATCCATATGACACTAGGCCCCATTTAAGCCACCTTTCTGAACATATGTCGTAGCTTGATTTCTGGCTTAATGAACCAATTTTGAACTGGCAAAATGTTTCCTTATTTTAGGCTTCTCTGCTCACAATGCTGCCGAAGACAGTCACTTCGTGCAATTGGGTTCCTTCTGTTGTCACCGACGCTACACTTGATGACTTTGTAAAAATCGGGTACTTGCCAAAAAAATCCGTCATGCATTACTGATAACCCACAAGTGTAGTGGATCGCAGCAGTTTTCGAGGGTAAAGTATTCAACCCAATTTTATTGATTCTACACAAGGGGAGCCAAAGAATACTCTTAAGTATTAGCAACTGAGTTGTCAATTCAACCACACCTGGAAACTTAGTATCTGCAGCAAATTAATTTAGTAGCAAAGTAATATGGAAGTAATGGTAACGTTAGTAAAAGTAGCGATAGTGTTTTTGTAGTGATTGTAACAGTAGCAACGGAAAAGTAAATAAGCAACAAGCAATATGTGAAAAGCTCATAGGCATTGGATCGGTGATGGAGAATTATGTCGGATGTGATTCCTCATGTAATAGTTATAACCTAGGGTGACACAGAACTAGCTCTAGTTCATCAATGTAATGTAGGCATGTACTCCGAATATAGTCATACGTGCTTATAGAAAAGAACTTGCATGGCATCATTTGTCCTACCCTCCCATGGCAGCGGGGTCCTAACGGAAACTAAGGGATATTAATGCCTCCTTTTAATAGAGTACCGGACCAAAGCATTAACACATAGTGAATACATGAACTCCTCAAACTACGGTCATCACCGGGAGTGGTTCCGACTATTGTCACTTCGGGGTTGCTGGATCATAACACATAGTAGGTGACTATTGACTTGCAAGATAGGATCAAGAACACACATATATTCTGAAGGAAATATGCCCTAGAGGCAATAATAAAGTTATTATTCATTTCCTTATATCATGATAAATGTCTTTTATTCATGCTAGAATTGTATTAACTTGAAACTTAGTACATGTGTGAATAGATAGACAAACAGAGTGTCCTGGTATGCCTCTACTAGACTAGCTCATTGATCAAAGATGGTTATGTTTCCTAGCCATAGACATGAGTTGTCATTTTATCAACGGGATCACATCATTAGGAGAATGATGTGATGGACAAGACCCATCCGTTAGCTTAGCACTATGATCGTTTAGTTTTACTGTTATTGCTTTCTTCATGACTTATACATGTTCCTATGACTATGAGATTATGCAACTCCCGAATACCGGAGGAACACCTTGTGTGCTATCAAACGTCACAATGTAACTGGGTGATTATAAAGATGCTCTACAGGTGTCTCCGAAGGTGTTCGTGGTGTTGGCATAGATCAAGAATAGGATTTTTCACTCCGAGTGTCGGAGAGGTATCTCTGGGCCCTCTCGGTAATACACATCATAATAAGGCTTGCAAGCAAATGACTAATGAGTTAGTCACGAGATGATGTATTACGGAACGAGTAAAGAGACTTACCGGTAACGAGATTGAACTAGGTATTGAGATACCGACAATCGAATCTCGGGAAAGTAACATACCGATGACAAAAGGAACAACGTATGTTATTATGCGGTTTGACCGATAAAGATCTTTGTAGAATATGTAGGAGCCAATATGAGCATCCAGATTCCGTTATTGGTTATTTACCAGAGATGAGTATCGGTCAAGTCTACATAGTTCTCGAACCTGTAGGGTCCGCAAGCTTAACGTTCGATGACGATCGGTATTATGAGTTTATGTGTTTTGATGTACCGAAGGTAGTTCGGAGTCCCGGATGAGATCACATACATGACGAGGAGTCTCGAAATGTCCGAGACGTAAAGATCGATATATTGGAAGGCTATATTCGGACATCGAAAAGGTTCCGAGTGGTTCGGGCATTTTTCCGGAGTACCGGGAGGTTACCGGAACCCCCCGGGAGAAGTTATGGGCCTTATGGGCCATAAGAAGGAAGCACACCAGTCCAAAGGGGCTGGTGCGCCCCTCTTGGGCAGGAGGCCGAATCAGAATAGGTTTGGGGGGGGGGGGAGGTGCCCCCCCTTTCCTTTTATCCTACTCCTCCTTCCCTTCCTCTCCTACTCCAACTAGGGAAGGGGGGGCAAATCCTACTCCCGGTGGGAGTAGGACTCCTCCTAGGCGCGCCATAGAGGGCCGGCCTCTCCCCCTCCTCCACTCCTTTATATACGGGGGTGGGGGCAACCCCATAGACACAAGTTGATCATTGATCTTTTAGCTGTGTGCGGTGCCCCCTCCACAGAAACACACCTCGGTCATACCGTTGCAGTGCTTAGGCGAAGCCCTGCGCCGGTAGCTTCATCATCTCCGTCACCATGCCGTCGTGCTGACAAAACTCTCCCGTGAAGCTCAACTGGATGAACAGCTCATGGGACGTCATCGTGCTGAACGTGGAGGTGCCATACGTCCGGTGCTTGGATCAGTTGGATCGCGAAGACGTTCGACTACATCAACTGCGTCACTAGACGCT
Source organism: Secale cereale (assembly GCA_902687465.1). NCBI lineage: Eukaryota > Viridiplantae > Streptophyta > Magnoliopsida > Poales > Poaceae > Secale > Secale cereale. Next base: position 867,371,041 of record LR738711.1, on the reverse strand, counting down.
TCCGCTTTTGGTCTACGAGGGTACGTAGACACACTCTCCCCTCTTGTTGCTATGCATCTAGTAGATAGATCTTGCGTGATCGTAGGAAACTTTTGAAATACTACGTTCCCCAACAGTGGCATCATGAGCCAGGTCTATGCATAGATGATATGCACGAGTAGAACACAATGAGTTGTGGGCGATAATAGTCATACTTCTTACCAGCATGTCATACTTTGATTCGGCGGTATTGTGAGATTAAGCGACCCGGACCGACATTACACGTACGCTTACGCGAGACTGGTTTCACCATTACGAGCACTTGTTGCTTAAAGGTGACCGGTGGGTGTCTGTCTCTCTCACTTTAGCTAAATCAAGTGTGACTACGCCCGATCCTTGTGAAGGTTAAAACAACACATAATTGACGAAAAATCTTTGTGGTTTTTGTATGCGTAGGTAAGAACGGTTCTTGCTAAGCCCGTAGCAGCCACGTAAAACTTGCAACAACAAAGTAGAGGACGTCTAACTTGTTTTTGCAGGGCATGTTGTGATGTGATATGGTCAAGACATGATGAGTTATACGTTATTGTATGAGATGATCATGTTTTGTGAAGTTATCGGCAACTGGCAGGAACCATATGCTTGTTGCTTTATTGTATGAAATACAATCGCCATGTAATTGCTTTACTTTATCACTAAGCAATAGTTGGCGAGACGACAACGATGCTACGATGGACATCAAGGTGTCGCGCCGGTGACGATGGTGATCATGACGGTGCCTTGGAGATGGAGATCAAAAGCACAAGATGATAATGGCCATATCATGTCACATATTTTGATTGCATGTGATGTTTATCTTATTATGCATCTTATTTTGCTTAGTAAGGCGGTAGCATTATAAGATGATCCCTTACAGTAATTTCAAGGTACAAGTGTTCTCCCTGTGTGTGCACCGTTGCGAAAGTTCGTCGTGCCGAGACACCACATGATGATCGGGTGTGATAAGCTCTACGTTCAAATACAACGGGTGTAAGGCAGTTTTGCACATGCAGAATACTCGGGTTAAACTTGACGAGCCTAGCATGTACAAACACGGCCTCGAAACACTGGAGACCAAAAGGTCGAGCGTGAATCATATAGTAGATAGATCAACATAAGATGTTCACCATTGAAAACTACTCCATCTCATGTGATGATCATACATGGTTTAGTTGATTTGGATCACGTGATCATTTAGATGACTAGAGGGTTGTCTATCTAAGTGGGAGTTCTTTAGTAATATGATTAATTGAACTTTAATTTATCATGAACTTAGTCCTGATAGTATTTGCAAATTATGTTGTAGATCAATAGCTCACGTTATAGCTCCCCTATGTTTTTGATATGTTCCTAGAGAAAACTAAGTTGAAAGATGTTAGTAGCAATGATGCGGACTAGGTCCGTGATATGATGATTATCCTCATTGTTGCATAGAAGTATTATGTCCTTGATGCACCGCTAGGTGACAAACCTACTGCAGGAGCGGAGGCATACATTATGAATGTTTGACAAGCTCAGTATGATGACTACTTGATAGTTTAGTGCGCCATGCTTTACGGGTTATAACCGGGACTTCAAAAATGTTTTGAATGTCACGGAGCATATGAGATGTTCCAAGAGTTGAAATTAGTATTTCATACTCATGCCCGTGTCGAGAGGTATGAGACCTCTCACAGTACTTTGCCTACAAGATGGAGGAGAATAGCTCAATCAGTGAGCATGTGCTCAGATTGTCTGGGTACTTCAATTGCTTGAATCAAGTGGGAGTTAACCTTCCAGATAAGATAGTAATTGACAAAGTTCTCTAGTCACTATCACCAAGTTAGTAGAACTTCGTGATGAACTATAATATGCAAGGGATGACGAAAGTAATTCCCGAGCTCTTCGTGATGCTGAAATCGGCGAAGGTAGAAATCAAGAAAGAGCATCAAGTGTTGATGGTTAACAAGACCACTTGTTTCAAGTAAATGGCAAAGGGATAGAAGGGGAACTTCAAGAAGAATGACAAGCAAGTTGTCACTCCAGTGAAGAAACCCAAAGCTAAAATCAAGCCTGAAACTAAGTGCTTTTACTGCAAAGGAAATGGTCACTGGAAGTGGAACTGCCCTAGATACTTGGCGGATAAGAAGTATGGCAAAGTGAACAAGGTATATTCGATATACAGATTATTGATGAGTACTTTACTAGTGTTCATAGCAACCCCTGGGTATTTGATACCGATTCAGTTGCAAAAATTAGTAACTCGCGAGAGTTGCAGAATGAACAGAGACTAGTTAAAAGTGAAGTGACAATGTGTGTTGGAAGTGGTTCCAAGATTGATATGATCATCATCGCACATTCCCTATACTTTCGGGATTAGTGTAGAACCTAAATAAATGTTATTTGGCATTTGTGTTGAGCATGAATATGATTTGATCATATTTGTTGCAATATGGTTATTCATTTAAAGTCATAGAATATTTGTTGTTCTATTTACATGAATAAAACCTTCGATGGTCATACACCCAATGAAAATAGTTTGTTGGATCTCGATCGTAGTAATACACATATTCATAATATTGAAGCCAAAAGATGCAAAGTTGATAATGATAGTGCAACTTATTTGTGGCACTGCCGTTTAGGTCATATTGGTGTAAAGCACATGAAGAAACTCCATGCTGATGGGCTTTTGGAATCACTTGATTATGAATCAATTGGTGCTTGCGAACCATGCCTCATGGGCAAGATGACTAAAACTCCGTTCTCCGGAACAATGGAGCGAGCAATTGACTTACTGGAAACAATACATACTGATGTATGCGGTCCGATGAGTGTTGAGGCTCGCGGCGGGTATTGTCATTTTCTGACCTTCACAGATGATTTGAGCAGATATGAGTATATCTACTTGAGAAGCACAAGTCTGAAACATTTGAAAAGTTCAAAGAAATTTCAGAGTGAAGTAGAGAATCATCGTAACAAGAAAATAAAGTTTCTACGATCTGATCGTGGAGACAAATATTTGAGTTATGAGTTTGGTATTCATTTAAAACAATGTGAAATAGTTTCACAACTCACGCCACCTGGAGCACCACAGCGTAATGGTGTGTCTGAATGTCATAAACCGTACTCTATTAGATATGGTGCGATCTATGATGTCTCTTACCGATTTACCACTATCGTTTTGGGTTATGCATTAGAGACAGCTTCATTCACGTTAAATAAGGGAACCATCTAAATCCGTTGAGACGACACCTTATGAACTATGGTTTAGCAAGAAACCAAAGTTGTTGTTTCTTAAAGTTTGGGGCTGCGATGCTTATGTGAAAAAGCTTCAACCTGATAAGCTCAAACCCAAGTCGAAGAAATGTGTCTTCATAGGATACCCAAAGGAAACTGTTGGGTACACCTTCTATCACAGATCCGAAGGCAAGATATTCGTTGCTAAGAATGGCTCCTTTCTAGAGAAGGAGTTTGTCTCGAAAGAAGTGAGTAGGTGGAAAGTAGAACTTGATGAGGTAATTGTACCTTCTCCCGAATTGGAAAGTAGTACATCACAGTAACTAGTTCCAGTGATTCCTACACCAATCAGCGAGGAAGCTAATGATGATGATCATGAAACTTCAGATCAAGTTACTGCTGAACCTCGTAGGTCAACCAGAGTACGTTCCGCACCAGAGTGGTATGACAACCCAGTTCTGGAAGTCATGTTACTAGACCATGATAAACCTACGAACTATGAGGAAGCGATGATGACCCCAGATTCCGCAAAATGGCTTCAGGCCATGAAATCTGAGATGGGATCCATGTATGAGAACAAAGTGTGGACTTTGGTTGACTTGCCCGATTATCGGCAAGCCATTAAACATTAATGGATCTTTACGAGGAAGACTGACGTCGATGGTAATGTTACTCTCTACAAAGCTTGACTTGTTGCAAAAGGTTTTCGACAAGTTCAAAGTGTTGAGTACGATGATATTTTCTCACTCGTAGTGATGCTTAAGTCTGTCCGAATCATGTTAGCAATTGCCACATTTTATGAAATCTGGCAAATGGATAACAAAACTGCGTTCTTTAATGAATTTATTAAAGAAGAGTTGTATATGATGCAACCAGAAGGTTTTGTCAATCCTAAAGGTGCTAACAAAATGTGCAAGCTCCAGCGATCCATCTATGGACTGGTGCAAGCATCTCGGAGTTGGAATATGCACTTTGATAAGTTGATCAAAGCATATAGTTTTATACAGACTTGCGGTGAAGCCTGTATTTGCAAGAAAGTGAGTGGGAGCACTACAACCTTTCTGATAAGTATATGTGAATGACATATCGTCGATCGGAAATGATGTAGAATTTTCTGGAAAGCATAAAGGAATATTTGAAAGGAGTTTTTCAAAGAAAGACCTCAGTGAAGCTACTTATATATTAGGCATCAAGATCTATAGAGATAGATCAAGACGCTTAATCGGACTTTCACAAAGCTCATACCTTGATTTAGTTTTGAAGAAATTCAAAATGGATCAGTCAAAAGAAAGGGTTCTTGCCTGTGTTACAAGGTATGAAGTTGAGTAAGATTCAAAACCCGACCATGACAGAAGATAGAGAAAGAATGAAAGTCATTCCCTATGCCTCAGTCATAGGTTCTATGAAGTATGCCATGCTATGTGCCAAACCTGTTGTGTACATTGCCATGAGTTTGACAAGGAGGTACAATAGTGATCCAGGAGTAGATCACTGGACATCGGTCAAAATTGTCCTTAGTTACTGGATGACTAAGGAAATGTTTCTCGATTATGGAGGTGATAAAGAGTTCGTCGTAAAGAGTTGCGCTGATGCAAGCGTTGACACTAATCTAGATGACTCTAAGTATCAATCTGGATACGTATTAAAAATGGGAGCAATTAGCTAGAGTAGCTCCATGCAGAGCATTGTAGACATAGAAATTTGCAAAATACATACGGATCTGAATGTAACAGACCCGCTGATTAAACTTCACTCATGAAGCAAAACAAGATCAGACCTTAATACTCTTTGGGTGTTAATCACATGGAGATGTGAACTAGATTGTTGACTCTAGTAAACCCTTTGGGTAATGGTTACATGGCGATGAGAACTATGGGTGTTAGTCACATGGTGATGTGAACTATTGGTGTTAATCACATGGTGATGTGATCTAGATTATTGACTCTAGTGCAAGTGGGAGACTGAAGGAAATATGCCCTAGAGGCAATAATAAAGTTATTATTTATTTCCTTATATCATGATAAATGTATTTTATTCATGCTAGAATTGTATTAACCAGAAACTTAGTACATGTGTGAATACATAGACAAAACAGAGTGTCCCTAGTATGCCTCTGCTAGACTAGCTCATTGATCAAAGATGGTTATTACCGTGGAATTGTCACGGCAGATGTCCTAGGGTGAGGACTTAGTCGTGAGGCCAACACATCTATGTGGTAGCTTGTGAGGGGTTGAGCGGAATTGAGAAACACAACACAAGACAAGGGTTTAGACAGCTTCGGGCCACGGGAAACATCATCCGGTAACAACCCTACATTCTATTTGTGGCTAGGTCTCATTATCATCCTCATGGAGTCACCGGTAAACCGGCTCTCCTTTAGTTGTGTCTAGCCCTAAAGAATATGGCGCCTCTAACTTGTGAGAACTTGTCCCTCTTCGGGGAGCCCTGCCCCTCCTTATATATGTTGAAGGGGCAGGTTACATGACTAGTCCTAGTAGGATTAGGATTACTCTATTACAAGGAGTCCTAGTCTTGCTTCCTTTGTAGGAGAATATTCGTTGTGCTTTCTTCATAAACCGGTCCACCATAACATGAGCCGGCCTTTCATGAACCGCCCGTTAGGCCACCGGGTCTTGTCGCTCCTCTGACCCGCCTCCTGGATTACTAATGAATCGTAAACGATCAGGTCAAAGCGGGTCGCCTGTGAATCGCCAAAATCCAGCCGGGTCATACATTCGGCGGTTTATACCGCGGGGTATATCCTCGACATTAGCCCCCAGTTTAATTTGGATTTTATCCATGTTAAACTGATCCTGTAAAATAAACACAAGAACAAACTTGACAGGTTGTGCTCCGGGTTAAATATTTTCCTGAACCGGCACGTGACCATCCCAAAATCCTTTTCATTTTCTCCTTGATATGTATTCATGACCTCATAGCAAATCTGCTTAGCAGATATGTTTCAAACATTACCAATGCAAAAAATCCAGGCACTTCTTCTGAAAACTCCGGGTCAATAGTCTAGCTTCATAATCAATTTGCTGATATCCAGCCGGCGTGAGGATGCCGGTTTATGATTACCACCATTGCCAGGTTATAAAAACTGATAATTCTGGGTCATGATTGTTTGTAGATGCCGGGTTATGGTAGTTGCCAACGCCGGTTCACACAATTAATCTTCCTGATTTTCCCAAAACTAATAATTTGAAGATGTTCCCCCTTTATATCCATATTACCTGTAGGCCCCAAGTCTTAAGAAGAGAACATAGTGATAGCTTAAGACTTGTTTCAATATAAATGTTGCAACCTTGAAGAAATCCAGATTGTTCATCCCAGTCACTAGTAAAAACTGAATACTCCATATTATGTAGCCCCAAGTGCCGGGTTGTCATGCTTGCAGCAACCTGGGACTTGTAATTGCCTGATGCTCAAAAACTTCAACCAGTGTAGCCCCCAAGGGCCGGGTCATTATGCAATAATGAGCAGGGACTTTGAAAATATGATCATCTAGACTTGAACAGCAACATGTAGCCCCCAAGGGCCGGGTCATTATGCAAATAATGAGCAGGGAATTTGAAAATACTTCATTGAAAATAACATTATATAATGTAACTCCCATCATGGGGTTTGAACCCACGTCCACAAGGTTAAGAGCTTTGTGCTTTACCAACTGAGCATTGGATCCTTCAATATAATGGATTAATACTTGTGTACCTTGAATTGTTGACAGGAGCAATTGGTAGCCCCCAAGGGCCGGCTCATTACAATGTGATGAGTCGGGTCTTCAATAAGGTGAGCAAAAAATGACTTTGCATTAGCCCCCAAGTGCCATGGTGCATGCTGGCAGTGACATGGGACTTGCGTATTTGATGTAATCTCAATTTGAATAATGTAGCCCCCAAGTGCCGGGTTGTAAGCCTGCAGCAACTCGGGACTATTCCTTTGTAGAATAAATCATACCCATTGATAAAATAATATCCATTGCGCTAAAGCAACTTTGAAAACCTCAATCATAATATTGATTATTGATAACCATAATAAAAATCCAGCCATGTTGGCTACTTAAAGATTTGAATAATATAACCCGGTTTGAAAACCGGTTCCAATGATATTTGATCACACTATTGGTTTTACCAAGCCAGTGTAGTAAGGGTGATAACCCAAAATTTGAACATTGGTGATTATCATCGATTGCCGGTTTATAAACAAAACCAGGCCGGGTTAATAAACACCGGTCATTATCTTATCTCATACTGGTGACTTATAGTCAAAAGCCAGGCCGGGTTAGTAAACACCGGTTATTATCTTATCTCATACTAACAACTTATAGTCAAAAGCCAGGCCGGGTTAATAAACACCGGTCATTATCTGTAAATAGCTCAGTTGTATGAGATTGCTTCAGTTGGCAACTTGATAATTATTTCTTGCTTATAATGCCTTTGACGGTTTATTCCACCTGCTTATGCATAAAACAATGTTTAAAGTGTCCTGGCGGTTTATCGCCGGATGGGTCATGATGCCCAAACACATGGTCTAGGTTTATAACCTGAACTGTGTATAAAATATAAAGCATGTATCATACCCATGATTAAGTTTTTTCACGAGTAGCCTTAATCAATAATCGGTAGTAAATATAATGATCCAAGTTGCAAGTGTTGATGACTCCCTTGATCATTTGCCGGTTCATGATGAAACCATGCCGAGTTATGATAAACTCCGGTTTAACTGTAGATAGTACTGGTGATTTTATAATCAAACCAGACCAGGTTCTATAAACGCAGGTGTAGTGGCAACTTATAGTCATCCACTCCCTGAATCAATGGACTTGGATAAACACCAATGACCTTGAAGATGATTTTTTTAGCAAAAATCAAAAAGAAATTTTTGGCAAATAAGACCGTGTAGTCGAGGCTTTTTACGAGATGCCAGGCTCCAAATTCGAGGCTTTTTATGAGCTGCCAGGCTACTGTCATTAACCATTTCACAAAGCCTGTTAAGATGGTCCTCAATCCTTAACCAAATCATGAATTGAACGTTACCAAGTTCAGGGTTTGTAAAGATTGACTTGTGTATACGTTCGATGATCGTCAATTTAACGTTACCAAGTTCAGGGTCTATAAAGATTGACTTGTGTATACGTTTGACGGGTCGTACCAGGTTTACCTGGGCGGAGTGACTTACTTAATGCAGGCAGGCTAATCCGGGGTTTTAGGTGTATACACCAGGCTTCCAAACCATGGCTTGATAGCCTACTACAAGGGTTGTCAACTCGTTGATGCTATGCATCAGGAGCCCCCAGGTAGCAATTGAGCTATGCTCGCCGGGGCCTATGTTTGAGTTGTGCTATGCATGAAACTCTCTTTTGTCCCTCATCATCATGTAGGTTTTAATAACCGGATTACCAAAGCAACCAGAGCTATGCTCTTATGATGGTCTTGGTGTAGCCGCCGGTTTAAGAGGCCATAGGAACTCCTTTGCACACAGAAGCCCCCAAGTGATATATTTTTGAGCTGTGCTCGCCAGGTGCCTATGTTTGAGTTGTGCTATGCAACAAACTCTCTTTGGTCCCCTTAATTTTTCCTGAGAACTCGAACTTGCGAGAGATTATTCTTCTTGAACCGGAAATTCTTAAACCGGATATTGAGAGCTTCAAAGCTTTGTGGGAGACATCTTTCCCTTGAACCGGATCTTAAACCAGAATCTTCATTTCAGCCGGAATTTCTGTGACGGCCTTTAAACTCAAACATTGCGAGAGATTAATTCTTTTTGAACCGGAAATTCTTAAACCGGATCTGAGAGCTTCAGTAAGACTGGCGTCCTTTGAGCCGGATTTTAAACCGGATATTTGAGTTATGTCATCGTAGCCCCCGAGTCTTGAGACTACTCGAGGAGTTGGCTTGAGACTCTTCATATTTGATCATAGCATAAGGTGTCCATTATTGTTGTTGACAGGGCAATATGAATCCATAGAAAATTGAGGTGACTGCGGTGGGTTATCAATGATCCCGTATGAACCGCGTCAGCAACTCAGCCAATGGTTCCTTCCAACTGGCGATTTGAAGTTAACCAAACTGTAGTGGCAGCGACTTCTGCGCCTGCTCATTGAGCCACCCAGTGCAGACGGCGATTGATGGTATATGATAATTTGTCTCCATTTTGTTGAAAGAAAACCGGGCTACCCAAGTTGTGACTTGCTCATACTCAATAAACAGCCCGTGTAGACAGGTGCGGCCCGGTATGTTGATGTAGACCAGGCCGCAATAGACCGCGGCATTACAAGCCAGCGCGGACGGGCGAGTTAATCATAGGCGCGGTCCTGACAAGTCTGATATAAACCAGGCCGTAAAGGCGGCATCTCGCACGCATCCATTCACCGTATAATGCGGCACAGACGAACGCTGGGCATGACGTTGCTAGCGCGTGCTTTGTACCCATGGTATAAACCATGTTTATAATAAATAACTGTCCTGCATATCAAAATATACGGATCAAAGTAACTGTTTTCTCGAGGAAAACAATATATACCAAGAAAATAGATTTAGATGGATATCACCTGATGTATTTGGACCTTATGATCCTCATCGGTGTCCGTTAGCCAACCTGGCATGTCGAATAGGCCGGACCGCAGGGCGGACAGTAAAACGACCACAGCATCAGAGGCAGCACAGATACATGAGTCGGCCGCAGTGTTCTAAGCCGGCGTAGATGAGCAAGCTGTCCTCTGCGCTGTAGACTGGTGCGGATGCGTGAACCGCCACTAGGGCAGATAAGCGAATCGTCCGTGGCGTTGTAAGGCGGCGCGGACGGGTGAGTTAGTCGTGTCATGTCGATATAAATTGGGCCGTAAAAACGACAGTTTGCACATATATTCGTCGAGCATCATCGCACAATCAGATGCTGGCGCATGATAATGGTGGCGCGAGGTATACACCCATGACATGGCCATCGCTCTTCGCAATGAACAATAGTCCTGCATAAATAACATCATAGACCAAGGCAAAGATTAACTGTTCTTTGACAATAACAATATGTGCTAATAAAATAGACTTAGAAAGATATCACCTGATGTGTTCGAATGACAGACGAGTCGGCCGGCGCCGACAGGCTAGTTGTCCTCCTCGTTGTAAGCCGGCACGGTTGCAAAAGATGGCCACGGCGTTGTAAACCGGCGCGATCATGAGAGACGATCACGGCGTTGTAAACCGGTGTGGTCGCGAGAGACGGCCACAGTGTTGTAAACCGGCGTGGTCGCAAGAGACGGCCACATCGCTGTAATCCGGTACGGGAGTCCGTTGAGCAACGAGGACCACTTATGCCGAATGATATTTGGCGTGCCTTCATCTCCGCGGTATAATACCACTTTGTAATGAATAATTCTCCTGCATGTAAAATACAGCGGGGCAAGGTATTTTTGCTCGGATGAATTAATATGTATTAAAAATAAATAGGATAGATATCACCTGATTCGCCCGGACAACAGATGAGTCGGCCGGGACATTGTAAGCCGTTACGTGCGGGCGAGTTAATTGCAGGCGCGGACAGCTGAATCGGCCACGTATTGATGCAGCAACGGGGGTAGCGACTCGCACGCGTATCCGCTGGGCAGGTTTATGTGGGCGGGTGCGGCACCGGCATGTTAATGTAGACCGGACCGCGGAAGCGGTGGCGTGCACACGTCCATTGGCGAGGGAGTCGGCCGTGGTGTTGGAGACCAGCACGCGTGGGCGCGGACATACGAGTCGGCCGGCGCGTTGATGTAAACCGGACCGCGACACGTATGTTCGTGAAGCCACGCAACACAGCTGAACGTGCATCCGTGGCATACCACCACCCCTTTTTCTTTTAATAGTTGTCCTGCATAAAAAATATTACATGCAAGAGTAATTGTTGTCGGATGAATTAACATGTGCTAATAAAATACATAGGAAAAATAACACCTGGTATTTTTGCCGAATGATCGTGGATGTTTTGACCAATTCATCTCCGGGTCATGATTCTTTCGCTTGGTAATGCTGTTCGCGGCGACTTGGAGCAGTGGCAGGGGTAGTCCGCTCGGGGGCGGCGGCTTGCGGATGAGATCGCAGCCGTGACAGCAGCGGAAACCGGGTCGCGGCTGTCTTCATATGAGATCACTTTATGATTGACACCGTGCACTACTACTTGAAGTGGTATTTTTCCTTTGGTTTCTCCGCCATGTACTAGTACTCAATAGTACTATCTTAGGCTGCTGCCAATGCATGGGTGCTTAGATGAGGTGCTAAGCACATTAAATAACTTAGCAACTATACTCCCCAATGCATAGGTGCTTAGCTTACGGTTGCTAAGCTTGCTTCATTTAATGATTTAGCAACTAAAGCTCTTCATGTATTGGTGGGCTTCCTTTTTTTAAATGTCTTGCCTAGGTTCACGCGCTTAGCATTGTTTCTTCCTGGGGTCACCACACTCATCTCTCTCCTCTTAAATAACTCGCCACATCAGATTTTTTGCCTACGTGGAAGGCTTAGCACATGTACAAGATGGAGCACTGGGAGGGGCCTTATAGTAGTACTTAGTGGAAGTACTTGGGGATTCTCTGGATTTGACTTGGTCTTCGGGCCAGAAAAAGTAGTAGCAGCGGCAACTCTGTGGATTTGACGCATACGCGGCTAGCTTTGCCTCTGCTGCCATTGTTTATCATTGAGAGCAACAACCATCCGAGTAACTCGTACTAGACAATACGTCTGGATTTAACTGCCAGAGGAGAATAGACCACCAAATCGGATTTATATACGGACACGGAGCCGTCAAATCTGTCAGACTCGGAGACTCGTATCTCGCATTGATTGACTTCGGATGCGAGACTTCGACTTGCAGCGGCAGCGAAAATTAATCCGACCTTGACGGATCATCTGGTCGTGTGCGCTCGCGCCTAGACGCAACCCTAATTTTCTCGTGATCTTAATCTTGTATCTGTCGCCTTGACTTGTTCGTCGACGATGTTATCTTTTTTGCCGGCTCTTTTTTCATCCGGCACAACGCGAGCTTCTCGATCCCTGAAGAAATTCCTCCAAGAACTCAACACCACCGTGCGCAGGCCCCACGATGGGGCCAACTGTCGTGGAATTGTCACGACAGATGTCCTAGGGTGAGGACTTAGTCGTGAGGCCAACGCATCTATGTGGTAGCTTGTGAGGGGTTGAGCGGAATCGAGAAACACAACACAAGACAAGGGTTTAGACAGCTTCGGGCCCCGGGAAACATCATCCGATAACAACTCTACATGCTGTTTGTGGCTAGATCTCATTATCATCCTCATGGAGTCGCCGGTAAACCGGCTCTCCTTTAGTTGTGTCTATCCCTAAAGAATATGGCACCTCTAACTTGTTAGAACTTGTCCCTCTTCGGGGAGCCCTGCCCCTCCTCATATATGTTGAAGGGGCGGGTTACATGACTAGTCCTAGTAGGATTAGGATTACTCTATTACAAGGAGTCCTAGTCTTGCTTCCTTTGTAGGAGAATATTCCTTGTGCTTTCTTGATAAACCGGCCCACCATAACATGAGCCGGCCTTTCATGAATCGCCCGTTGGGCCACCGGGTCTTGTCGCTCCTTTGACCCGCCTGCCGGATTACCAATGAATCGTAAACCGCCAGGTCAAAGCGGGTCGCCTGTGAATCGCCAAACTCCAGCCGGGTCATACATCCGGCGGTTTATACCGCGGGGTATATCCCCGACAGTTATGTTTCCTAGCCATAGACATGAGTTATCATTTAGTTTTACTGCTATTGCTTTCTTCATGACTTATACATGTTCCTATGACTATGAGATTATGCAACTCCCGAATACCGGAGGAACACTTTGTGTGCTATCAAATGTCACAACGTAATTGAGTGATTATAAAGATGCTCTACAAGTGTCTCCAAAGGTGTTTGTGGTGTTGGCATAGATCAAGAATATGATTTGTCACTCCCAGTGTCGGAGAGGTATCTCTGGGCCCTCTCGGTAATACACATCGTAAAACGCGATAATTCTTCCTCTCTGATTTTTTTGTCCCCAAAAGAGAATATATGGAGTCGGGGGATACGTCGGTGGAGCGACAGGGGGCCCACGAGGCAGGGGGCGCGCCTAGGGGGCGCCCCCACCTTCGTGGACAGGGTGTGGGCCCCGTGGCTTGGTTCTTTCCGCACATATTTTTTATATATTCCAAAATAATTCTACGTTAAATTTCAGGTCGTTCCGAGAACTTTTATTTCTACACAAAAATAACACCATGGCGGTTCTGCTAAAAACAGCGTCAGTCCGAGTTAGTTCCATTCAAATCATGCAATTTAGCGTCCAAAACAAGGGCAAAAGTGTTTGGAAAAGTAGATACGTTGGAGACGTATCAACTCCCCAAGCTTAAGCCTTTGCTTGTCCTCAAGCAATTCAGTTGATAAACTGAAAGTGATAAAGAAAAACTTTGACAAACTCTGTTTGCTCTTGTTGTTGTAAATATGTAAGGCCAACATTCAAGTTTTCAGCAAGATCATGAAGTAACCACATTCACAATAACTTTCAGGTCTCATGTCTACTCATATCAATGGCATAATCAACTAGCGAGCAATAATAATAAACCTCAGATGACAACACTTTCTCAAAACAATCATAATATGATATAACAAGATGGTATCTCGCTAGCCCTTTCTGAGACCGCAAAACATAAACGCAGAGCACCTTTAAAGATCAAGGATTGACTAGACATTGTAATTCATGGTAAAAGAGATCCAGTCACAATCATACTCAATGCAAATTAATAGCAATACATGCAAATGATAGTGCCGCTCTCCAACTAGTGCTCTTTTATAAGAGGATGATGACTCAACATAAAAGTAAATAAATAGGCCCTTCGCAAAGGGAAGCAGGGATTTGTAGAGGTGCCAGAGCTCGATTTTTAAATAGAGATGAATACTATTTTGAGCGGTATACTCTCATTGTCAACATAGCAACCAAGAATCTTGATATGTTCCATGCTACACACATTATAGGCGGTTCCCAAACAGAATGGTAAAGTTTATACTCCCCCAACCACCAACAAGCACACTCCACGACTAGCCCGAAACAACGGGTACCGTCCAAACCAGCAACAACCGTCGGGGAGTTTTGTTTAATTATTATGATTTGAGCATGGGACTGGGCATCCTGGTTACCAGCCATTTTCTCATGAATTATGAGCGAAGTCCACTCATCGTGAGAATAAGCCACCTAGCATGGAAGATATAGACAACCCTAGTCAATACATGAGCTGTTCGAGCATACAAAACAAAATTTCATTTGAAGGTTTAGAGTTTGGCACATACAAATTTACTCGGAATGGCAGGTAGATACCGCATATAGGAAGGTATGGTGGACTCATATGGAATAACTTTGGGGTTTATGGAAGTGGATGCACAAGCAGTATTCCTGCTTAGTACAGGTGAAGGCTAGAAAGAGACTGGGAAGCGACCAGCTAGAGAGCGACAACAGTCATGAACATGCATTAAAATTAATCAACAATGAATGCAAGCATGGGTAGGATATAAATCACCCTGAACATAAATATCTTGGAGGCTATGCTGATTTTGTTTCAACTACATGCGTGAACATGTGCCAAGTCAGACCACTTGAATCGTTCAAAGGAGGATACCACCGTATCATACCACATCACAACCATGTTAATATCATGTTGGCACGCAAGATAGACCATTATAAACTCTCAGCTAATTAAGCATGGCATGAGCTGCTATGATCTCTAATTGTCATTGCAAGCATGTTTCATTCATAATAGGCTGAATCAGGAACGATGAACTATCATATTTACAAAGCCAAGAGAGGTCAAGTTCATACCAGCTTTTCTCATCTCAATTAGTTCATCATATATCATCATTATTGCCTTTCACTCGCATGACCGAACAGTGTGGATAATAATAATAGTGCACGTGCATTGGACTAAGCTGGAATCTGCAAGCATTTAATACAAGAGAGAAGACAAAGTAATATGGCTCAAGGTTAAATCAACAATAAAGCATATGAGAGCCACTAAACATTTCATGGTCTTCTCCTCTTGACCCTCAAAGAAAAGAAAAGAAACTATTTACACGGGAAAGCTCACTAGTAGATAAAGGGTCATCAGACCCGGTTCGTTTGGGCCTTTAGCCTCGGTTCCTGAACCGGGACAAGAGGGTCGGTACTAATGCTCTGACCCTTTAGTCCCGGTTCAATCCAGAACTGGGGCAGATGGGTGTCCACGTGGCCTGTGCGCCGAGCCCAGGCAGGAGGGGCTTTGGTCCCGGTTGATGGTACCAACCGGGACCAAAAGGCATCCACGCGTCAGCATTTCTGTGGCTGTGTTTTTTGTTTTTTTTTTTGAAAGGGGAGGGGGGGTTGGAGGTTTTGGGGGGTTAATTTAGGTGTTTCATATTGTGTTAGCTAGCTAATTAATAGATAGAAGTGTCCTCTCTTATGTCCGTGCTTGGTCGACGCTACGTACTACACATACGTATAGAGAGGACTAGACACGCTAGCTAGCTAGCTAGCTAGTAAAGCAAACGAAGGAAACAAAAGATCGTATAATCAACATATATATATATGCATACAGAGAGAAGTAATATCACCACCTCTCCTTCTCCGAGAGATTGGTCGAACAACAAGTTCTCGTATATCTATCCGACACTACCGGGTACATATATACAATAATTATCTCTTACAAATATAATCTCCTATCATATGGATGCATGGTTCACATAGTATTCTCCGTCTTCAGCGATCACGTGTTCAAGGAAGAATGCCGCCAATTCCTCTTGAATTGCTCGCAGACGATCTGGTGTTAGGAGTTCATCCCGCATCCGAAACATCTAATTTGAAGTAGGGGGTCAATACATGAAATGATGCTATAAATTTGTGAATATTATTGATTGCTTACGCACTTCAAATTGTGCTTCAGAGTAGCCCCGCTCACAGGTCGTGTGGCGGATGGACTCGCAAATGTAGTATCCACAGTAATCATTCCCGGGTTCCTGCCACAACCACTTTACAAGAAATAGAGGTCAATCAAACTGATAAGCAAGAATGCCAAATTGGTATTGATGAAACTAGCGCTTGAATCAAGATATAGGAGATGCGCGCGCGGAACATGCTACTATATAGTACTTACTTTCGGGTATCTAAATTCTAGCTTCTTCGACAGTCCCGGAGCTTGTTTGGTGAATTTTCTCCAAACCCTGCCAGACAAAGAAAACAATTAGTTGATATCAGAAATGAAGTTGCTGATATATATGCATGGTGGATAATATTGATCGATTTAACTTACCTGACGAGCATTTGAGTCATGTCCGCATACTCTTCGGGATCTTTACGTTTAGAGTCCAAGACAGTTACTACTCCCTTCTCAAGCTTAATCTCTAAGAGAATATAGTGGAAGCTGCGCACGCATGCATGAACTCATCAATTACATCACTATAACCTTGACTGATATATAAGGGAAACCAAATATGCACAAGACAGTAACACTCACTTGAAGTTGTAAGGAAAGAGTATTATATCTTTGTTTTCATTTACCACCAACGATCGTAGCAAGTTGGTCTCGGTATCGTCGGGACGCAATTTAACCTCGGTTGCATCTATGAGGTATGTGTTAATGAACCCAATATCACCTACTTGTCTTTTCTTCAATTCGACGATCTTCAATCCGCATAATATAGTGAGGATAATTATAAATACATGCAATGAAGATCAGCTATATAGAGAGACTTAATGACAGAAGTAGTACTACTTACAGACAGTAGCAGGTGACCGTTGTTTTATCGAGGGCCAATTGATTGAAAAACTGATAGAACTCCTCAAATGGAACAGGCAACAGTTCAATTCCAACGAGGTCATGCTCCGGTTTAACTCTCAAATACAAGCTATCCCTCCCCCCAGACTCTCTGGAGATTTTCAAGTACCAATCATGCAATCTTCGCATATTCGTTGTTAGAGATCTTTCATTTTTGACGAGAGGCTTTTTGTACTCGTATCTTTCTATCTGCACGTCCAAGAAATCATACTGTACATCGTCGGACACGTAATCTGCAAGATTGGTATAACCGGGCACCATCCTTGGATCATTAGCGACCATGTCGCTAGACACCTTGAGCGGGGGCCACGATTGGTCCGCTTGTTCGCCGAGCTGGGCAATTTGTTTCCCAGCTCGTCCTTCTGCTAACCTTTGATCACTTTTAGTACTTCCCGACCGCTTCGCTTCTTGAAATGTCTTTTGAATCATGCGGTCATAGTTGCCCTTCGGCTTACTTTTCGCTGGTTGCTTCAGGGTAGCAAGAGTGCGCTTTGCTTTCACCGCATCTATCTTCTCCTCCGGAGGTGAATGTCTCTGTGCTTTCAACCCTTCAAGCCAGTCCTTCACTTCGCCTTGAGCTATCTTCGTGTTTTCCTCGTTGGACCTCTCATATGGTAACTTCTCTAGAGGCGTGAGAGAAGGACCGAATCTGCATCGCCTCCCGCCTCTGGCTGTACTGCTAGACGTCGCCAGACCAGACGAAGCGGCTGTCTTTTTTCCTTGCTTACGCGCCGGAGCAGGAGCAGCCGGAGCGGCGGCAGGTCTCTTCCGCCCTTGCTGACTAGGCGGAGAAGGAGGAGCAGGCTGGCTGCTCGGGCGCGCCGACGGCGAAGGAGGCGGAGTGCCGCCACGCGCCGGCAGCGAAGGAGGCGGAGTGCCACCACGCGCCGGAGAAGGAGCCGGAGTGCCCTGATCGTCACTCGCCGGAGGAGGAGGCGGTGGAGGAGGCGGTGGAGGAGGCGGAGTGCCCTGACTCGCTGGAGGAGGAGGAGGAGGAGGCGGAGGCGTCCAGTTGAGAATGTTGATGAGGTCCTTCCGCCATAGGCATGGAGCCTTCAGTGAAGAACCCAGCCGAGTCTCCCCTTCACCGGTAGGGTGGTCAAGCTGGAGCTCCTCAAATCCCTCCGTTATTTCATCCACCATCACCCTAGCATATCCTTCTAGAATCGGCCGGCAGTGAAAAGTGTCACCGGGTCCAGAAGGATAAACAGAGCCAGCAGCCGCCTTGACCTTCAGATTCATCCACTGCGTCATAAGGTGGCAATTTTGTGCCTGCGTGATAGCATCCACGGGATACCTGGCAGTAGCCGTCAAGACAGGCTCCGGCTGAAGCAGCTCGATGGAAGCCAGGCTGCTTCTCCGCTGAGATGGCGGGGTAGCTTCAGGGGAAGCTTCGGCAATTCTTTTGTCCCGATTTGCTTCCCGTTCCTCTATCGCTTGTATTCTGGCCCGCAGCGCCTGCAGGTCGGTCAGCTCCACTTTCTTCCTCCTCTCGTGGCTTTTGTAGCCGCCTGCGTCCGGAAACCCAGCACGCCACGGAAGGGAGCCTGGCATGCCTCGTGTCCGTCCAGGGTGCTCAGGATTCCCGAGGGCCATTGTCAGCTCGTCGTTCTCTCTGTCGGGGAAGAACGTCCCTTCATGCGCTGCTTTGATATACTGCCGCATCTTCCTGAGTGGTGTTTCCAATTGCTTGTCCGTCCAAATGCACCACCCTGTTACAGGGTCCAAGGTTCCGCTAGCCCCGAAGAACCAAGTCCGGCAACGGTCTGGCCAGTGCATTGTCTCTGGTTCGATCCCTTTCTCAAGCAGATCATTCTCAGCCTTGGCCCACTTAGGCCGGGCTCTGAGGTAGCCACCTGACCCCGTGCGATGGTGATGCTTCTTCTTCGCAGCATTTATCCGGTTTGTCTCCGACATCTTCTGACTCTTTTTCGATGTCTTATGGGCCACAAATGCGGGCCAGTCATCTTTGATCTTCTCATATATGCCCACGAATTCTGGAGTCTTTTTATCTTTGACAAACGTATTCAGTTTTTTCTTCCATGCCCTGAATTGGTGTGCCATCTTCGAAAGTGCAGCAGACTTGATTAACTCCTCTTTAACTGGCTTCGCCGGATCATCCTCTCACGGTAGGATGAAATTTGACTTCAGCTCAGTCCAAAGATCTTCTTTCTGCATATCAGTGACATAAGTCACCTGAGCGTCATTTGCAGCCGGCTTTAACCATTGATGGATGCTGATCGGGATCTTGTCCCTAACCAGAACCCCGCACTGATTAACAAATGAGTTCTTTGTCTGGATGGGGTCAATCGGCTCGCCGGAGCGCGAGATTTCTGAGATCTCAAACTTTTCATCCGGCCTCAACTTTTTCTTCGCGCCTCGTCTCTTTACCGAAGATTTGCTCGATCCGGAGGGCTAGAAAAAGGAACAAAGACGAGAGTTAATGAATGCATCAATTAACTAGTCAGCACAAGCTTAACTAACATATATACCTCCTGGACGGACTCGGTTCGGTCACCGGAGCCAGCATCACGGTCTCCTTCTTGCACCGGCATTGGGTCACCGGAGCCGTCCTCACGGTCTACTTCATCCATGTGCATCGGGTCACCGGATCCATCAATATCATAGCCTAGATCTTCCAGCTGCAGCTCTCTTTCGACCTGCTCATCGGTGTCGTTGAGAAACGACAAGACGACATTTTGTCCGTCTGCGATTATGTCCATCAACGTCGCTTCTTGTGCTAGGTCTCGGGTGTTGTCGTCCATAGTTTCTACAAATATTTACAACATGCCAATTATTATTCAAACATGACAGATGGATATATTAATGGCAAACGTAGAACTAGCTTCGACCCTCGACTCCTGGACGACCCTCGACTGCTCGGCGATCCACAATCCCTAGACCCCCTCATGTCACATTTTGTCTAGTGTCAAAGGATTCAACAAAACCAATACTTCATCATTAGGCGAAAGTAACAATAGCATGATGGTACGAAGCTCTCCAAAGTGGTTTTGGAACGCAGTCCCGGATAGGATAATTCGTAACAAAAGACGGATTATCCTATCAGGAACTCCGTTCCAAAACAACTTTGCATAACTTCGTACCAACATGCCCCGGTTACTTCTGGCAAATGATGAAGTCATGGAATTCTTCAATACTTTGACACTATCTAGGCAACCTCTCGACCC